>OW799235.1:22671200-22998700 GCA_941918925.1 Phyto melanocephala
TAGTGATATAAATGAGAGATAATAACAAACAAAAGTAAAATGGTTGCTGTTTGGTTAAAAATTCAATCTAACTCGTTGTGGTAAAAATATATGAAAAAAGGAAAAACTCAAGTAGTTACCGAATTCAATTAACTTAAGTCTCGGGAGTTAAATAGATGATATTTACAACCAAAATGTAACCACCGGTCAGAGAGTGCTGATGATGAAATCGTAGCTGGTTTCGAAAATGCATTCCACTTGGCTAGTGTCGGTAAAAATATAATTTTTCAAGATTTATTCTTTCATTTATCACAATTAAAAAATTCTTTGTTAAAATAAAGAATATTAAATATGAACTCAAGCCTGATCAAAAATTTGAAAATATTAGTTTAAATTATTTAAATAAATAAATATATAATCTCTAAATAACAAAACGTTCTTAAATGAAATTTTCTATTTAGAATTTACTGTAAATTCTTAATTGCACATTATTGTTCCCTTATCCAATTGAAATAATTTACCCAATCTCTTATTTATTTTGTAGCTTTATTACACATACTTGTCTGATCTTGTTTTATTTTTCTGTCTGTCTGTCTGTCTTTCCGTCCGTCCATCTGTTTTCCATTTGAAGTATGAATTCTGTTTAGAATCTTTCAACAAACTAAAACTAAAAAATAACAACATGAGGTACAAGACTATAAACTACCTTCAGCTAAAAATATGTTATGTTATTGTACTCATAGCTCATACATATACATTTGTATATCTATACATAGCTGTTGAAGCATTTTACTCGTTACGCCAAGCGTTGACATGAGCAACACAAACATTATTATTAACAGTGTCACATGTGACATAATGAGACACGTTTATGTTATGACTGCCTGGCTGGATAAATGCTTTCTGCTAAAAATGTAGTTGTATGACTGGATATGAAGATGCCTTAAGCGGCATGGGTGGTTAGAATGCAGAAATAAATAAGAGTAAATTGAGTTGGAGTCGCCGTCAGAAATGAGTAGGAAAAATGTTTGTAAGCAAAAATATTCCCACAATTTTTTTCATGTACTAATAAAACATACTTGATTTTAAAATTTCCGTAAATCTAACTTTAATTTTTACCTCTAATCTTCGCTTCCAGATACTTTATTCAATACTTAGTGCCGTATCATGGTTGCATTTGACTATCATAAATTAGCACAATATCGGGCTAGGCCTGACCATAACCGTACTTACCAATCCAGTTTGTTTAGATTTTTATTAGATGCACTTTCTCGACTAAAAATGCTTCGAATTTTGCCAACGGTATCAGCATAACTTTCTCGTTTTCTCTCGTAAGACGGAAACATATATGACAGCTACCTTATTTCAAAATTGCCATCTGCACAAAAAAATTGCACTAAATTGAAAAACTGGTTTTTGTGCTTAGATTAAGAAAGAAAGAAAATTGGCTTTAAAATCGAAAATGAAACAACAAGAGAAAAATTTGCCCTCAGTATTAGGAAAAAGTACATGACGTTTAATTATAAGTGAATCTGAAGCTATTTTTAAAAAAATATTTATCATGAAACTCGTCCTCTTTTTCTCAATTTACAAAAAAATCTATCAATTTCTAGTCTCAAATCAAGCACATGTGAAAAACATAATCGTCTCGCAAGCATTAAGTTTTTTTTTGTTTCTAATTTCTATGTGTATCTTCCATCAAATAGAAAGGGGAGCATAACATTTGTAGTCCCTTAAGGGTATTTCATGTTGAGTTTCTTTTTCTGCTGGCTCATTGAAAAGTGGGGTTAACATAAGTTCTGTGAAATCATGTTAAAAATTGTCACTTCTAACATACTTAACACCACTTTATGTGTAAATACATATATTTCTTTCACTTATTTGTATGTTGTTTTTCTTCTACTGACAGATTTGTTGTTGTTAAACAAATGTCATCACAAAAATAGTTCTTATTAGTAAACATGTTTAGTTCGTATGTTTAAGGGAGAATTGATTTTTAATGATATTGCTGATGTAAGGAATCTATTTAATAAACTATATTTTTAAATTTATTTTTAGCTTCTTTTCTATTATTGGGGGAAGGCGTTCAAGGTTAACGACATTTTATAAATAAATATTATCTGAAAGCAGTAAGTACGAGTGAACACAATTTAATGTACATTGTTTTAATTAAGTAATAGAAGCTTGTTACAAATTTCGTGTTGCCGATTGAAAAGGAAGCAGCATTTATACTAAGAGTATTTTTAAACTGAAAACTCAATTTTTGATTATCTTTCGCTGGGTATTTACTAGCATCTTCATCTAGTCGTAATCGTATCTATTCAGGCAATAATTGAGAAAATTTAATATTTTATTTAGTATTAGTCAAAAACTGCAATTTCTGACTTAAGACTTTTATACCAACTTCAACGAATTAAAGAAATACTAAAGGCTTCATTAGTCTTTACTTTCTGTTGTCGTTCTGTGAAGCGCGGTTCTGTTGTTTAATTTTTGTGGTTACTTCTTCTGTAAAAAATCATCTGCCTTAATTTACAAGGTAATCTTACAAACACAAGCTTATTATATTTTTTTTTTTTATTTTTCTCGTCAAAGTCCGTACATAAAAAAAAAAAATTGTTGTGTCAGATTTCATTTGTAAGCAAACAGAGTCTTTATGTTGCAGCCACCTTTAAAATATAGGCACATAAATATCAGCTGTTTCTTTCTCAATGGCCGTCACTTAATGTTGAATTCTATTTTCTACAACTAACGACTTGTACACATTTTCTATTTAACAGAATGAAGTCAGCTGATTCGGAACGGAACAGAAAGTAAAGACTAATTCTGCCTTTAGAGAACAAGTTAAAGAACTATTAACATTAAAATTAAAAATAATATTTTAGGTATATTGAAGGCTTATTTGACACATTTCTCTACAGCGTCTATCTAAATAAGCCTTTAAATAACCTAAAATATTTTTTATGAATACAACAGTACTCATATACTTATTAAGATTTACAAAATTTTAATATTAATGATGACAATGGAAACTATATCTTCAGATAAAGAGCACTTTTTCCACTAAATCAAGTCGTATGGCTCTTTCAATATTGACTTGTTAACCCCACAACAAATAGTCTTATGGTGTTAAATTACAACTTCTTGAAGGCCATTTAATATCAAAATTTTTTTAAATAATCGAATCTCCAAACTTTTCTCGCAATTATTCAATTGTTGCATATCGATGCCATATTTCCTCAACCTCGTAACTTAAAAAATAAAATTTTTCAGGAGAGACAAAAAAAAACGGTTCATCTTTTTATACTTCGGTGTTTGGTTGGAAGTTTAAATGCAATTATTAAGGAATTGATTGTATTTATGTATATTAGTAGTAATAATATACTAATCTTTTTTAGTTAAAGCATAAAACAATCGTTTGATATGAAAAAGTCAAAACCGTATTTTTTAAGATACGAGGTTGAGGAAGTAAGGCATCGATATGTTGTGTGGCACGTAGCCCCGTCTTGTTGGAATCAAATGTTGTAAAAATCAACTTCTTCCAATTTGAACCATAAAAAACTGGTTATCATCGATCTATACCGCTCTTCATTGACAGTAACGGTGTTACCGGCTTCATTTCGAAAGAAGAACGGACCAATGATTTTACCAGACCAAAACCACACCAAACTGTCAACTTAGGGAAAGAAAATAGTTTTTTATGAATAATTTGTGGATTTTCTTCGCACCAGAATCGAGAGTTTTGCCATTTTACTGCACCACTCAGATTAAAGTGAACCTTGAATTAGAGTGCTCAAAAATTGGGCTCATCGAATTCGTTCCTGCAGAAGAAGTCGTGGAGATCATTTAAATGACGTTTTGTTTAACACTATTGTATTTCCTTGAATATAAATGTTTCTTTTTTTTTTAGGAATCACTCTTATTGGTAAACCTTTTATATATAACTCAACTGTACGTGTGTATGTTACTGAACTCCTAAACAGCTAGACCGATTTTAATGAATTTCTTTGTATACGTTTGGGTGGCGCCCTGAAGGGTTTATATTCACAAATCAGCCGGCAGATGGTGCTGCAGTCGGTATATAAGTTTTATTTATCTATACTGCAGCTAAACGGCTTTCATTCTTTATTTAATATCCCAATCGATTGAAATATCATGGTCCTGCATCACGACGTCTGTTTGGTCCTCTAGTATATATACCAAAATTAATGTTTGTTAGTATGTCCTTTATACAATCGTAAACTATAAATCATCATGTGATGGTCTTAAGCAAAGTTGTTGTGCATGAGCCCACGAAGGTTTTTAAGTTTGTGCAACTATTTTTCGAACGATGGCACACATGTCATTCCAATGAATCTCATAAATTGCTGTTACAGTTCATGCTAATTTGAGTTGAAATGAAAACAGTGGACGAATGATGACTTTTCGAGTTGTGGGTGACATAAGAATTTATGTGAATTGTGAAATTTATGTTTTATGGTTGTAGACATACAAGTAAAATCGCTTGTGCAGTCCAATTTGAAATGATTGTGTGATACGTAACGAAGTTTTGGTAAAGTGAAATGTCGTTGATGTGCATATCTTCTCATTTAGGCCAAATAAATGTGTTAGTCATTGACATATAGCTCTAACAATTGACCACGATGGCCTGGCTAACACGCTTCTTAAAGAAGTTTGAACCAGGGACCACCGCCAGATAAAATTCCGTACCAAATAGTGAATTCTTTGAAATGTATTGGCCGCTCTTGGCTCATTTAAATTAGTTTCGCCCTAAAATCGAAAAGTTATTATGAATTGGTATATAATTCATATTAAAATATGATTTCCTCTGAGAACTGCGGTCAGTTTCCAACTGCCCAAAGGCTTGTTCATCTTATACACGTTTAGCTTCCTGGATCTGTTGAAATTTGTACGCATGCAGGACCAAAACTCTAAATAAAACTGACAAAATTTTGGTGTGCAAAGGGTACTGCTCTTAAGGGAGAAGTAAAGTCGACTGCCTTTCACGGACAGCTGCGATGCTTCCATCAGATCTTGCCTTTTATCATTATAAAGATGTTAATTCATTATTTAGTGATACAATGGACATAAATTCATCCACCACATTGAGCATAGCCCTCTCGATACGACGATTATGCCGACTATCAAAATGGCAAAGCGTAGGGAGCATTGTCCAAACAGAACAACTATTTTGAGGAAATCAGTTGCAGTTATTGTTGAGTACTATAGCTGTTTATGGTGACTTGCCGAAGCAAACTAATTCCACAGGTGTGTCCTGAACAATATGAGTATAATCAGCTGCCAAAACCAAGAAGCTTCTATTGGAAGAGTATGTATACTACAAGCAGATTTAAAACTTATCGTACAATTTATTAAAAATTACTGCTAAATTAAGTAGAATTTATCATAGATACTAATAATTAATCATAAATCATATTTAAGCAGCTTAAATTTGAAATAGATATTTTTTAATTTTATTTAAGATACGAAAAATGTTATGGGAAAAATATTTAGCAAACGAATTATAAATCAATACATTAAAGCGTTTAGCTATTTAACTGCTACTAAAAGGTATCTCTTTCCCAGCCAAATAACGTTGTTTAGCAAAATGTAACAAAAAGTTGCAATTCCTCATTGACATAAAACCAATGTACGTATCAGTGATGTAGCAAATGTTCACTTAATTTATGCGAATAATATTTGTGAATAATAACGCATAAAAAATATTCAGATAAATCAATTAAAAAAAAAAATAAGCAGAACTGCACTTTTGTTATTAGATAAAAATGCTTTCTCGAATTAATTCCACTCAAATGCTATGATTGATACAACCTAAGCACTAACTAACTAAGTTAAGCATTATAGCTGTAATGGTTTGTAAAGGGTGATTTTTTAGCTATTATCTTTTTGGCAACACTGGTTTCAAAAGTCACAGTTTGGTGCGGTTTATGGGCTGGTGGCATAATTGGACCGTACTTCTTCAAAGATGATGCGAATCGTAACATAACTGTGAATGGACCATTTGAGGCGCAGTCACGGTCAAGATTTGCATGAACTAATCTTCAAACATTAAATTATGTGGACCGTACTATCGATTCAAATAAAGATTTCATGAAGTTTTCTGAATTGTATGTGTTTTTTTAAACTTTCCTATAGCTCTTAAAAAATAACTCAATATTAGGGTTGGATTTTTTAAATGGAGACTAGAGACAACGTAACACGAAAAAAGAGACAATTGATCGAATGTAACTTTATTGCTTTTCAAAATATTCTCCATGAAGGTCAATACACTTTTTCATATGTGCGAATTTTTGAAACACTTTTTCTATTCCGATTTAGGTAGTTCCAAAATATGAATATTAAACGGGATTTTGGGGGCTTTTTTAGGGTTTTGCTGGTCTTGAAAGATCTTTCGGGCTCATATGCATAGATCCACAATTCGTCACCTGTTACACTTATATTTCAAATCACCGCGATAGTATTGTTAAAGCATTTCTTGTGAAAAAATGACACAAGCCTTTCTTGAGCGATTTTCAAATTACGTTAACAAATCTTTTTTTCAGCAAAATGTTTATGCAATGTTGAATTCATTCAGATCCACAAATACGAGTATTTACGGTTGCCTTAATTTCAGCATAAGTTACATGACAATTTTGCAGTAACATTTCTCGCACAATATTATTGATTTTCGGATGTTGGACAGCCTCTACAGAACTCTTCGTTGAGCGAACTACGGCCAAGATTGAATTCAGTAAACCCTCAATAAATACTGGTCCCTAATGGAGTTTTATCCTTTAAAAATTTTTATCTATGAAGTGTTGTTGATTAATCCACTTTGAAAGTTGTTTATTTCAAGTAACTGTTAACATCACAAATAGCGTTAGTACGACGAAATGTTCTAAGTACGTTTATTGTCAAAAATATCCAACTTTACTATATGAATATCAGCTGACAGATTGCAGCACTGGAGTTTTTAAATCCTGAGGATAATTTATAACACCATAAGTAGAAATATAAGGTATAAATCATATTATCCAAAAAAAAATTACTCAAATTATAACTATTCAATGCTCTCTCTCAACTCTCATACATTTATATATGTAATGTCCTGTCAATTAATTAGACCAACTCGATTCTAGACATTTAAAGAGCCATATGTTTTAAAATTTTTTGATGTGAGCATAACTGTTACTATCAGCGGATAGATCATTTAACTGAGTTAACAAAATATTAAAAACTATTAAGTACTCAGACGAAACGGTATATTAAGTATAATAACCTGAATTTAAAATCATTTAATTAGGCTTATTTTATGTAGAAACGTTTCAATAGCATTTCTTCCCAGAGACTTCAAATTTATTGTGCTCGACACACCATCTCTGCAGTGATGTCAATTCAAACTCCACCTTTCTCGCTTTAAGTAGTAATTATTGCCCTACGGTTTATCGAGCTTCAAGTTTGAATTTTATCCTAAACAAGAATCCTATTTTGCACAAAAAACCGATTCTATTAAAACAGAGAAGATATAGGGATATTTTTTTCTGAAAAGAAAAGGTCAAAAGCATTCTCAGTACGGTAGCTCATTGTACTGTTGAAATTCTTATTTGTATGTAATCTTCCGTTTTGAGTTTTAATACCAAGAACAGTAAGTTTGACAAAACTCGGTGTATTTTATTTTATTTCAGCATTTAAACAGTTACGACCTTTTCCTTACAACTTTCTTCAAATTGCGAACAATTTTGTTTGCAAACGCTTTGCTTCGCTTTATTTGTAACAATGTTTTTACCCATTTAAAACCGATTGGTATTAAAAAACTAATGAACTTCATCACTTTCTAGTTTAGTGTAAAAATTTATCTTACTAATATAATAAATGTGAATGTTTGTATGTTTGGATATTTGTTACTCAATCACGCAAAAACGGCTGAACGGAACTAAATGAAATTCGGCACATAGATAGATAGATAGATAGATAGATAGATAGATAGATAACAACCTAGATTAACACATAGGATACTTTTTATCACGATAACCAGGTGAAGTCGTTGGCAAACTCATCATCACAGCCTAAACGTGTTGTTTGTTTTGTAAAATTTTTATTTTTGTTGCAAGTTTTGACTTTTCTTTTTTATTTTCAAATTCAAATTTTCATATTAATAATCCTACCAATAGGTATAATAAATGTGAATGTTTCGATAAATTTAACAAACACATAAATAACAAGTAAAAGCGCTATATTCGGCCGTGCCGAATCTTATATACCCTTCACAACGTGTAGTCATGCAATAACAATTGTTTGTATCACCATTCATCCCATATGAAATACGTACATACATATAAAAAACATACATATATAAAAACAACCCATTTTAAAATTATAACTTTACGTATGTATGTTAAAAGAAAAAATAAAAAAAAAAATTATAAAAAAAAATTTTAAAAAAAATTAAAAAAAAAATTAAATAAATATTTAATAAATATAAAACAAAAAAAAAATATAAAAAAAAAATTTAAAAAAAAAATAATAAAAATATAAATAATATATTAAATAAAAAATAAAAATATAATGAAAAAAAAAATTAAAAAAAAATATATAAAAATAATAAAAAAATTTTTTTTGGCTCAGCTGGGATTCGAGCCACGTTTTCTCTAACCAGTATACACGTTTGTATGTATGTATGTTGTTGTTGTAATGTTGTTTTTGTGAAAAAAATCGAGGTGGTCGTGGGTTTTTGCTCATATCTCAGTTGTTTATGTACTGATGTTTCTGATTTTCAATATCGATCTACTCCCGAACATTTCTGATATTTCAATACCTCACCCGGGTCCAAGCGATGTCGGGGGGCTTCAAAAAGTTGATTTCAACATACACACGGACAGACGGTCAGACTGACAGAGCTTAATCGACTCCCCTATTCATAAGCTTTCAGAAAATACATACTTTATGGGGTCGGAAATGAAAATTGTAGAAATTTCAAACGGAATGACAAACCTATATATACCCTTTTTATACCCTTCACACAGTGAAAAAGGGTATATATAGGTTTGTCATTCCGTGTGAAATTTCTACAATTTTCATTTCCGACCCCATAAAGTATATATTTTCTGAAAGCTTATGAATAGAGGAGTCGATTAAGCCCTGACCGTCTGTCCGTCTGTCCGTCTGACCGTCTGTCCGTGTGTATGTTGAAATCAACTTTTTGAAGCCCCCCGACATAGGTTGGACCCGGGTAAGGTATTAAAATATCAGAAATATTCGGGAGTAGATCGGTATTGAAAATCAGAAACATCGGTACATAAACAACTGAGATATGAGCAAAAACCCACGACCACCTCGATTTTCTTTTCATAAAAACAACATTACAACAACAACATACATACATACAAACGTGTATACTGGTTAGAGAAAACGTGGCATCGAATCCCAGCTGAGGCAAAAAAATTTTTTTTTAAATTTTTTTAAAATTTTTTTTTTAATTTTTTTTTTATTTTTTTTTTATTTTTTATTTAATATATTATATATATTTTTATTATTATTTTTTTTTATTTTTTTTTTTCTTTAATTTTTTTTTTATTTTTTTTTTGTTTTATATATATTATATATGTATATAATAATTTTTTTTTTAAATTTTTTTTTTTAAAATTTTTTTTTTATTTTTTTTTTGTTTTTTTTAACATACATACGTGAATTTACTGTTATTGCATGACTACACGTTGTGAAGGGTATATAAGATTCGGCACGGCCGAATATAGCGCTTTTACTTGTTCACTGTGTAAAGGGTATAATAATCTAGGTTAATACTGAGTCTTCCTTTTATCCCTATAACCACGCAGACGAAGTCGCGGGCACAAGCTAGTGTTAAATATTTTCAAAAACATTTAAAAACTTGAAATAAATATTATAAAATGAATAAAAAATTGTAATATTAGCTTTCATTTATTTTTTTTTTAATTTAGCTAAATATACCCTTGCTTCTGACTTTTAGTATATTATTTGATATGATCATAAGCTCAATGAAATATTCTGTGAGCTAAAAAAGTTTCTTTTATAGTGTACTGTATTCTACTGATCAAGACTTTTTATCTAATATCTATATTAAGTCTCTCATTTGTTTTGCAAAAACCAAGGCGGTTGCATTTTCATGCTTTAAACTCCGTCAAACCGGTTTGCCACATGAAATTCTACTACTTGAGATTTAGTGTTACTATCGTGTTAAAAACTTTTAGCTAAGAAACTGAATTTGTTAAAAAAATACTACTTTGCAGACAAATGATCAATTTGCCTTAAAATTTCTACAAATTCACCAAAAAATTAACTAATGTGTTCAAAACGTAGGAGAAAATAGAGAGACAGTCGATTCTGCTAGTTTGCTATACCGAATTTCTTCCGAATATTTTCTTAATTTTGATTTAAGCTGTTTGGAGTTTGAAAATACAGAACAAATGCTGAACAGAAAATTTAATACAGAACAATTTTGGCGACTTTTCCTTTTGAATAATATATGTATACAGAACAATGCTCTTAAATACACTACTGTTTTGTATAAGTAGTACAGAACGGATGGTGACCGTACCTATTTGATATCGAAAATAGTGTGGGTCTAATCACTTGAACTGTGTGTAGATTAGAAGACCTCTTACCATAAATCTAGTTTTATTTTTTACTTAAAGAATTACCTTCTTATACGAGCCTAAAAAATAAAAAAATATATAATTTTTAAATTTACTTTTCACTTCACTTATCTTTTAAAATAATAATTTTTTTATTGTAAATAATTAAATTATGAAACTGTTAGATGCACACGATAATAAAAGTGCTTGTGACTCACACGACAACGTAGCTATCAACATCTCGCCATATATACGGAGTTAAATTTTTAAACTGAATATTCACATTTGTATTCGTAAATATTGGCTGCAAATATTCGCTACATCACTAGTACGTTCATACGACAGTTTAAAACGGGGTGTTTATGGCTTTTTCTAAATATCTACATACATGTGTATGTGTATGCAAGTTAATAGAAAATAAAAAGATATTTTTTCATCCTATCATATCCTTATTACATTTTAATATCATTTATTATGTATGAGTTTTACACTACATTACCCCCGAGATCATTAAGTGACATAAAATATTTCTGCACAACATGTCTTGTGCTATTGCTGCTATTAACTGTGACTGCTTATTTTCATAATTTGTCTGTCTGTCTGTCTGCCGTTTGGTCGATTCGTAAGACTGGCAATTCGCTGCTATTATATTCTGAATTGTTGTTGTAGTTGTCGTATGCCGACAATTAAAGAACATCAATTACATGATTTTCCATATCAATCCCAATGAAAACATTATGATGAATTTAATGCAAAGTAAATTTTAATATTTAAGCGGATATGAATATTACTACAACAACAATATATTTAATGACAACAACAACAACAAACATAACGAAAGATTGAACAATATTAAAATAAAAGAAAAAAAGAAAAACAATTTTTAACTTGTCATGGTTACCGCCTGTCATTTCTTATTATTTGACGGTGCAACCAAATAAACGCTTAACTTGGTAGTGTCGAATTCGAAATACCCTTTACAGTTGACTTTTAGTGCATCTTGATTAATGATTAGACATTTTATTAGATTTTAAAAATTGAAACGTTTGATTATTTTTTTATTCAGAAAAAGTTGCTTGAATCTTCTAAGCATTGCTTATAGTTTTGAATACATGGAATTGCTTGTTTGTTTGAGCCAATTTTATTGCTGTTATCTTTTGCAACAGTATGTAAGGGGAACTCATCGTCAAGCTGCACATGTTAGATATAAAATAAATATTTTTAAATTGAAAACCAGAGACTTAACGAAAAAAGACATCACATATAGAAATCATGGCTTTTACAAAGCGCTGTTTTGTAATTAAGTGCTTTATTGGTTACTTAAAAGTGATTCTTTTTGCTGTCTATAGTCAACTACAAAATTATTAAATGTATATCCAAAATATAGGTCCAACAAACGGTAATTTGTAAAGAATTTTTGAAAAGTTAATTTCAACCGATATTCCATCGACATTACCAACGTTTAGAAAAATACATGAACAACCCCAGCCACTTTTACACAAGAGTACAAAAACAAAATTTTCCATAGAGCCCAAAAAAAAATATACAAAAGAACGTGGACAAAAAAAAAATAAATAAAATTCAGGGGTTGAGTGAACATTTTGAATGTTGCTGTTATATAATTGTATTGCGAGTGTGAGGAAAAACTACATGCAACATTTATTGTATTGTTAAGATACAATTTTCCATCGTTAACGAAAAACCATATCATTCTAGCGCTTTTGTTCTTTGTATTCGTATTCAATGTATTTATTTATTCCTTTTGTGTCTGTGTAAGTGAATTACTTAAATGCGGGAGGATTTTAAATAAAAAAAAATTAATATTTTATGTACACACTCGCGCACACAAAGAAAAGCCTAGTATGTTTTCTACCAAACAATAATATTCTTATTTATGTATGTATGTTCATTCATACATACGTACATGCATAGCTACATACGTATAATTCTGTTGTAAATACCCAGTACAAGAACAATAATATCACATCAATTAAAGCATTACAATGTCATAATCAAAATGACAAATAAAATTATATTTGATGAGAACTTGACAGCCGTTTTTAACATTTTCTTCTGCATTCATACATACGTACATACATACAGATGTTTGTACATTTTGTTGCTACATATGCATGTACATAAGTCTATCGTCTGGTGTTTTGTTTAAAAATTTGGACTGTTTTTACTGGCATTTTCACTTGTTTTTTGGGTTGACACGAAGGGTAGGCTTTAACTGTCAAAAATATGAGTTTAGTAACCTGTTAATGCTACACGAATAAGTTTCGAAAGAGACGGAAACGGAAATGCACTTATTTATTGTCTTATTAATGGAATTTTTTTAGTAGATTAATCAAAAAAGATGGCACGATAACTATTTCAAGAGACCTATTGCTTTTTATGCATGTACCAAGACGAATTGAAATCAGGTGGCAGTTTCTCGTTAATAAATATAATTTTTTTTAATTGTATGTTTTTGAATTACATATATAAATAACACCTGTAAATACAAAACGTCAAAGAGTATAGCTGAAGAAACTCAACTTCTCAGGGTTACTCCTGTTTGTGCAAAAATAATGACAGGCTATGAAAAGCCTTTAAGCAAAAATTAAAAAAAAAATTATTTGTGAGTATGGGATTCTCACAGTCCCAAACAAAAAGAAGCCAAAAACTTTGGAGTGCGAAACTAAAGCTGTAGTAACTCAGTTTTGTCAGCGAGAATATATGAGTCACCTGATGCCAGAGATAAAAGTCTAGCTGTCTGCACTGGAAAACAGTATCTCGGTTGCTTGAGATTTTTCTGAATAGTTTTTTCACGCTGATTTCAAAACTATATACCGTTTTCATGTTTTAGAGTTATGAAGTGACAGGATTTTTCATTGAAAATTCACATAGTTTAAGTTTAAAAAATTTATTAAACATATTTATTCGGAAAAAAATTTCTTTTTTTTGGATTTTCTAGAGTGAGATGTTATATGAGTACTATTTCGAATGCTCCAACAATAATCAGCCATCATGTGTTCATTCCAGTGCCCCTGGTACCTCTCCTCCATAGTGCGAATATTCTGAGGAAAGCGCTCTCCTTGTTCCTCGATTAGGTCACCGAGATTTTCAGGAAAATAGTCTAGATAGCTGTGAAGGTAGTGAGGCTTAATACTCATGTTTCCCTGTTTCCTTCATCCTTTTTCCTGTTACGGTAGTACAATATCTTCGTGCCTCTGGTCAACAAATTTCTTTCTTTCAATTGGGAAGCTAAAATCTCTGATGCCGTTTTAGAAAGTCTAAGGTCCCTGATCCAGTCATTTAGATCATCTTGATATAGTGGTCTGGGACTACCGAAGCACTCAAAATCACTGCCGCTACCACTGTCGTCGTTTTCGGTTTTTCCGCTGCAGTGGTCTGAATTTTGCGAAGATATACATGGGTGTTGTGGTGTTGATGTGTCACTAATACTCAAGACTGGTCTTATAGCAGATTTTAAGTTTGGATGTATCCACTTAGAGCAATTTGTATGGTTTATTCCTATGATTTTCGTTACATATCAGTCGTCATGATAGTTGGATGGTTCACGCCAAATCATACGAGCTTTATACATAAAAGTGGGTCTTTTTTTGTTTGCCCACAATCGCAAAGATTCAACACATGTTTTACATACCAAACTCGGTATCCAAGGTTAGGCGTTTGACGGCAACGGAAACTCAAATTAGTCCAAGTATGCCTTTTTCACAAGGTCTGACACATTTAAACGAAATTTTTGGAACAAATATTCTCCACAAATAATACAAAAACAATTAGGATTATTTAAACACGTCCTTCTTGAGGAAGACATGGAAGACTGAAATTTATAAAGGAACTAGTTAACTTACAGCGCTATTGATATAAACTATCGACTACTTATGTAAATGTAAGACGGTACCTGTCACTAACTACAGCTGCTACAAAAAATCTGAGGGTAGATTTAAAATCAGCTCACCCAAATTAGTAAACAACAGTAGAAAAACTTTATGCAGCAAAAACAAAGTGTTTTTTTGTTTTTCTGTGTAATGTATGGAAGAGGTAAAATTTGAATCTTAGTTCCAGATAATGCATATTGAATACAATCGTTTTAAATGTGAATAATTTTCTGAAAGAAATGTGTATAGGATTTGCTAAATTTGGGATCCCGTGACTTTTTAGTTAAGGAGCAGTGGTCATTCGAGGATTTGCAGATATATCTGAAGCCTAGTGAATTTGTTATTATTTCACAGAGAATTATAATTGTCTTTTTCAGGATGGCATACAAGCATTCACTTAATAACGACCAAACAACTACACTCACTACTAAATGAAAGATGAAACACTAGAACACAAATGTATGGTAATCGTATCCGATAACTTAAAATATGATACCGTTGTAGTTTCTGTCTACCAGAAAAGTATACAAAGTTGTCTAAAATCTAAATTTAAAGAAGAAAACGTATTTCAGATGCATCTTATCAACATTTCGATAATCAAAAGTAGCTTCGCAAGTCTTGTACCTTATCAAAAAGATTTTGGATTGTCAGCTGAGTAGCATTTTCATTCCACAGCTCATGGTAAAGGACCATGTGATGGTAGTGAGATATAGTGAAGTTTAGCCTTCAGTGCTCCCATCAAGATCACATCTTATTTAATTATTCATTGAGAAATCAACGAAAACACTGAAGATCAGACTCGATGCTACTGCTCAACACCGTGCTTTTATACTGCTTTTCGATTTAATGCTCGATTTGCAAAAGTTTTTTGCCTCTCTACTCAATGCGAATTCTTTCCAAATTCAAAAAAGAAACTAGCAAATAAAGGCGATGAATAAAAAAATAAGGGACTGGCTTTTTGAAGTTACTAGGATACAATAAAGTAAAAAAAAATCATCTTATTTTTTGAGTAGATTACAATATCTTTTCTAGAAAATCTATACCATTTTTAGTTTAGCAGATATAAGGTTACCAATTTTACCCATTTTTAAAGTTTGAATTTCCAAAAATCCCTTATGAGAGGATCTATACATCAAAAGTAGAGCTGTCTGAATTTTATGGCTTTTGCTTTTTACTTTTTGGCTATGTAATGATGAACAAGTCAGTCAGATACGTTACTCTTTCATTTTTTTTGTTCCGGTTAGAAATGCAATATTATTTTATTCATATGGCTGCCGCGGCTGGCCTCGATCGGGACAATTTGCAAACAATTTTTCAGGTGTATGGGCTTGTGTCTCGGCAATGGCAACACGAATGTTGGTCTTCAAATGCTCAATTGCCTCTGGTTTTTTTGCACAACATTTGTCTTTAACGGCACCTCACAGAAGATAGTCCAACGGTGTCAAATCGCAGGTTTTTGGCGGCCAATTGACATCACCGTTTCGGCGTAATTATACGGATATATAACGGATATAAATCGTTTGTGACGTGAGATCTTTGGCAAGCTGCACCATCCTGAAATTAATCATGGTTAACATTAATGCCATGAAGAGCAGCCACAAAGAAATCGGTTATCATGGTGCGATAGGTACGTCCATTGACCGCAATGCTTGTGCCGTTCTTATTTTCAAAAAAATATAGGCCAATGATTCTTCCTCTTCACATGCCGCACCAAACAGTCACAACAGACAAGGGTTCATTGGCTTCTGTAGGACCACCTTTGTTTTCTGAGGCCAAAATACGCAACTTGGCTTATTAACGTACCCACCAAGGTGAAAGCAAGCTTCATTCGAATAGATGATTTTTTTTTGGCAAAATCGACATAATCGTGCAGTTTCTCCTTGGTCCATCTAGTGAAGCGAAAACGAAGCAGATCGTTATGTAGCGCAAGCGTAAATCGATTCATTTTGTTCAGTGGAGGTAATGTACAAAATTTTATTGTAGAATACAATGCCAGATTCGATGCAACCGCTGATTAAAATTTAAACCTATAGGTGGCCCACCCTTAATTATTATTTTATCATTATTATAAATAAATAGAAAATTTAACTTTTTAAATAATTTACTAAATTATGCGGTTTATGCTGCCAACTAATGCTTCAATATCTTATTTAGTTATTGGGTTTAAGCTTGTCTAAGTATATGCATTTTACTGGTGCTTATACCAGGTTGTTAATTTCGAAATTTCTTTATAGCAAAAAAGTGATTTTAATCCAGAGGCTAACATATTGTTGGCATTACAGTATCGAGGGTATGCAGTTTTAGTTAGGCATGTTGCATACTGTCCGAAAGGCTTATTGTCCTTTTTCTCAATATAAAATTTATTTCTTAGGTTAAGGAAACACTTACACACATATAGGAAAAAATTCAAAATAGTGCATATGCTAAAAATTAAAAAATTTTGTCTTGAGTTAAAAAATATTTTTTATTGATATCCCACTCGCATCCCACTAAGCGACCAAAAAGCTGTTAAAAAAAAGTCCTTTGTTTAAAGTCAAAAAAAATTTTTTTTTCCAGAAACAGCGAAATATTTTTTTTTTTTTTGAAAGTGTAGAAATAACTATCTTGATCAAGTTTTGCTTCGAACAACAGGTAATAAACTACATGGAGAAGAAAAACATTTGTTTGGCGAAAATGTTAAATTTTGATCCCCTCTAACGCAAAGATCTGGTAACTGATCTCATTATAAAAGTTGTGCTTGAACTACTATACAATAGGACTGATCTTGGTGCAAGTTTCAGCTCGATTGGAAGACATCAATTTCAAAAGTTGGATCACTTGAAATATATCCATTAAATTTTTAATTTAAATTAATTTCCAAAGAAATCAATAAATTTTAGTGGCTTTTTTGTTTCAATAATTTGTTGCTTAAAACTTGACCACTAAATTTAAATTGCCTTTTTATTTTTACCAAAACATTTTTTCATTTTACCAGCATTGATATGATATAAACTGAATAAAGAAAAAGGATCAACATACTTTCACCAATTGTTAATATAGCAATTTTTGCTTACAAATTCAAAACGACTCAATCCATATTCTTAAATATTTATAATAGTACAAATAAATCAACATTCATAGCCTTTTGTCATCATTCGTATTTTACTCTTGAAATGTTATTGTAAAAATATTTTGTATGTGTCTAACTGTAACTGTCTTTATAAGACAATTCAAATGATCATTACAAAATTGCGTGCTATAAAAGCCTTAGAAAACAATAGTAAACATCCTAATAAAAAGCCTGGCAGCAAAAAGGGAAGTTATGACAAATAGGATTGTAGTTTTTGGTAGAGGCTAATATATATCGGGTGATTAATCGTGTAGCTTGATTATCAATTAGCTTATTTAAACATCATGCATGAATCATATTAAACTGCTTCAACACTTATGATCGGCATCGTTTGACAAGTCATCATACCATAACAGCGTCTCCAAATTGTTCAGCTGTACTAAGAAAAACAACGTTATTTTTCTCCGGTGTTTTATCCTGAAAATCTGTTCTGTGGTGAAACATATTTCTGGCTCAATGGATACGTTAGTCAACAAAATTGATATACTTAAGCCGATTAGAAACCCAAGGATAACCAATAGCTAGCATTACATCCATTAAAAACAACGATATGGTGTGGTTTATGGCCTAGTGGAATTATTGGTTCATATTTCTTTTAATATGAGGCAAGTTAAAATGCAAATTGCAAGCCTACATTACTAGTGTTATTTGCAAGATACCACTCGTGGTGTTAGATCTAATTGCCCAAAAGTAAAGTTTCCAAATGGACCACATCAGACATGATATTATTTTCAAAACCGTAAATGTCATAAATTTGTCTTTTAACTGATAATTTATCAAATTTACTTAATATCCTTTTGGATAGATTGTAAATAGAATAAATGAGAAAAAAAACTAATAATAAAAAATTCTATTTAACCTTTAAATTAATGTATTTTATTATACTTTAAAAATCATGCTGCATGATGAATCACCCATTACGTACATAAACACAAACAAATCCATACATGCAATACCACTTAACGCAGGGATATAAATGTAGCGGCATAAAAAGGACAGTTCGTGTTTTATGAAAGAGGTGAAAGAATAGCAAGTGTAAAAATGTTTCTAAACAATGCTTTTGATTTAAGGGTTGGTTCACCTTATAGTCTGTCACCAAAAAAAGCTGAAGGTGAGAAGGGTGGTTTTTATTTTAATTTCTAAAAGTATCATGGGATATTGGATATATCTTTATCATCTTTTTTTTTGTTGTCAAATAGTCCTATATTTATGATGTGGGTGTGGGGTTTCAGGCAAATTTGAAATGTTATAAAATATGTGTAACATAAATTAGGAAAAGGGGTGTTAAAGTTGCAAAACAGTAACAAAACTGACAAGTTTTTTCAATATTCATTGAAACAATTTCCACCTGAGGGCAAATAAACGGCTTAAGGATAATAACAAGTGTTAGATTTGAACTAGTTTTTGCACTTAAGTGTATAGTTCAGAGCAATGTATTAGTATACGATTATTTAATGTTAGGGATAAACTTAGATTATTGATGAATTCACATCATGTCATCATTTGCTATCATGTATGTCATAAATATTTTACTTAATTTTTAAAGCATTTTAAAAATATTTTATTGTTTACTGTAAAATTATTAAGCCATTTTTAATTTTGAGTGCCGCATTCATAAAAAATATTTTAAATTTAGTAAAGGCCTAATTGGCAGATGTTGTAAGAAATTTTTCAAATAAGCCTTCAATAAACTTAAAATATTTTGTCTGAAAACGCTAGTAATTTCTACACCCTTCAGTTATGGTGCACAAGGGTATATTCAGCTTTGTGATTCCCTTTTGTAATTTCTACAATTTTCATTTCCGACCCCATAAAGTATATATTTTCTGAAAGCTTATGAATAGAGGAGTCGATTAAGCCCTGTCCATCTACCAGTCTGTCCGTGTGTTGGTTGAAATCAACTTTTAGAAGCAACCACATATTCCTCAGATTTTATATTTTTAGAAACTATCCGGGAATGAATCGCTATTGAAATTCAGCAACTCGCCTAATAACTTTCTGAGATATGAGCCAATAAACACGACTGCCTCTGTTTTTTCTATATTCTTATAACCAAAATTAAAATTGTTCAGCCACAGAATAATTTGTAGGTACCTTTGCTTCTATTTGTAAATATAATATGCCTCTAGAGAAATTCAAAAAAAATTTTGGTTAAAGGGTGCTCTAATCGGTAAAGTTATAGGCAACAAAATTTTTTTTAAATATATATTCCAAAAATGTACAAGCTAAAAAGCTTCTAGACAACCGAGAGAGTCAATATTGGTATCATCTGAAAGGACTTGAATAGAGCAATTTAAACACTATTAAAAAATTTAAAATTCATATTGGCCGCCACTACAAAATGGCGGATAATAAGTTTATATACGAGTCAAATCTCGTATTTTAAAACGTAACTCCTTCTACCCCCACAATATTGGTATCAAATGAAAGGGCTTGACTAGGAAAATACAGTAAATTATTAAAAAATTTAGAATCCAAGATGGCGTCTAAAACAAAATGGCGGATCAAATCTTTTTCACCCCATCAATATGGGTATCAAATGAAAGGGCTTGACTAGTAGAATACAGTTAACTACGTAAAAATTCAAAATCAAGGAATGCGTCGGAAATAATAAGGAAAAATGGAGTATAACATGAAATTTAGGTTAAGCTACGATGTGAGATTATGCCTATGTACATGATGGTGAAGGGTAATAACAGATTCGCCACGGCCGAATATAGCACTAGTACTTGGTTTTTAATGTACTCAGAGTAAGTTAGCTATTTTTATTGAACTAAAAAAATATACCCTAGAAACAATTTATATGGCAAAATAACGTTTGGCGGGTCAGCTAGTAGTAATATAATATTGTGCGAGTTAAAATTATAGTTATAGTTTTAATATTGTCTCATACTCTGCTTGTCAAGCCTTTTTTTTTTTTTTTTTGATACCAAACCTCTCTGCTGTCCAGAAGCTGGAAAAAATTGATTTTCGTTTGAAAATTTTTGGAAAACACCGAAGTAAAAAAAATCTCCTTTTTTAACTATTGAAATGAAAAGCAGTACAGTAGATATTCTTTGTTGTGCTCTCGTACGAAAACAATTTAAACATTACCATTGATGCAATACGGTAAGAGAATGAAGTGTGCACTGCTTACAAAATTCCTAAAATTTTTTGATGGGTATCGTCTTATAGCATGTGTCCACGGCAACGTTATTCGTAATTCGATGTCTTATTTTTAATTCAAAGCATATTTACGAACCAAATTACATAATTTTTCCATGCAAAATTTTCAAAGCGAATTACTATTTTTGTGCATAATTCATTTAAAATTACCATGCGAATTATAATAAAATCAGTGTCTTCTCTAATTTTTATCGGTAGTTTACCATCTCCAGCTGTCAAAAATATCAAAACAACGCGAAAAGGAAAAAGAAAAAAGTTCAATTTTATATATAAAAAATAAAATGGAAGCAAAAAAGAAAATTTAAAAAAAAGCTGTTATGTCAAAATTATGGGATGAGACGAAATTGTGATTTGAGGGTTTGCTGGCTGCACTGGTTCTATTTTCTTGCACTTTTTCTATTTTCTTAAAAAAATAATGATATTATTTGCATACATTTCTTATAAATTTACAATATTATTACTATTATGACTTACTTTTTGCCTCCATTGATAAAATAATTATAATTTTCTATACAAATTTTTATATTTCTTAATGTTCACCGCCAGAAAACAAAACGATAATTTAAATAAAAAAGCACGAAGAAGAATTGTCAAATCAAATTAACAATATGTCATGAAAACAGGGTAATTCACTTAAGTAATTTAAAGAGCGAATCAAGTAGTTCAATGTGTCGTGGAAACATGCTATTATAGGTGATCACAGTCTTATTTTAATTCCAATTAAACTTATCGCAGAATAAAGAAACCAAATGTTGGTCCTTAAAAAAACTTAACGACAACTGTAAGCCCTTACAATTAATGGATTATTTAGATTATTAAAATCATAACATATAGAATATATTTGACCCATTTATTGCTAGTTTCGACTTATAAATGAGCGTGGTAAGTACATGCTTCCAATGGCGTCGCTGTGTAAAATAAATGGCCAAATTGTTTTTTCTTTTGAGAGTTTTTGCTGGCATAAAGCAAATAAAAGAAGAACAAGTAACAGTGCTATATTCGGCCATACCGAATCTTATATACCCTTCACAACGTGTAGTCATGCAATACCAATTGTTTGTATCACCATTCATGTCATATAAAATACGTACATGCATGTTAAAAACATACATATAAAAAACATACCATTGAAAAATTATAATTGAGTTTACGTTCATACATATGTATGTATGTTTCCAAAAAAAAAAAACAGTTACAAAAAAAAAATATATTAAAAAAACAACAAAAAAAAATTAAAAATAAATATATAAAAAAAAATATAAACAACATATAAAATAAAAAAAAAAATTTGACTGCTGGGATTTGATGCCACGTTTACTCTAACCAGTATATGT
Organism: Phyto melanocephala; assembly: GCA_941918925.1. Classification (NCBI taxonomy): domain Eukaryota; kingdom Metazoa; phylum Arthropoda; class Insecta; order Diptera; family Rhinophoridae; genus Phyto; species Phyto melanocephala. The sequence continues at coordinate 22,693,285 of OW799235.1, forward strand.
GTATGTTGTTGTTGTAATTGGGAAAGAAAACGAGGTGGTCGTGGTTTTTTGCTCATAACTCAGAAAGTTATCGGGCGATTTTGCTGAATTTCAATAACGAATCATTACTGGATATTTCCAAGAGAATGATACCATACACAGATCTGAGGAACATATAGTTGCTTCTAAAAGTTGATTTCAACCAACACACGGACAGAGTGTCAGTCGACTCCTCTATTCATAGGCTTTCAGAAAATATATACTTTATGGGGTCGGAAATGAAAATTGTAGAAATTACAAACGGAATGACAAAGCACCACAGGTGAAGGGTATACAAATAAATAAATAATTTAAAATAAAATATTAAGGAAAAAATATTTTAAGCAACAACAAATTATTTGCAATAAGTCTAAAAATTTCCAACCACGAAAAGGAAGCCGCAGATTAGTAATAAATCCCTTATGCAAAGAACACTGTCAGTTTTAAAGACTCTTTTGGATTAATTTTGCATAAACATGCTTGATAAAAAATATCGATAAATATGTTTAAAATTTTGATATATTTTAAAGTATATAAATACAACTCGATTTATAAGTAGAAAAATATTAATTTCGCTATTTTGCTGCGATGACCATTAAGGACTAAAAAATTTTTTCACAGTGTATTATACAAGGGAACAAAAAAGAACTTTTTTGTGTTGGCTGGACCTAATTTTCAAGAAATTAAGAGTTCAAGAAATTATAACTTTACTCCTTATTAAGAGATTTTCAAAATTGTCTTTAAAACACAATCGAGCTTTTGAAAATCACTGAGTTGGTTGTTAAAATACAAAAATCAAAAATAGGAAAAAGTGTAAAATTTTATTACTTTCACGTAGCGCCAGATAACCTATGAAAAAAACCTATGAACAAAAAATCGATCATTAAAGTCGATAAACGCGTTTTGCTTGTCTTCACAATTAAGTGAAGGTACCTCATTTTGAAATGTAGGAAAAAAACGTTAATGACTTCTTAATGATTCTAATACAAATCGCTAAATATACATCAGTGCCGTTGCACAGTAGTACCTTTAAAAAAAAATAAATAAAATCAAAAGTTGTAGATCGATTTGAATGAAATATGGATTGTTTTGTTGGCAACATATTTGCCTATACGCTCGGAAAAAAATAATGAGATTTTTGTCGTTTTATATTTTTTTAAAATTTTTAAAAAATCAAAACTTTTGATATATTACAAAAAACACATTTTTCTGCCACAACTTCCCTGATGTCTCTGAAAGTACTGGGCAAATTTAAGACCAATTTTTGCATGACTTAAAGTGAATATTGTTGACGAGTTTTGGTTTTTTTTTAACTGAATAGGGTAAACCGTTTTCAAGTTTTTCCAATGTGTGGTCCGCTGTTCGATTTTTCGAATAGTAAAAATCATCCGTTTTCAAAAAAATATTTATGTATGAAAAAGTTCAAATCTCATGTAAGTCTTGATATTAGTGTTAAGTCCCAAATATTAGCACATAAAAAAAATTTCTCCTTAAATTTCCGTAACCCATATCTTTAGGCACTTTTTTAATTAATTTTTAAAAATATTAAAAAAAAATGATAAGTGATTATTGCCATTATATGTAGGTATTTTATAAGCTATAAAACAAACGTGTTGTTTTCATACGTTTGACTCCATTTATCTCTAAACTTGACTGTTCGAAATTTCGAACGCTGGCGCTTATCCTATAGCTACTGACTGACGATGTTACTTGACTGACATTTCTTATTATTTATGTATTATATGACGCGCATTAGATATAAACAGATGCCTCTTGGTTATATTCTTGGTTTGTCGATTATTCTAATTTTTTATAATAAATTTTTTTTAATAAAAGGTAAATATTTCATGTGTTTTATACTAAATAATAGTGATTTTCGAGTGTTTTGTGGGTTTTATGTAGTGTTTTTTGTGCCTTGCATTTGTAAGTATGAGTACACGTAAAAAAGTTTTGTCTATGAAGGATTTGGATCTAATAATAGCCAATTGGTTTGATGATGACAGGGATATTAATTTTTTGAATATATTTCCTTCTGACCTCCGAGTCGATGAATGTTTAGATGAAGAAACAATTAATGTTGATGAAATAGCCTTGAATATAGATTCAAATCCTTTGAACGAGGTTGCTGGATTTGTTGAAACTGAAAGAAATGAAATAGAAGACAGTGGTTATCCTGAATTAGATGAAGATGCGTGACCTTCAACATCGAAAAAGCCTCGATTCGAATACAAGCCTCTAAGTTCTTTTGGATATAATTTTCGTTGTCTAATAAAGGGTTTTGTGCTTCGGGAACCGTTCGTTCCAATCGACTGGCTGGTGATTCCGCTAAATTAAAAACCGGTAAAAAATTTCCAAGGGGTAATTATGATTATGCATTTGATGTCACACAAAAAATCTTGCTATGCAGATGGCAAGACAATAAAGGGGTCACCATGGCAAAAAAATTTGATCAAGTGTTGCCTTTACACAATGTCGACATCAAAAATCACCCCCGAAGCTGGTAAATATATGTATATGTATGGGCAATGTTACACAATTATAACAAGGGCAGGGGACGTGTGGATTTACACGAAAATGCAGTCCAGAACTACAGAATAAATATACGTGGAAAGAAATGGTATTGGCCTTTGTGGTGTGGTACTTTAAATTCGGCAGTTGTAAATGCTTGGAAATTATATTGTTTGATTCCAAAATATGAGAAACCGATGAGTCAAAAAGAGTTCAAAATCTTTTTGACGGAAGCTCCTCTTTTGGCTGAGAGGAAAGAAACTTCCGATGATGATGTCGACGATAAAGAATATCTACCAGCAAATCTTCCAAAAATTGTGGTAAAATATGTTGTTATAATCAGAAATAAAGAGGGGAAACATCATCGTTATTGGGATGTGGCAAGCCAACAATTTATATGTGCGATTTTTGTTTCGGTTTTTACCTTTTATTTTAGGATTTTTTAACATTAATAATATTATTTTCTGCTTAATTTAACCACTTTTGTACCATTTGATTTGAAGCAAATAAAATAACTTAATAAAACAGCAAATAAATCCAAAATTTTCACTTGTATTCAAAGCTGACATATATGTCTATATATAGACTAAGCGCCAGTGTTCGAAATTTCGAACAGTCTGTTCATGGAAAACGGAAAATAGGAAAAAAAATTTTGACCAGATTTTTTAAATCAGTGGGTCCTAATTACCCTAAAAAGCAACTTTTTTTATAATAAATAAATAAAAAAAATAATTTCGGAGCGAAAGGGGTTAATTTCCGACTAATGGTTTATCGAAAAAAGTCGAGCTGATAGAAAAAACCAAGTGCAGATTTGGATTCAGCGTCCCAAATAACTTTAAAAACAACTTTCAGTTCTTAATCAACAAAAACATTGTTCCCTTGTGTTATTAGTAAACTATTTTTGCCTATAACTTTGCCTGTTAGTGGATACCGATAACTTTCTAGAAATAGTTTTGGAGGCATAACATTGCACGATGCTAATTGTGAGTCACACATCAACATCAAGTTCTCTGACCAACTTAATTAGACATTTCTTTGGGTCATTGCATATTTTAAGATCTAATTATAACATTTATATTATTCCTTTTGATACACTTTTAATGTGTTAATAAAAAACTTTTTCTTTTAATTATTATCAATATAATATTAAATTAAGCTCAAACTCCTTCCTGTACTGCCTTTTATTATTCCGTTTTGTAAAAAAAAAATAGGGCCGTTCAAGCATTTAAAACTAATCGATCAAAAAGTATTTTCAAATGCAGTACATTAATTTCATTACATTTATACAATTCGTTTAGTCTGTCCTCCATCAGCCTCATACTTTACAAATTTTTTTTTACTTGTAAAATCCCTTAGGTACAGCGTAGTTATAAAATATTAAGTTTTAAAATTATCTTATCATATTTTTATACATTATGTATTGTATAAATAAAAACTTTCATATTATCTCTTTGTTTTGTTAATACTTGTACTTTAGAGGGGGGTTATCAGACATTGTCATCAAAAGGTTTAACCAACGTCGTTATTAAGTTGGTCTGCCGTTAGTTCTGACTAAAGCTGGAGTTACATACCATGCGTTCTATCCGTTGTTCCGTTTTATGCATCAGTCAAAAAGTAGAATCAGTGTAATTGTATGTGACAAGTTACACGGCAAAACGCATAGAATGCATAAACGTATCAACGCAGCAAAGTAGGTTTACTTTCTACTTTTGTATCCGTCGCATAAAAGGTGAATAAATGTCAGCTGTTGTTGATAGCCATGGATGACAAATAATATTTTTTTGTCGATGTTATCGATAAATCTGATTGTGTGGTGGATTTATTTTTTTAATTTTTTTGTATTAAAAAATGTTTTTAATAAAAGAAAAAGCATTCGAAATAAAGTTTACAATTACTTTTAAGAAAAACATTCATAAAAACTAATTTTAAACACAATTTTTTCATTACCAAAATTTTTATTCCACTTATCGATAATTATTATGTGCTGAGTGTCATCTCTGTTTATTATTAAAAGAAAACAAGTGCAATGGAGGAGATGCTTATTGATGCTTGTGTTATTTTTGAACTTTTTGTAGCACAAAATATCATGTACATAAACTAAATGAATTCCATAAATGCCCTTAAATTGTCAATTTTACTTTCCATTTTGGCAAAATTGTTTTTAGTTAATATAAACACAACATAGGGTTGCCATATTTGAAAAGTGAAAAAAAGTACATTGAGGGGGAAAAACAGTAATTTAAAAAAAAAAGATAAACAGTACATTTTGATTTTGATAACATAACTTTTACTTCAATACACCACATTTTTATTTAAAAATAGTTAAGAAGAAACATAAAAACATGTAAACACGTGGTCAAAAACACAAATTTAACGTCGTTTTTCAATTTTAATATTGATACTAGTTTGAATAAACGAAATACCAATGCTTTAACATTTTCGACTATATTTCAGAATTATGCACTATATTTTCAAACTTTATTTTGAAAATGATCTAATGTATTTCAAAAGTTATTAATTATATTTAAAAAATAGTTAATAGAATTTCGAAATTGGTAATTGAATATCAAAAACTACGAGTTGAATTTTGAAATTATCTATAATATGCAAATTCAATTAATTTGTTTCTTAAAATTACAATAATATTCCATTAATACTTTTGGAATACTATTTATAACGTAAAAAATATCACTTGTAATTGACAAATTATCAATTCTTAAGTATTACAACTTGCCGTTAGCTAAAGGCAGAATTTTGTTTGGCAGATAAATGGCTTTGCATTATAAACCCTTAATTTATTATTTTTTATTCATTAAATATTATTAAATTTAATAATAATAACAATAAAAAATGGAAGATGTAATAATGCAAAGCTATTTATCGAACAGACAAAATCCTACCTTTAACTAAAGACAAGCTGTAATAATGGCACTTAATCTATCACGCATAGAAATTGTTGTTGAACTTAAAATCAATATTTAACAATATTTAAGAAAATAATATTTAGGCTCAACAAAAAGAAAACATTTCTTGTTAAAGTCGACTATAATATTACTTTTAATAATTTTTTTGAAGTTTATTTTAAAGAAAATAACAATTTTTATGAACAATGAAGTAAAGTCTACTTTAAAATTGATAATTTGTCATTTAAAATTGATATTTTTTAAATTATATATAGTAATCCAAAAGTACTAATTAAATATTGTTAAAAAAATTCTAAAAAAAGTCAATTGAATTTTTAAAATGAATACATTTGATAATTTTTAAAATTCAATAAATAATTATACAACACAAATAGAGGTGGTATAGTTATATAAAAGAAAATAATTTATGCTTACAAAAAAAGTTAATTCAAAAATAAATTATAAATATTTATCCCTTTTTTGTACACATTTAACAATACAATTTTTTCCTATTTCATTCTTCAAAAAATTACAAAATTCAATACATGTGTATCCAAAAACAGTACAAATATAAAAAACAGTACTTTTTTGTGAATATAACAGTACACATTACAAAAAACAGTACATGTACTGCTTAAAACAGTACGAATGGCAATCCTAACACAACAGCTGATTAAAACATAAGAGTTGATGCATAAAACGCATTGTGTGTAACTTGAGTTTAGAAACGTATAAAAAGGTGAAAAAGTATCAAACGCAACAACGCATGAACGGATGGTATGTAACTCCACCTTAAGTGTCTGGATGGATGGATGGATGGATGAATAAGCGGTTGCATGAGACGTTAATAGATTGCTGGATGGGTGGCTTTATTTTTGCTGTGACAACGGATTTGATTAATTATAATTTTTTTTTTCATAGTTTATATTTTACGTTTTGTTCTCTATGAAAATATAAAATTTTTTAACGCGTTGTAAATAAAATGTTTTATTTCATTAGTTTTTTTCCGTTTATACTTTGAAACAATCATTAAAATAAATTTGTTTAAGGGTTAGAAAAGAACCTTTGTAGTGTTATAAATGAATTTGTTTTGGTTAAGGTTGATAAATCTGTCGTATAAAAAAATGGTAGACATACACACATAATTGATTAATATTTGAAAATAAACTTTCTATGCATTTTTTCCATTAGACTTTAAATACAAAGAAATGTATTCAGTAATAGGGGTGGCAATGTTTAGAATCTTAGTTGAAACTATTTTTTTGTAATATTTTTCACCTGCCTAGTTGACAGCTGTCAATAGTTGACTTTGTTTGTTAAACAAAATTCAAGGGTTGTGAAAGTATGTAGTTTCATTCAAAGCTAAAGAGACGAAGATTTAAATTTTAATTGTTTAAAAGTTTATTCAACTGGAAATATCTTTTGTATACAACACAATACAAGGGTTAGGAAAAAAGTTAGCCTTAGTTTAACATTAAATCAGATTTAAATAATGTGAGAATTTGGTTTTATTTAATTTACTAGCCAAACCCGGCGCGCGTTGCTACGCCCCTTAATGAATCAAAATGCATTCTGAATTTTTATTGACTATCAAGTGCAGAAACCTAAAAATTATAATTTTTTATGGGCGTGGCCCCGCCCACTTTTTTCCACCCATAAACACTCCCTGGTATGTGTACAACAACTTGCCAAAGTTTGAGTCCGATGGGTTTTACAGTTTCGGAGTCTATAGCTAACACACACACACACACAGAGTTTCACTTTTATATATATAGATAGATAGATAATAGATAATATTTAATTGATTCTCATTGTAATGCAAGTGGGTATACAATATTTTTATTTTTTTCATTTGCTGTAAAAATGAACAAATTTTTTGGTGTTCCCACTCTGGAGCATGCGACGTACAGCTGGCCATGTGAAAAGCATGGATTTTGCAAATTTAATCCTGCAACATGCAGAGATTGTCCTTGTGCTTTGTTGATGGTAATAGCGAAGGCAAGGCGAACTGGAAACTGTAGTCGCTTGAAGTTGAAAGGCAAATCGGTGGGAACCATTGGAATTCGTGGAATCAGCACATCTTCTCCTTTATTTTTACCGCTTATGATTGTTGCCTCGATTATATTGGGCATCAGCTTTTTGACGGCAAGTCTAGTACCATTGCACAGTTTCGGTGGATCCAAATTTCGAAGGAGCATTATTGGTGAACCAACTTTTAGATTCAATATGTGAGGGGGCATGCCAGATGGTTCCAATGAATTTAGAAGTTCAATGGGATAATTCACAGATTGATCTTCATCTGTGACAGTGTCTATCGATTTGTATTTTTTAAGTTGACCAGGAATTTTCAGCTGAATCCGGTCATTGATCCTGTTAACGTGATCATTCTTTGGCGCTAGAATTGCCCGTTCGCAAAGCCAATCGTGATTCCTGTAGTTGCGTGAAATTTCCGGAAAAACCATATTTTCCATGTCCTGAAGTGAAGATTGCATTTGACAAAAATTTGAAGGAAATGATATCTCACGTGTTACAGGATCAACTGGAAACTTGCCGTCGCCCAAATCCAAAAGTTGCGTAGCAAACATTTGCGTAGAAACATCTTGATTTAAATGCACACGCATATTGGTCGACAGTGTAATTTTCTGTACATGTCGCCAGAGATGTGACGCTTTCAGGCAGGCATTAAGCTCATCAGCGGCTGTCGATCTTTGAATGACTGGCAAAGTTTGACGAAAATCACCTGATAAAAGTATGAGAGCTCCACCCATTGGAAGTTGATTTTCTCGGAAATCTCTCAAAGTACGATCAACTGCTTCTAGAGCTTTTTTGTGTGACATAGTGCATTCATCCCAAATAATAAGCTTGCATGTTTTCAATACTGTCGCCATACCTGATCTTTTACCAATATTGCATGTGGGATCCTTAGCATGATGCAAATTTAGCGGTAGCTTGAGAGCTGAATGTGCTGTGCGTCCTCCATCGAGTAGCGTTGATGCAATGCCTGATGATGCCACTGCGAGTGCAATCTTATTTTCTTTGCGAATTTCGGCCAGTATTAGGTTAAGAAGAAATGTTTTTCCAGTGCCTCCTGGTGCATCCAGAAACATTAGTCCACCGTTCCCGTCTGATACATGTTGCAGGACTGTATCGTACGCGCGTTTTTGATCATCAGTTAAGAGTCTTTTTCGCGTTTCAACATAAACTCGCAACTGTTCGACGTCATATTGTTTTTCGCGTAATATGTCTCTATCTGGAACATCGTTTCTATCGCGTACCGGTGCAAATAACCCAAGTTGGCAAAGTAGTTTGTTATTGATAGATAAACATTTGTCCTCAAGTAATATAAGTGCTTGATTGAAAATGTAATCTGAGAACTGTATGTCAGGATTAATGGTACGCGCTTGTAGAAGCATATCTTCACTAAGGCTTTCTTTGTGGTTTTCCCAAAGAGTTTTTGGATCGGACGGTGCGCAAGTTGTCAAAATTATCGCAAACAAAGTGCGTATTTGTTGTGGATGACACGTTCTAGATGCTTCTGTTAATGAGTTATGCCAATGTTGATCATTTTCAAGCAAACCAAGTTTAAAACATGTCTCTCTGTATGTCTCGCATACTTCACCATCAATGGTTTTAATTGCTTGAAAAGATGTTGGTCCTCTGACTTCGTGGAGCAGCATTCTCATATAAAAACATTCAGCATTATTGGGATGAATGGTATATACTCGGCCCAATGCATCAGAAGCACGTACATCAGGATGTCCGGGAACATTCGCACCTTGTTTTCTTCGTTGGAATTCACGTTTCGATGCATTCCAAGTGAAATATTTTGGAACTTCATGATACAACAACGTCCTTGCAAAATTATTCGTTTGACACAAAAGAAAAAAGGCGGTCAATGTCGTATTTGGTGGTTGTATAGCTCTCTGTTCTGCGTTGTCTTCCGTGAAGTAAACTCGCTGACCATTTTCTAAGTGAACACTGAGATGTACAACAGTTGGATAGCGTTCGTGAATGTTGAAACCAAGAATTCGCCAAACAGCTTTATTAGGTTAGGTTAGGTTAGGTTGAAAAGGAGGGGTATAAAAGCCCAAACCCATGACAGGTATACACCTATGCCCAGTTGGCATGTTGTGCGCTCCATGTGGAAAACGGAATTCCCAAACAAAAAACCATAAACATAATTTCCCATAAATATCGGACTAGTCCAAGAAACCAGTCCCCTCAATGTAACGCCTTATGGATCTCCAGTTCGAGTTCCCCAGGTATTCCAAGTTCGGCATATTATCTACTGTAAAATTTTCGCGTCTAATATGCCCAAACGCAGGACAATGACAGAGGTAGTGTACCAGGGTCTCATCCTCTTCCTCACAAGCTCTACATGTCGTCTCCTCAGATAATCCCATGCGTGCTAAATGAGTTCTCAACTCCGTATGACCTGTAATTACACCGGTTAATTTCCTAAGTGTAGGTCTACTTAGTCTCAAAATCTCCTTTGACTTCCCAAGATTTGGGTCACCCCAGAGTGTTCTTGTCACCTTACCGACAACAGTGCTTTGCCATTTTCTGACATGTTCTTCCATTGCCCAACGTTTAAGTTCATCCTTAAATCGTTTAAGGGGTTTGGCGTTCTCCAAAGTTATAGTACTCAAAAGAGCTCCCATTTTGGATAATTTGTCGGCTTTCTCGTTTCCGATCAGCCCGTGATGGCTTGGTATCCATATTATCTCCAGATGTTCACAATTTGCATATGAGTTTATCTCACTCTTGCATTGCAAAACGTTCCGGGATTCAACTTTCTCCTTTCTCAATGTCTTAATCACTGATTGGCTATCCGTAAAGATACGAATCGGAGTTTCGCTATTCGTTTCCTTTATCCATTTAATTCCTTCCGTAATCGCCATGATCTCAGCCTGAAAAATAGTGTTGTGATCTGGTAGACGGAAGTATTTGCCTCTATTTCGGCTTATGTCGTATAAGCCCATTCCAGTTTGGTCACCAATCTTTGAACCGTCTGTATAAAGATCGATTCCGTGGGTGTTTCCCATCCTGATTATCTCATCCCATTCTCCCTCTTCCGGTATAATGGTGATGCAGTTAATATTCTCATATCTCATCGGGATTTTATCACATGTTAATTCTGTAATATTTCCTATCGGTAAGATATCCGTTATTCTTTGGTATCTGGTCTTATGTTCTCTTATAAGCCACTCATCTATTGCCATTAATCTTGTGGCAGCTAAGGCCGCTTCATATTTTACCTGTATCTCAATAGGCCAAATGGATAATATATTCTCAATGGCCATTGTCGATGTGGTCCTCATGGCGCCGCAAATACTAATGCAGCACTGTCTCTGAATCTTTTGAAGAGGTTTTATATTCACCTTCTTCTCTAAGGATGTCCACCATACTAACGAAGCGTACGTAATTGTAGGCCGCAGTACACTCGTATATAGCCAATGTGTCATCCTTGGGCTTAAGCCCCATTTTGAGCCAATCACTCTTCTGCAGAGGGCCCATATTCTTTGAGCTCTCTCCACTTTACATTGAATGTGGTCCTTCCAGGATAGTCTCCAATCAAGTACTATTCCTAGGTATTTGACCTTTTTATCAATCTTAATTGTCTTATTCCGAAAGATGGGATAGCTATGCACCGGTATCTTCCTCTTTCTCGTAAACAAACAGATTTCAGTCTTTTCCGGGTTGACATTGAGCCCTCGCTCCTTCGCCCAGTTATATGATATATTCAAAGCCTCCATTGCTCTCATACATAAAGAATTTGGATTCGTCCCCCTGATCAGTATCGCAACATCATCTGCGTAACAGATAGGCTTGAATCCCTCGTTCGATAGAATCCTCAGTAGACTATGTATGGTAGTTACCCATATTAATGGAGATAAAATACCTCCCTGCGGGGTTCCTCGACATACTTTGTCCCTTCTTCTTACTCCATTTGCCTCACAATTTATCCATCTGTTCCTTAACATATTGCTAATCCATGCAATTAAGACATGGCTTAACCCTAAGTTTTCCAAGGAATCGATAAGACTCGAGGTCATTACGTTATTGAAAGCTCCTTCTATGTCTATGAATACGCCCATGGTATACACACCCAGGTCGAAGGATCTCTCTATATGATAAACAACCTCCTGAAGAGCAGTCTCAGTAGATCTGCCCTTGATATAGGCGTGTTGTCCAAATCTCATTGAATCGCCTGGTAATCGTCTTCTGACCATTCCATCGACGATACGCTCCATGGTTTTCAATAAGAATGATGTTAAGCTTATGGGTCTATAAGCTTTAGGATTTGCGTAATTTTCCCTCCCTGGTTTAGGTATGAAAACGACTCTCGCCTCCCTCCATTCCACAGGGGTATACGCATATTTCAGGCAAGTAGTAAAAATATTCGCCAGCCTTATGTCGATTAGGTCAATGCTTCTTTGTAGGAGAGCCGGAAAATTACCGTCCGGCCCTGGTGCCTTATATGGCAAGAAACTATTTACCGCCTCTCTTACCATCTTTGTGGTTATAATTATGTCCGTCGTGGCACTACCGTCATGGGGGTGTGGAATTTCTCCGTCATCCGCCATTTCCGTTTGGAAGTGTGCCTCTATCAGTATTGCTAGCGTCTCCGACCTTTTCCCGTTCGAGTCAACGAGGGTTTCCGGTTGGGTGTGGGTTTTCGATAGGAATTTCTTAATTCTAGAAGCGTCATTCACGCTGTCCACCTGATTGCAAAAAAGCCTCCAGGATCTGCGTTTGGCGATTCTTATTGCTTTGTTGTATATTCTGAGCTTCTCACTGTAATCGTCCCAGTATACTGATTGTTTCTTTCGATAGGCTCTGTTAAATAGCCTTCGGGTTTCTTTCCTGAGATTAATCAGTTCACCTGTCATCCAGGGCTTTTCCCTTGGGGTTCGCCTTTGTCGGAGTGGACAATGCTCCTCAAAAGTTTCCCTAAAATCGGCAGTCAGTCTTCCCACCATCGAATCTATCGTGTCCAGATTTTCATCCGGTTCTGGATAATTTTCGAGTTTATGTTGAAGACTTAACCTAAAATTTGGCCAGTCCGTCCTGGCCTTATTCCTAAAAGTCACCGGTTCCGGTGGCGGATGAGTTAAGGTCATAAAAATATAGCGATGGTCCGAATAAGAGTGCATATCAGATACGTGCCAATCGCAAATTTCATCAATTAAATTTTCTGAACATATAGTCACATCAATTACCTCTTCCCTAATTCTGTTAATAAATGTAGGTTTATTACCTGAGTTAAGGGTAAATAAGTTATTAGCATTTAGGAATTCCCATAGGGCGTCTCCTCTCCTGTTACAGTTCGTGCTGCCCCAAGAGAGGTGATGCGAGTTCGCATCACAACCTATTAAAATATTCCTACCTGTTCTCCTTGCCGATGTTATCATACTTCTTAAATCCGACGTTGGTGGTAGTGTCGGAGCATCAGAAGGTTGGTACACCGATGCCAGCATTAAATTGCGTGAGCCATGTATTAAGGTAGTGGCGTCCGCTGTAGATAAATCTGGGGAAAAAAGAAAATTTAATCCCTTATGACAAAGTATACATGTTCTGGGTCGAGACCCAGTTTTAGCATAAAATAATTGGTAATCACACTCATTCAATCCAGTAACTCTGTCTTTAACAGTCCAGGGTTCCTGAATGAGAACTATGTGTACCTTACCTTTAGTTATATTTTCCATCAAAGCTTGTGTAGCCGTTCTGCTTCGATGGAGATTGATCTGCAAGAGCAGTATCATTGTTGTTCGGCTAAAAGAGATTCTTCTTGGGATTGAGTTATCTCCAACTCCTCCCTCTTCATTGGCACGGGGTGGCCTTCATCCTCTTTGGCCTCCTTTGCTTCTTCGTCAGGGTCTTTCTTCTCCGTTGGATTATGTGTCCAACCAATGGGCGTCTTACCAACTTTGAAGAAAATAGTTGTACTCGCGAAGTACACCTTCCCTTTTTGCTCCTCGAGGTAAGACATGGAGGGTTTATCCACTCCTGCAACTACCAGGGTGCCATCGTCAGTTTCCTCACGATGGAAAACCTCCCATTTGTCTACTTCCAGACCTCTATTTTGCTTGCCAATGATCCTAAGCATGGCCTTGCTATCAAGTTTGCTGCCCCAACCTTTAACGAAAAATGAAACCTTGGTTAGGGATGGGATATCGGCTTTTTTCACCATGGCAAGTTTGCCACCCTCCCATGGGGCTGGTATGCCTCCCACTAGGTCTTTCATAACATGTGCGCAGGTGTCTGATTCTAGTTGCAGAAACAGTACTTCCCTGGCGAACCTACAGCTATCTATATGGATCTGTGGAGCATTATCATCTGCTTCCAGGACATACTGCACAATCCTCTCATTTATGGCATTCTCTACTTCCTTCTGATGTGCCATTGGAATTTTGCCCGATGTGCTATTGGAGTCGATAACAGCATAGCATAGCTTCTCTGTCATCTTCCTTCTGGCCACTTTCGCATACGTGGGTTGCTCCTTAGCCGATTTTTCTTCCGGCTTTCTTTTACGTGATGGTGGGGTTTTTTTTCCGGCTGTTTCACCATCACCTATATTTTTAGCTACCGCTTTCGCCTGTTTTGAGGTTGAAGCTATTGGTTCATTACCTTCTCCTTTCAGATTGGCCGGAGGGTCTTCTTTCGGGAGTTGGGAAATGCTAACCGTTTTACTTCCCTGCTGGTAACTTTTTTTCTTTTTAGTATTGCCAACGGTGTTCTGTTCCTCCGGAGATCGAATCCTCTTACCCTTTTCGGTAGAAATGGGTGTAGATGAGTCTTTCTCTTTAGGGACATCCCGCTGACCTTTCTTATTTACTCTCTGTTTCTTTTTGGCAGTCTTCCTTTGCTGCGCTCCGGAGAGAGTTCTTATTTTGTCTGTGGTGAGTTTGGCAATGCTTGCGCTTACTTCCTCAACCATTTTATCTACCTCAGAGGTATCCTTTGTGCATAACACCGTAGTGTCAGCATCTTCTATATTTGAGTCAGAGGTGTCGGAATCCTCGCCTGTCTTGTGTGGCTGGGGATGCTTAAAGCTCACCCTTGGATCCGATCCCTCGTTCTCTATTCTTCTTGATGCTTTATCAATAACGGAAGCCAAGTTGCCCACCTCCGAAATTGTTTCCTTACAGTCATTTGATGACGACGACTCGGGGCCTGCTTGCTCACCACCATTAGCCGCCGGTACTGAGTTTATTAGGCTCTGCACCGTAACTTTTACTTCTTTAATTTTCTCGTTCATATTTGGTTTATTTTGGGAACCGCCCTATCTTATTTTTATTTGGTCCGCGAGGAGTTCTAGGAACCCCTAGGGTCAGAGGTAGTGTACGGGATCTGATCACTACATAATGCGACAAATCTCTACTCATTTAGATGGGTAGGTCTTTCCCACTCTATGAAGCGCTCAGGCCCCCCACACCACATCCACCCCCCCTTATCCGCCACCTGGGGACGCGTCCGATGGGAGTAAAAATAAGCAAACGACTCCACACGGAAAAACAGCTTTATTACTACTGATGTAACGCCCCATTTGAAATTGTTCAATTTCATCAATCGGTGCATTTCGATCCGAAAATCCAAAAACTGCCATATCACTGCCTTTATTTATATAGCTGCATATGTATTTAATCGATTTCACAGACATGCAGAGCTCCACATTGATGTGTGCTTTAAACGCTTTCGACAATAAAGGAGAGTAAGGAACAATCCATCTGTTATCGACATTGATATCAACATTTTTCACCTTGACAGTGGCTGTGTGTCCTCCATCGTCTGGGTTTCGTCGTCGGTATTTTGGATATCCGTCATCACCAGTTTGTGTTTCTTGAAGGAACTCTCGTGGATATCGTTTTGTGCATTTTCCATCTTTCATGCAAGGCGAATTTAGATTTAAGGCTCCGCATGGTCCGTGAATCATATTTTTACTGACGACGTCAAAGAGTATTGGATCCTCTTGCGGATTGGGTAGCTCAGCAGATATAATGCTATCAATTTGAGCTGGAACAATTTTATTCATCAGCCAAATTAAAATGTGAGCATGTGGTAGGCCCCTTTTTTGCCATTCGATAGAATACATCCAGCAGCGAACTACCCCATAAATGTGATTTTTTGTGATGAGATCCATGAGATGAATTAATTTTTGCTTAAATACTCTTGCTGTGATATCATGTCGATCGGCAGACGATTGGCCAATGAGAAGTAAATTTTTTATTTCGATCCATGCAGGGTTGCATGTGAACGTGATAAAGAGATCTGGACGTCCATAGTTTCGCACATATGTCATCGCATCCTGTGCATATTCATGCATATGTCTTGGACTTCCGGTATACGTAGCTGGCAGTATGACCATTTGCCCAATATCAGCAGCGTGTCCATCATTTGCGATTGCATCTCGCAAATGAATATATTCTTCGGCCCGCAGTTTTCTTTGATTTAAACGTAGGAATATGAGCCGTTCACTCTCGATTTTAGCGAACATATCAACGATGAACTGATGAAAAAGCTGACGACACTTCAGGATGTGGTTGTATGGTTCGCCTCTAATCATAATACGATGCGCATAAAAATCCATTGATAATACCTATTAAAGAAACGTTTTTATTAGCTATCATTTATATAAATTTATTTTGTATTTCTGTATTTTATTGAATGTCAATTTGCTCAACCGATTACCATGAAATTTTGAATATTGATTGTTTTTTCGCTTAAATGAAGCTTGTCTGATATATTAATATCAATCTATAAATGCCAATATTTTATGGATTCCACTAATCGGTAATTTTTCTTTAATTGAAATTTGTGGGAAGATAACTTTAACTCACCTTCTTCGTTGTAGCTGCACCGGTAACCCTATCAGTTTGCATCACGTTAAAGTGATAACCGTCTTCTCCTTGCCAAAACAATACCGGATATTGTAGCGCGTCGTACGATCTGTGCGTCTCAGCAACACGTTGAAGAGGTGCATGTCGTCGTTTAATAATGATATCTCGGCGATCAAATTCTGTTCCGACCATTACAATTGCCACATCGTTGATGGTTGGAGCATTGAAGCGTCTTTCATGTTCACCAGATGGTGTTTTATCCGCTTTTATGACGACTTGGTAATCATCCGCTGGCATACGCTCCAGTGCAGTTTGAAACAGATTAACCAAATTGTTGTGTTCGTGAAATAAATTTTGTAATGCTGCAATTATTTCACGTTTCATGCTAGAATGAAGTTCGCAACGTCGATCAATTTCCGCATTCTCGTCGCCCATGAAATAAATTTGCAGAAACTTTGACTTGTCATTAGGCAAGGGAAGAAGTGAACCCAGTTGATGATACACTTGTCCTTGTACTTTAAATGTGGGCATATAACCACCGCTAATAATTTGTGTTGCTCCGAACGATGTCATTTGAAAGCATGAATTGTACCTTCGAATATGCTGTAGAAAGTGTTTGGATATCGCAGTAGTTCCAGATACATAAGATCGAAGTGGTTCAGGTGGCTCACACAGTGGTAGCAGATTCACTTTCCCATTCGAGCAACACATACCGGGAGCTTCCTTTTTAAACTTTAACGCGCCGCAAAATGGGCACAATTTATCCATTCGTCCAATCACAATATCGCGATGGTTACTGTAATCACAGTTTTTGTCATAATTCAATGCTGCTAATTTCAAATCAGACCTCAATTGTGATCGAATATGTCGTGAGCGATCTTCCTGAAGACGTACGTTACGTTGTTCAATTGATTCAGAAGCTCTGGCCGTAGAAGTTGCTAATCGAACGTTTTCATTGCGTGCAGCTTGCTGTTGTGGTGTTTCAGCAGCTCTGGCCGTAGAAGTTGCTATTCGATTGCTTAAATTCCGTGCAGCTTGCTGTTGTGGTGTTTCAGTAGCTCTGGCCGTAGAAGTTGCTATTCGATTGCTTAAATTCCGTGCAGCTTGCTGTTGTGGTGTTTCACTAGCTCTGGCCGTAGAAGTTGCTATTCGATTGCCTGAATTCCGTGCAGCTTGCTGTTGCGGTGTCTCAGCAGCTCTGGCCGTAGAAGTTGCTATTCGATTGCCTGAATTCCGTGCAGCTTGCTGTTGTAGTGTTTCAGCAGCTCTGGCCGCAGAAGTTGCTATTCGATTGCTTAAATTCCGTGCAGCTTGCTGTTGTGGTGTTTCAGCAGCTCTGGCTACAGAAGTTGCTATTCGATTGCCTAAATTCCGTGCAGCTTGCTGTTGTGGTGTTTCAGCAGCTCTGGCTGCAGAAGTTGCTATTCGATTGCCTAAATTCCGTGCAGCTTGCTGTTGTGGTGTTTCAGCAGCTCTGACCGTAGAAGTTGCTATTCGATTGCCTAAATTCCGTGTAGCTTGCTGTTGTGGTGTTTCAGCAGCTCTGGTCGTAGAAGTTGCTATACGATAGCTTAAATTCCGTGCAGCTTGCTGTTGTGGTGTCTCAGCAGCTCTGGCCGTAGAAGTTGCTATTTGATTTCTTAAATTCCGTGCAGCTTGTTGTTGTGGTGTCTCAGCAGCTCTGGCAGTAGAAGTTGCTATTCGATTATTTATATTGCGTACAGCATGATGTTCTGCTGTTTCTGTTGCTCTATTCGCTGCCACTTGAGTTGCAGATCTTAATGATCTTCCGATTGATATTTTCTTTGGTGGCATTTTGATCAACTGTTAAATAACAAATGAGACGATATGCATCGGCGACTTTATTTTTATACCTGCTGTACGTTTGCAAATTCGGTAATAATCCATTTTTTGCCAATTTTACTTTTATACTTCTAGTGTGTTTGCAAATTCTGTAATTACCCATTTTTTGCGAATTTTACTTTTATACCTGCAGTATGTTTGCATATTCGGTAATAATCCATTTTTTGCCAATTTAACTTTTATACCTGCAGAGTATTCGCAAATTCTGTAAAAACCCCTTTTTTTGCGAATTTTACTTTTACACCTGCAGTATGTTTTCAAATTCGGTAATAATCCATTTTTTTTTGGCAAATTTTAGTTTTATACCTGTAGTATGTTTGCAAATTCTGTAAAAACTCATTGTTTGCGAATTTTACTTTTTATACCAGCAGTATGTGTGGAAATTCGGTAATGATCCATTTTTTTGCCAATTTTACTTTTATACTTCTAGTGTGTTTGCCAATTCTGTAATAACCCATTTTTTTTTTTGCGAATTTTACTTTTATACCTGTAGTTTGTCTGCAAATCCGGTAATAATTCATTTTTTTGCGAATTTTACTTTTATACCTGCAGTATGTTCGCAAATTCTGTAAAAACCCCTTTTTTGCGAATTTTACTTTTATACCTGCAGAGTGTTCGCAAATTCTGTTAAAAGCCAATTTTTTGCGAATTTTACATTTATACCTGCTGTACGTTTGCAAATTCGGTAAGAATCCATTTTTTTTGCAAATTGTAGTTTTATACCTGTAGTATGTTAGCAAATTCTATAATAACTCATTGTTTGCAAATTTTACTTTTTATACCAGCAGTATGTTTGCAAATTCGGTAATAATCCATTTTTTGCCAATTTTACTTTTATACTTCTAGTATGTTTGCAAATTCGGTAATAACCCATTTTTTGCCAATTTAACTTTTATACCTGCAGAGTGTTCGCAAATTCTGTAAAAACCCCTTTTTTTGCGAATTTTACTTTTACACCTGAAGTATGTTTGCAAATTCGGTAATAATCCATTTTTTTTTGGCAAATTTTAGTTTTATACCTGTAGTATGTTTGCAAATTCGGTAATAACCCATTTTTTGCGAATTTTACTTTTATACCTGCAGTATGTTTGCATATTCGGTAATAATCCATTTTTTTGCCAATTTAACTTTTATACCTGCAGAGTGTTCGCAAATTCTGTAAAAACCCCTTTTTTTTTGCGAATTTTACTTTTACACCTGCAGTATGTTTGCAAATTCGGTAATAATCCATTTTTTTTTGGCAAATTTTAGTTTTATACCTGTAGTATGTTTGCAAATTCTGTAATAACTCATTGTTTGCGAATTTTACTTTTTATACCAGCAGTATGTGTGGAAATTCGGTAATGATCCATTTTTGGCCAATTTAACTTTTATACTTCTAGTGTGTTTGCAAATTCGGTAATAATCCATTTTTTTTTGCGAATTTTACTTTTATACCTGCAGTATGTTTGCAAATTCTGTAAAAACCCCTTTTTTTGCGAATTTTACTTTTGTACTTCTAGTGTGTTTGCAAATTCTGTAATAACCTATTTTTTGGGAATTTTATTTTTATATCTGTTGTATGTTTGCAAATTCGGTAATAATCCATTTTTTTGCGAATTTTACTTTTGTACTTCTAGTGTGTTTGCAAATTCTGTAATAACCCATTTTTTGGGAATTTTATTTTTATATCTGTTGTATGTTTGCAAATTCGGTAATAATCCATTTTTTTGCGAATTTTACTTTTATACCTGTAGTATGAATCTAATATATGGAAAAACTGTAATTTACTGCTGTTATTGTGTATAAAGCCTTCAAACATTTTACCTCTTATTTAAAAATATTTAATCGCTATAAGAAAGTGTGAAATATTTTTGAAATTTAAATAGTTTCTTACTATCCATTTTCTTTTAAACACACAATTAAAACAACAAATTGAAGGAAAATTGTTTTGCCATATACTATACTATACTATATATCCCTTTTCCTTTTAAAATAATTTTTCCCACTTGTTGTACTTCTTCTGTACATTACATTTTCATTATCACCAACACAAAAAGCATACATATTCATAAATAAAATTGTTTGGGCGTTTTTTTTTACCGCAAGCTTGCTCATGTTCAATGTTTGCATTCGTTTTTTTTTTTTTCGTAAAATACTTTTCTTTCCCCACAAAAGAAAATGATAAGCCGAACGAACAGATTTTTTAATTTAAATTTTGTTTATTTATATATTTTTTTATGAGCAAAGTCTAATAAAAATCGGTAAAATAAAAGTAGCTGAAAATGATAACTAATTTTTTATGTGCGTGGCACTGCCAACTTTTCTAATAATAACACGGGTTTGTCATTACAACTTAAGTTTCAGAAAAATCGGTCAAGTGTAAGTAGCCGAAAATAACAATTTTTTTTGTCCACTTTTCTAATCAAAAAATTGTATAGTCATGACAGCTCAATATGTTAGCAAAATTAATCAAAAATCGGTCCAAAGTAAGTACTTCTAAATTATAACTTTTTTTGTGGGGGTGGTCCTGCCCACTTTTCTAATCACGAAATTACAAAGTCATGACAGCCCAATATGTGTGCAAAGTTTCAGTAAAATCCGTCCATTGCAAGTACCTCAAAATTAAACATTTTTTATGGGCGTGGCCCCGCCCACTTTTTTAATCACAAAATTATTTAGTCATGAGAGCTCGATATGTGTGCAAAGTTTCAGAAAAATCGGTCAAGTGCAAGTACCTCAAAATTATAATTGTTTTTATGGGCGTGGCACTGCCCACTTTTCTAATTACGAAACTGTATAGTCATGACAGCTCAATAAGTGTGCAAAGTTTCAGAAAAATCGGTCCAGTGTAAGTACCTCAAAATGATACCTTTTTTTATGGGCGTGGCACTGCCCACTTTTCTAAATACGAAACTGTATAGTCATGACAACTCAATATGTGTGCAAAGTTTCAGAAAAATCGGTCCAGTGCAAGTACCTTAAAATGATACCTTTTTTTTAATGGGCGTGGCACTGCCCACTTTTCTAATGACAAAAGTGTAAAGTCATGACAGCTCAGTATGTTTGCAAAGTTTCAGAAAATTCGGTCCAGTGCAAGTAGCTAAAACTGATAACTAATTTTTTATGGGCGCGGCCCCGCCCACTTTTTCAATCACGAAATTATAAAGCCATGACAGCTTAATACGTGTGCAAAGTTTCAGAAAAATCGGTCCAGTGCAAGTACCTCAAAATTAAAACTTTTTTAGGGGCGTGGCCCCGCCCACTTTTTTTATCACGAAATTATTTAGTCATGACAGCTCGATATGTGTGCAAAGTTTCAGAAAAATCGGTCAAGTGCAAGTAGCTAAAACAGATAACCAATTTTTTATGGGCGTGGCGCCGCCCACTTTTTTTCACCCATAAACACTCCCTGGTATGTGTACAACAACTTACCAAAGTTTGAGCCCGATCGGTTTTACAGTTTCAGAGTCTATAGCTAACACACACACACACACACACACACAGAGTTTCACTTTTATATATATAGATAGATAGATGGAATTTTTTTAAAGCTACCGAAGCATTTTTTCAAAAGATTTATTTGGTGATCTATTACTTTAAAAATGCGTTTAAGTCATCCTACGCTAAAGATTGACATAAAATATATGTATTTGATTTATTTTTTTTTTTGTTTTTTGTAAGAAAGATACAACCAGTAAATTTACATATCAAGAAATAAGTTATATTCCTGTTACGTGAATATCAATACCACAAATGAATATCAGAGATTTCATGGCTACTAATCGGAATCCCTTCCTTCACTGAGTATTTAGCATTTTTTGCCTTTTTAAACCCTTCACACAAAAGTGAAAAAGGGTATCTATAGGTTTGTCATTCCGTGTGAAATTTCTACAATTTTTATTTCCGACCACATAAAGTATATATTTTCTGAAAGCTTATGACTAGGGGAGTCGATTCAGCTCTGTCAGTCTGTCCGTGTGTATATTGAAATAAACTTTTTTAAACCCCCGATATAGCCTAGACCCGCATAAAGTGTTAAAATCAGGGACCGAAAATAATAGTTATTTTGAAATTTTAAAACAAAAAAAGCATATAGAAGTAAATGTCAGAAAACGGATTCAAGTATATAATATTGATCATTATGCACTAGACTATGATAAAATATGTTCCTTTTTAAAATTTAGATTTTTATTTTTTCGAGCAAGTATAAAAGTTATTTTTTGTTTTTTTTTTTTTAGTCAAAAATAAAAGTTATTTTTTGCTTTTTATTTTTTTGATCAAAAATAAAAGTTATTTTTTGCTTTTTATTTTTTCGAGCAAAAATAAAAGTTACTTTTTAATTTTTATTTTTCCGAGCCAATATTAAGTATATTTTAAACATCAGAATTTAGTTTTACTATCATGAGAGCTTTTTTTTATACCATTCACACACTGAAAAAGGGTATAAATACCCTTTGTCATTCCGTGTGAATTTTCTACGATTTTCATTTCCGACCCCATAAAGTATATATTTTCTGAAATCTTATGAATAGGAGAGTCAATTAAGCTCTGTCAGTCTGTCCGTGTGTATGTTGAAATCAACTTTTTGAAGCCCCCCGACATCGCTTGGACCCGTGTGAGGTATTAAAATATTAGACATATTCGGAAGTAGGTATGGAAAATCAGAAACATTGGTACATAAACAACTGAAATATGAGCAAAAACCAACGGCCACCTCGTTAACACAAAAACAACATACAACAACAACATACATATATATATACAGACGTGTTATACTGGTTAGAGTCAACGTGGCATCGAACCCCAGCTGAGCCCAAATAATTTTTTTTATTTTTGATTTTATATATTATTTATATTTTTATTATTTTTTTTAATTTATTTTTATTATTTTTTATTTTTTTTAATATTTTTTTTATTCTTTTCTTATTTTTTTTTTGAAAAATTTTTTTTTAATTTTTTTTAATATTTTTGTATTTTTTATTTTATATTTATTATTTATATTTTTTTATTTTTTTTTTTAAATTTTTTTTATATATTTTTTTTTTTGTTTTAATATTTTTCAAAATGTTTTTTTAATTTTTTTTTATATATTTTTTAACACACATACGTAAATTTATAATTTTACAATGAGATGTTTTTATATATGTATGTACTTATTTCGTATTAGATGAATGGTGATACAAACTTTTGTTATTGCATGACTACTCGTTGTGAAGGGTACATAAGATTAGGCACGGCCGAATATAGCACTCTTACTTGTTTTTTATTTATTTATTTATTTTTTTTTTATTTTTTTTTTTATTTTTTTATTTAGGCTTTTTCGGTCATGAACAACTGTCTAGAACGTTGAACAATGTTATTGTCACAATGCTGTAAAAAATTTTAATAATTTATTCTTTCCTTAAAACTTAGAAAATAAAAACCTTTGAAAAAAATAATAATTATTTCAGTCCATCAAAATCTAGTAAAAATATATCCCTTTGGGTTAATATACTACATCCAACTTGTAGTAGAAATATATCCTTTGGGTTAATATACTACATCCAATTTGTCGATGTCCTTCCGATTATCTCTTAACAAGATAGCGAGTCAGTGCATTAGAGGAGTAAGATTACTTTTTAACTGTATGTAAATAAACCTGTATAGACATAGCTCTTAAAAAATTTCAATGAAGTTACCAGCTTAGCATTTTCGTGCCGTAGGTTATTAGTCAACGAAAACACAAATTAAATGGGATACTTCCCAGTACAAATTGGGCCGCACCACTAAGAAGTTTTGGAAGAAAGAAAAGCTAATTTAAAAAAACAGAGGAATCAAATGTCCCTCTTAAATTTCGCTACAAAAAAAAAAACACAAGATTAATTTATATAGGGCGAATTTACAGTTGGGAAAGATAGTCTTTCGAAACAGCTTATTTTCACTGCCTAAACTTAGCTGACTTATAATAACTTTTATAAATAACCGTGATATTTATTACCAATTTCAAAGGTTCCGAAATACAACCTCCTTTACAGTTAAGGATTAGTAAACCTTTCAATTATTTTGCTTTAATTGATACAAAAATCATTTTGGTTTCAGTAATCGACTTTTAACTTAAAAACAAATTAAAATTTTTTTCTCTTCTAACTTTTTGTCTTCGTAAGCTTTTAATATATTTTGTTATTAAGTCTACTGATAAATTCTTTTTATTTTTAAAAATTCTCATTTCCACTTTCTTAAAACAAAAACATCCTTTCAAACTTTAATCTGAAAAATAAATTAAATATGCTTCTAAGAAAATCAATTTCTATTGCTGGTATACCCATACCAACAACTTGTGGTAACAGTTTTAATAAATTTATATTTTTTTCGTTTTTGCTGCAAAATTTTAAAGCCCTTAGCACTTAAAATGTAAAATCTAAGGAATACAAAAATGTAAACTAAAACATACAAGAGTTAGGTTAAGTCAAAAATGCTTAGCAAGCAAATTATTTACTACATAACAAACACAGACACACTTGCCAAAGTTATTAAAATCTATAAAAACTACTCATTCCCTACGATTTATATGGGGAAAAGAAACGTTACGCTCTTAACTTGTAGGCCGAAATGATAGATGAATATTTTTGTTGTGACCAGAGTATTAAAATTTCATTCCTCCCCCTCACCTGTCACAAAAAGGAATTATTATGTTTGTTTTTGTAGTTGTGTATACCACTTTGGTACCTCCTTTGTTAAGTGACTCTTTATGTATCAACAAGACCAAAAAGAAAAAAAGAAGTAAAAAGCAAATACCCAAGACCAGCATGAAAACAAAAACCAACTCTTAATTTCTTCAAGTAATATGGGGCTGCCCTTAAACATGGCAAGTGTTAAAGTATAAACTTATTGCAGATGAGTGTGGATAGGATTTCAGTTCAGTGATTTGTGACAGCATTCATCAACCTTGTCCAAGAAACAAAATCTGTTCATTTTAAGACAAAACCCCTAGAAATAATATTCTAGCTTCTTGTGACTTATGCAAATATGGCCAATTTTAACCACATGATTGATTATTTGATACTTCATCCTTAATCATGGTTTTTTTGTGGCATAGAAAATCTAATCAATAAATTCAATGCAATGGTGACATACACATACATAAATATGTACTTACAAGGACGATTTTTGACCACCATCCAAAAAGAATATTTTTCGCCTTAATTAATTGACTATAAAGTTTGACGTCTCTAATTCATCTTAATAATGATGGTATTAGAAGTGGGGTTTGAAATTTTCTTAAATTTTTAAATAAATCCCAACTTTTAGCAGATATTTAATTTTATTTATAAGAAACTATGAAATATTTATATGAAAAAAATTATATTTTTTGAAAAATCGGACAAAGGACACGCCTATTGCCCACATATGGTAAGAACGAAATTTTTAATTTTAGCTACATAACTGCACAGAAAAAAATTTAAAACTTTTTTCACCCATTTTATTTGAAATATTGTAAAGTAATTTAAAATTTAACTTCGAAAAATTTTTTTAAATAAATAAAGTTTCTCAGCTATTTCTCTGAAGCAACTTAAACCAATTTTTTACATGTTATAAATATTTTATTACAAATTAGTTGAGTTTTGCGCCCTCTTGCGAGAATAAAGAGCAGTAAACAAAACAAATAAATTTTTTATTATTTTGTTCAAATCCGTGATGAGTGATTTCTTGATTTTTGGGTATGGGACAACGCACTGTGCATCGTGTCAGTTTAAACTTCGTCTTAAAAATTACTTGTTTTTAAGCTTGATAGAACTTACGATAGGGTTAACAAACTGTAATGGTGGGGGTATATTCATTTTGTCATTCCTTTTGTAACACATCGAAATATCCATTTTAGACCCCATAAAGTATATATATATTCTGAATCGGGGTTTCATTTTATGAAGATATAGCTATGTCCGTCCGTCTGCTAAAAGCACGATAGAGGTCGCACCGAAAAAGATAGGGGCTCAAATTTCGCCGAATTATTTCTATATACAAGGTTTGTTTGGTTTTGAAAAATGGGCTTAATAGGAATATTAGGAAGAGAGTGATAGCTCGTAATGCAAGAGTAGCTCAAAAAAATCATGTCCTTCCGACATATCCAATTGTGTCCGAACGCATTCAATTAGAGCCATTAAATTTCGAATGTATATTTCTCGAGCCAAAAGAATATTTGTCCCCAAAAATTGCTTACATCTATGCATTAAAAAAGGAGTTATAGATCAAAACGTACAAAAATTTATACCCCACAGTGAATTTTTCGGTATATTCATAATTTGAAACGTAAAAAAAATGCAAACATTGCTTCTTGGTCGAAGGCTTTGTACAAACGGAAAGTAAATGTGACACGCCTACTTTAACGCCCAACCTCCACATAACGCTTTATCTCAAATTCATATAATTTCTTTATGAATAACGATTTTGGTAGAATAAAGAACTGTGTATTGAAATATCTGAGTTTAATTTATTAGCAGAAACTACTTCGACACGCCCACTTTTCACGTAATCTCCAGCTAATGAAATGTTAAAGCTCATAAAAGCTATAAATTTAGAGGTATGATGATGAAATTTCGTACATATATCTTTCTAGTCAATGTTATTGTTATACCAGAAAATGAAGGTAATACGCCCATTTTATAGCCTATCTTCCATATAAGGCTTTATCTTAAATTCATTAAAAATCTCTATGGACAAAGCTTTTGAAGAATAAAGGACTTTGTTGAAATATTAAAGTTAAATTTATTAGCAAAAACTTCATTGGCATGCCTACTTTAACGCCCACTTTTATTAAAAGACTAATTTTACGAAAATATTTTACTAGCATATCGAAGATACAAGGAAAGTGATACATAATTTAGTATAAAGATATTATTCCATAGCGATAACTGTTAATAACAAAATAATTAATTCTGTGCTATAAAAGTACAGCAAATTGTTGGTGGGTATAAAAGATTCGGCACAGCCAAATATAGTTGTCTTACTGGTTTTTAAATACAAGCTTTTTTTTTCTTTTGATTCTTCATTTATTTAAGATTTGATTTTTAAAATATCACATGCGCTTTAAAAAGATTGTTACATGTCGGGTGTAAAAAAAGATCCTATATCTTTAGTACAGTTAAATTTACAACTTAGTCGTGGCCTTACATGCTTCTCTTTTAAATATAAATATTTTATTGTTATTCTTATACTTAAATAAATAAACACAACTTAACCTTTATTATTTGTTCCTATTAATGTGTGTCCAAATACGAGGGCTGCATGTTGGGGTTAATTGTCTAACTATTATCTACGTAGTTCGTTTTGATAGTATTTGTTAGTTTTGGTTTCCTTTTTGAGTTGGCTGCAGTTTTAAGTACTATTTTGTTACATTCTCTGCCGTGCTTGGTTTGTTTTGTATTTTTATAAGACATAATTTGTTAGTGTCAATTTATTTATTTATTTATTTTTTGTTTTTTTAATAAGAAATGACTGCGGTCGGAGCATTTAAATATATAAGTTTGAATAAAAAGTGTACCTTTTATATGTATAGTGTG
Source organism: Phyto melanocephala (assembly GCA_941918925.1). Classification (NCBI taxonomy): domain Eukaryota; kingdom Metazoa; phylum Arthropoda; class Insecta; order Diptera; family Rhinophoridae; genus Phyto; species Phyto melanocephala. The sequence continues at coordinate 22,720,936 of OW799235.1, forward strand.
TATATATAGTGTGTATATATTGTGTGGTCCAAACAAAATGTACGATGTCAATTGTAAACAAAACAAAAAGTTTTCATAAATTATCTTAAAATTTAATATTCTAACAAAATATCGGTCAAATTCTCTCTACGTATTTCAATGACACTGAGATTTTTAGGTTCAATATCGTTAATGTGGCGAATTATTTCATCCTTTAGCTCTTCAATTGTTATTGACTTATTGCAGACAGAAATCTAATGAACGCAGCGTTCAACTTTCATTCCCACGACGTGAGATATTGCGGACACTGAATTTCTAAAGCAAATGGCACCATCCTGTTAGTAATAGGATAAAAAAAGGCTTTACCAATCTTAATTCGCTGCTCTATTATGTACCTCTCCATGGTTGAGTTTGTCACACAATGAAACAACAAAATGACAAATTAAGTGGGCAAAATACTTGACGTTAAGTTGTGACTTACAATTAACATCGTGCGTTATGGTTGCACCACCCTTTATATATGAATGTATGTTGAAATTTTATGGCAGACCCTTCCGTTAGATTGATAGATTTAAAATTTTCATTGTGTGTATATTGATAATGCCTTTCAAGAAATAATAGACTATTTGTCATTTGAAAATTTTTAGTGCGATTCTTATTTTTCTGTAACGGAGATATTTATTTTCTCATATTTGGGAAACTATAAAAGCTTGAGTCTTTTGATTCCCCAAGTGTGCATAGCTTGGCGAAAAATGAACTTGTACTTATCGTATATTTGACAGAAATGTGGGCATGTTAATTCTCATACAATGTAAATATTTACTGTCGAATATCTAAGGAACTATAAAATAAAGACTCTTTAAACTTTATATGAGACACCTTCTTAAAAAAATTATAGAAATAAACATGAAAGGCATACGAATTGTGAGCGTTGTGAGTAGGGAATTTGAGTTCTTTAATTTTCCCGTTTTTCCGGGATTAATTTTCGGAATCCCGGGAAATGAAATAAGTAGCTACGACTCGAAAGCATATGTATATATATATCGTGATATTTCTTTTTCATAAAAATATTTTCTTTAAGGTTTTTTTTAACTTTATGTTTAAAAATATTTTTACAAATAATTTGATATACTTTTTGAGGTATTGTGTTAAATTTATAAACTTTTTTTTTCAATTAAAAGAAAAAAGACTGTTTTAGGTGAAAAGTTCAATAGTATGGAAGTTTTTTTGCTGTATGCTCAATATGTGCAAAGATACTTTCATGTAAAGGAGCACCAAAGGATTAATGCGTAACTTGAGATCATTGCACAAAGCAATCTGGGAGAAAAAGTTAGCTGATATGAAAAATCAGAAAGAACTGCCGCCAAAAATTAAAAAAACTCAGCCCACGTTACCAATACTTCAAAATTTCCATTAAGAAATTGTTGAGGGAAGTGGTCAAAAAACTCAAAATATTATATATCGATGCCCTACTTCCTTAACCTCGTAACTTAAAAAATACGGTTTTGACTTTTTCATATCAAACGATTGTTTTATGCTTTAACTAAAAAAGATTAGTATATTATTACTACTAATATACATAAATACAATCAATTCCTTAATAATTGCATTTAAACTTTTAACCAAACACCGAAGTATAAAAAGATGAACCGTTTTTTTTCCTCTCCTGAAAAATTTTATTTTTTAAGATACGAGGTTGAGGAAGTAAGGCATCGATATGTATTTGCTAAATGCACCTGTAACTATTCGCCCAACATCGGTTGAAAGTGAAAGAGTGTTTTCTGTAACAGGGCAATTTGTTAATAAAATCAGAAATAGACTTCCTAACCAGTCAATAAACGCTTTGAGCATATTAAAAGTCCTTAAAAATTGATACGTTATATTTTTTTATTTATACCTTGAATTTACATGTTTTTGAAATAGAATTCTAATGATTTTATTTTTGATCTTATAGCTGAAGTATCTGATTTCGTATTTAGAGAATAATATTTTTTTCAATAAAATATATTTTTACTCAATTTATATTTTAAGTTCAAGTTTCTTTATTATTTTTTATAGTTTTGAAGTTTTCCTTTTACATTATAGATTATTTTATGATTTTTAATAAAAAAGTTTTTATTAATCTATCTATCTATCTATATATATAAAAGTGAAACTCTGTGTGTGTGTGTGTGTGAGTGTGTGTGTGTGTGTGTTAGCTATAGACTCCGAAACTGTAAAACCGATCGGGCTCAAACTTTGGTAAGTTGTTGTACACATACCAAGGAGTGTTTATGGGTGGAAAAAAGTGGGCGGGGCCACGCCCATAAAAATTTAGTTATCATTTTAAGCTACTTGCACATGACCGAAATTGCTGAAACTTTGCACACATATCGAGCTCTCATGACTAAATAATTTCGTGATTAAAAAAGTGGGCGGGGCCACGCCCATAAAAATTTTTTAATTTTGAGGTACTTGCAATGGACGGATTTTACTGAAACTTTGCACACATATTGGGCTGTCATGACTTTATAATTTTGTGATTAGAAAAGTGGGCAGGGCCACGCCCATAAAAAAAAGTTATAAGTTTGAGGTACTTGCACTAGACCGATTTTTCTAAAACTTTGCACACACACTAAGCTGTCATGACTTTACAATTTCGTGATTAGAAAAGTGGGCAGTGCCACGCCTATAAAAAATAGGTATTATTTTGAGGTACTTGCACTGGACCGATTATTCTGAAACTTTGCACACATATTGAGCTGTTAGGACTTTACAATTTCGTGGTTAGAAAAGTGGGCAGGGCCACGCCCATAAAAACAATTATAATTTTGAGGTACTTGCACTGGTCCGATTTTTCTGAAACTTTGCACACATATTGAGCTGTTATGACTTTACAATTTCGTGATTAGAAAAGTGGGCAATGCCACGCCCATAAAAAAAATTATAATATTTAGGTTTTTGCACTTGATATTCAATTAAAATTCAGAATGCTTTTCGATTCATTAAGGGGCGTAGCAACGCGCGCCGGGTTTGGCTAGTGTATATATAAAAATCAATGCGTGTTTGTATGTTTATATGTTTGTTTGTGCTTTATAGACGGTTAAACGGCTGGACCGATTTTCTTAAAATGTTCACAGAATCTTCCTATGTATCTGAAAGGAACTATAGACTATACTTTGGTTTGAAATTTTAAGTGGGCGGGGTGCCACGCCCTATTAAAACTAAGTATTAAATATTATATATCACGAAAGTTAATGCAGCTAGAGTCTTCATATTAAGTACGGTAAACTTTAACAACCACACGAACATTTGGGTAAAAAATGGGCGGAATTGCAATAGTAGGCGTGGCCAAATGACCTAAATACTAAAATTCGTATATTTTGAAAACGTATCGATTAGAGTAGTAAAATTTTGCAAGAGCAACTTTGATATAAGAATAAACATTTATGGAAAAAATGGGTGCATTAACAATAGTGGGCGTGGCACCTACCATATGAATCAAATACTAAAATTCGTATATCTGGAAAACGATATCGATTAGAGTACTAAAATTTTGCAAAAACAACTTTGATATACGAATAAACATTTATGGAAAAAATGGGTGCATTAACAATAGTGGGCGTGGCACCTGCCATATGAATAAAATTCTAAAGTTTGGGGTGGCGAAGCACAGCGGGTATTAGCTAGTTAAAAATAAATTTACCTCTGATTTATTTTGATGCGGGAACCCGGGAAATTGAAAAATAAATCTTGCATCCCGGGAAACGAAAAATTCCGGGAAAAAAACCCTAGTTGTGAATAAGTATTTCTACTATTTCAGAACAAATAAATATTATCTAAGTTGTATTATTGTTAATTTACGTGGCGATAAAGTTAATATCGGTATAGTTCCAACAGATAGCAGTATACTGAAATTCCAGGTAAAATTTTTGGAAAAATATACTTACCGAGTTAACTCGCCTGTGGTGGACTTCAAATACTTATTAACACATTGAAACAAAATAACTCATTTTGGCTAAGAGCGCAACAACACTAGCCGAGATTTAGCGTGTTTAATTCGTTTTTAAATAAATGGGCTTTTGTTTACTTTTAGGATGGTGTTTGCTGTTTTGCTGTACCACGAATGACAAGGTAGACATACCCTTGTCATTTCGTTTGTAAGTTCTACAAGATCAGAAATTGGTAAATCCTTAAAATACAAAATTTTTGCCTCATGAAGAAATCATGCTTTTTCAGCCATTTTCTAACTTGTACACATACATATTTGCAGAAAATAATAAATTTTAAAATTTAATTAACATAACCAATATTTATTGAAATTTTATCATAAAAACTATTTTTTTGTGTGCCTAGCTTATTTTTAAACCATTATTCTAACATATAGTACACTTAATACAATAACGTCTCAACTCAAAATTCTCTAAAAATTATTTTTTTCATAAATTAATTCACAATACACATCTCTAACTACATAAAATATTTACCGTTATATCCTAGGCATATTTATTCATCAGGTTATCCAAGTTCGGATAACCTGATGAATATTTATGATTTTTATATATGAAGTTTGACATTTAAAATAAGTGAGAGCAGAGAGAGAATTTTTTTGTTTATTGTCTATGACGTTAAAAATAAGTTTGAAATAATTAAAGAAACATATATTTAGCAGTCTGATCGAGACTACCTAATGAATAAAATTTCCTTGGTTATAAGTTTGTTTTTTTTTTTTTTTTTTTTTTGTTAATTTTTATTGCTTTGAACAATCAGCTGTTTTTTGACTCTCCTCAAAATTTGAGAATTTCGAGTTGTGTGAGCGATATGTATGTCAGTTTTCTTCTCAAGTTCCTTTAAAATATATATTTATTTTGCAGTGAGCAAAGTTTTTTTGTTAAAAAAATTTTTTTTAACTTAAAAGCTTTTATAAAAGTACTAGCAAACACCCTGCACACTTCGCAGTGCAAAAAAGAAAATAAAAAAGTCAATTCGAATTTATTTAAATAAGTGTGATTTACAATAGCTAAGTATATAAATTAAATAAATGGTTTGACTAAAATCGAATTGTAATGAATTTAAAAACGAATTGTATTTAAGTTGTTCAAAATATTACCTCATATATTTTCAAATATTTCGAAATGAATGCATTGTTCACTAAAACGGACATAACTCATGAACCACATACACATACAGAGGCCATAAAAACCTTGGTATTGATGTCACCTTTCATAAGAACTTTGCAGAAATAAAATCCGTTTACGCATTCCAGAGAACATCAATTACTAACACTATGCAACTTATTTGTTATTATTATACTAATAATATATAATAATAATATATAGAAGATTTTTTTTAATTTTTATAAAAATTATTCATAATGAAATTTTAGTGTTTTCGAATTAATAGGCTTTCCAATATTAGTAACATTTGTAAACAAGGATATTAAGGATATATACGGATATAAAATGGTTAAGGTTAATTCACTAGATTTTCTTATAAATTTAAAATATTTAAAAAAGAACCTGTGACTTCTGCGAATTTCAGCATATTTTGAAATTCACTTGCAGCTGCTGCACCTCTTCAGTTTTATCTACCATCCGTACAAATTATTTTTAAAAGACTTTAAAAAATCAATAAACTCTATACTTGCAAGCTTCCAATGTGTGTGGTGTGGTCTTCATAAACAAGGCCATAAAATTGTTAAAGCAAAAACTAAAAAATATATAGTAAAAAGTAAATTCGTATGTAGTAAATCAAACTATAAACACACAATGAGTTTTCTATTGTGCGCTTGACATGATCTAGTTTAAACGATAAATAATTGCTAAGATCAACAATACATTTTTTTTGTTTGTAAAAATTGTACTAGTGACCTAAAGGTAATTGTGTTGTAAATGCATTAAAATGTATTACACATACAATTATAGCGACAGAAACTAGTGATGTAAAATTATTGAGCCTTTAAGTAGGGACAGTATACAAGGACTAAAGTTTGCGATAATACACTTAAGGCAGCTAAATATAGAAAAATAAAATAAATATCCACGGCCAAATTAAATGACTTATCGATTCCAGGAACTAGGTTCCTTGTAGTGGATGTTTCAAAAAAAAAATAATAATAATAATAATAATAATAATAATAATAATAATAATATATAGTTGGCCACAAGTAGAAGGGCCCTAACACAAATAACTGTAACTTTACTGTATTATCATAATGTAACTAACTTTTTTTTGCAAAATTGCTTGTGAAAATCTTATTTTTGATACTATTGACTTAAATTCTTGTATCGAGCTTTACTTGTACGAAATGTATTGGAAATAGTGAACAATTAAATTTCATAAAAATATAAGAGTTAAAGCCTTTCTACCTGTGACCGTCGATATGTACATTAATTGAGCAATGACCACCCCTGAATTGTTATTGACACCCCCCCTAATTTGAAAAAATCAACTTAATTTAAGATTTTTCCCCACGTAGAAACATTTTTTTAAATTTTGCCACCCCCAGAAAAATTTTTTCTTGTGCTCATTTATTTTAAAATACTGGCTCTATTTGAATAACGTATCGTGCACTACGTCCATTTTACGGTAAACGTATTCGTCTATTACTTTTGATTGAATGGATACGTCAAAAAACAAAACTTCCATATTTGGAAAAACTGACTGTTTGGTGTGCTTTAGGGGCTAGTAGAAGTATTGGTCTGTTCTGGTCAAAACGATGCTAATCAGAACGTTGAGTAAATGGTAAATGCTTTATAGCCTGACTTTTTCGTTCATAAACTGAACAACCATTATGTGCATGAGCTGTGATTTCAACAAGATGGCGCAACATGTCTCACCCGTGAATCACGCCACATTATTGCCGATATACGACTACAAATTTTGAAAAAGGCATCGAAAATTGGACCTCCAGATAAGACTACATTCGAGCGACCTGTTTCGATTAGAAATGTATTTATATTTTTGCATTACTCGATTTCAAAATAAATAATTTCAATAAAAAAAAACACCCTTTACATACCAAACAACTTCAGCAAGTTTAACCACCGATTTCTAATTACGTTTTAATTTAACCAACGAATAGCATATCATGTCAAATTTGTAGGATAGTAACGTAACCACGGTTGTTGTAATTTAACATCGGTTTTAGTTTCAGATATGTTTTAATTCAGTTCCGTTACAATAAAATTTTAGTTCAATAAATCTACTTTCTACTTTAACACTCAATTTTGAATAATTACATCTCTCTTTAACATTAATCGATTATTGATTAGTTTGTTCATTTACAACACTAAAATCGATTCAGAATCGTATACACACCAATAAAAGCACACATACTTTATTGCCGACAAAAATAAAATAGAAATCGTTGTAAGGAATTCAATTGAGGTGACATAACAAAAGACCACAATTTCAAATTTTTTTATACAAAGAAAAGAAAAACAAGAATAAAAATACCGAGTTGTAGAATATTGTAAACACATAGAAAATTTAAATTAAATTTCACCATGTATGTGGGTGCCCTCTGCCCACCTTTGCATCTAAAAGTATGTCATAAACTGCAGAACATTTTTGTTGGTTTTATAATCAACTCAATGGATAAACTAGTAAAGTAGACAATTAAAGTAAAAGTGTGGTTTAAAAACTCAGAAACTTACAGTCAAAACGTTCTCTACTTTACATAATATTGTTACACATGCAAATCCATACACAATAAAATAATTAAGAATTTTTTGATTGTTTTAAAAGCCCTGGAGAGAGAGAGAGAGAGAGTTGATTCAGGCCATATCCCTTTTATATAAACAATAACAATCAACCATGTTGCTAACAAACAAAAGCAATAGCAACAAACATAAGCAACTGCCGTAAGAGCAACAAGAGCAACTTTTTACAGGATCAACAGGAGCAATATTGTATGTTTACCTCACGTACATATGTATGAAATTGTATGGCTGCCATTACATTGAAGAAACTGACGTGCAAAATTGAATTTTCTCCATATAATGTCTTTACGCCAACGGCAAAACAATCAACATTTAAGGAAATTGCAACAAAACTGTAAATATAACAGTAAAGAGTTTTTATTTTGACAGTTCAATATTAGGTGGGGGCAGTTTAAAGAAACTTGGTTGACTGATTATTAACATTTTAAAAATAAGTAGTTTTCTAAATCTAGTTTTAGTTGCTAAGAAAGGGCACAAAAATAAATAGAGTTAAGTTATGGACAACATTAATACTAAATGATTGTGGTCGCTTCCTTAAGCGCTCTGAAGAATTATGTGTGTTGGCATACCATATAAAGCTTCTTATGAAACTTTTCCAAGCAAGAAAAGCACAATGATTGCGTATACAGTGACATCAGTATTTTTACTGATGGATCCTTTATTTACGAGAGAACAAGTACATGAGGTTAACTTATTTTGTACCTTGAGTCTAGGGGAGTACGTATCCGTTTATCAGGTATATATGCTTGGTGTGCTGCATGCTTGGAATGTCGAATGAAAGGGAAGAGAATTTTCATTGCATTTTATATCCATTTGCTTAAAAAAGGCGGGCAGCGGTTGAATGTGAATTCCTGCTTGTTTCTTGGTTGTATTCTAAAGCTCAATGGGTGTGCTTCTTAAAATGAGATGACCCTGATAAACTGACTAAAAAAGAATCTGAAGCGACATACCAGGGACTAGAACGTAGAATTGCTTTTGGTGATGGATTAATGAGGGCGAGAGCTTTCAATGGGTCAACTCTATATATAACTCTATATGCATGCAAAGGTGTATGGAGGGAATCGTTTTAGCCAGGCTCGTATGGTGCTCCAAGAGCCTCTTGGCAGGTGTATAGTAAAGATACTTGAAATTAATCAGGGGCTGGATAACTGCGTTGTTTATAGGACATTCAAAATCATGTGGAGAAGTGAATATCAAGGATGCTGATATTTGTTGCCAACGGATACTAAGCAGCTCATGTGGTCTAGCATTGGCCAGCGATAGATTGAGCAACACGGGCAAGCACACAGGAAGTGGGGATGCTATGAGAGACCTTAGTCTACAGGATATGCTGGCGATTACAAAAAAGTGTGCAATTGGGATTGTCGATATTCACCAGTTGGTAGTTTAAAATCTGGTCTAGAGCAAACGCCGCTTTTGACGTGGGACTATGTGATGGAAGTGATTACGATTGGTGGCTTTGAAATCACTGAGAAGTAAAGGGGTCGAAAAGTGACCCTCAAATAGTAGTTTTCTGCTTCGGCATTCGGTCTTGTAGTTTTCTGTGGATAATTTTACTATATAGATACACAATCTTGTTATTCGGTATCATTGCTAATAAAGGATAAAAGCGATTATAAAATGCAAAATTAAGTACATTGGTACAAAGAATTCTTTACTACGTTGGGGAAAATAACATTTCGAAAATACTGCTACTCTATAATCGACATCAAAGTCTCACTTTCTTGAAATTCATTTTCTTTTTGACATTGGCGTGCGGGTTTTGTGATCCCTAAATGATCCGTGATGCCTAAATTTTATTTAATAACCTAACTGCCGAATTAAAAATATGCGTTGTCAGGAAAGATGTCGATGTCATATTGGCGCCAACTGTCTTCAGTTTTTAAGTAAATTGATACTTAAAACGTATAATCGAGAGATCTGTGCGAATTTTTGGTCATACTGATGTATAAAATAACGAGTTGTTGGGACCGAATGTGGATCTGATTAATTTTCAATGATGCGAGCAGTCGAAATATTGTAATTAAAAAAGTTATGGCTCCATATGTCAGCTTTTCGGCAAAAAATTTGGATTTTTGTAAACTTTGAGTGACGAGTGGAATGGGATAAAGTCGTTTCATCTAGCATCCGACATCGATTTTTTGCGCATCACCCTAATGTAAATGTATACTAGACTTTAAGTACGTGAAAATGTTATGCATTAAACACATGGACAGCAACAAGCTACAATCTACAAGACTGCAAATACCGTTGGATATAAACAGCTGATACTGATACTGTCATTTTTTTAAATATAAAATTACTTATTATTCCGCAATTCTTAATATATTAGCAGCACTGGAGAGATTCATTGTTGCCTAAGAAAATAGAAAAAGGACTAATTTTGCTATAGCGACAACGGTGGCCTTGTAGCCGTGTAGCTATGATGGCGTTTAAATAGTCGTCTTGTAGTCACTAGCTGGCTTCCATCTATGTATACATTACTTTTCTGTAAAACAGAAATTAAAATTGAACATGGCAACCAAACCAATCGATGCAAACAAATAACGCAAATCTCTCAAACAAACAACAATAATGGTAAGAAAATGAAAAACTATTGTCTAAAAAAAGAAAACAAAAACAATGCCCTACGCACGAACAAACATTTAAGGTGTTCGTTAAAATTCAGAAAATTATATTTTCAAAGTAGAATTTTGTTTAGCTAGTTTCGCTGTTGCTACTACTCCTTATTGGTTTTGTCGTTGCTATTGTGTGGTGCAGCAGTCCTAGCAAGTGCTGACAAACAAATTTGCATATTTAGTGGTTGACACGAGTTTAACACCGTATTTCTAAAATGCACTCAGGTGTAACGCATGTACGTTGGCTGGTTGCTTAACGCTACATTTGTCTCTCAAACTCGAACGCAAATAATAAACGTCGACAACAGAGACGCATCATTTCGCGCAAGAAGGTAATTTCCTGCAAACCAGTTAACCAAATCGCGGATAAGAAAATATATTATTATTAAATTAAAATAAGAGAATATATTTAATAATTTCTATAAAATTTTCATAAAATTTAACTAAGAAAAATGTATTGAAAATTAAAATTAAAACAAGTAAGAGTGTTATATTCGGTCGTGCCGAATCTGATAAAAGCCCCCACGATTTCGTACATTACTTTAACATCAGAACTTATCTTTGATTTTCAATTTGCTTCTGTTTAACTATATTCAAGCCTGTTCGTTCGAAAAAAAATATTGACAAATTTGTCCTTTTACTTCTAAAGCCATGTTTGATCTAACAGTCTTATATAAATTGTTATCTGTATTCTACAAGTCAAGCACCTTTATAATAACTAATATTGGTGGGCTAAGGAGAAATTATTTTCTCGCCATTTTGTTTTGAACGTAATGCTGGTTTAGATATTTTCGAAGTTTACTGTGTTCTACTGGTTCAACCATTTCATTTGATACCAATACTAAGGGGGTTAAAGGGGACATATATTTCACCCATATATGTATTCGTCATTTTATTTAGGGCGACATACTGGATTTCCCCTTTTTCTTAAATTAGTGTATTTTACTGATCAAGCCTATTTTTTTGTAGAGTGCCATTGTGTTGTTTGGTTGGTAAAGCAACATCAAAAATAATAATTTGGCCAGATTGTTGGCGGCGCTGGCATGCTGGCATTTTGCTCCGGCTAGAGCTCTCCTCCTTGGGGTGGTTCTTGCCGACGTTCTGGTTTTGTAACCTGGCACACAAAAAAAATAAAACCAGTTTATAAATATATGCGAAAAGAATAGGAAAGAATAAAAAGAAGGGTACCTGAATATGGATTGGACGAGCAAAACAATATGTGCAATGCCAGTTGGCACCATATACTTACTGTGGTGTGCTTTTCTACACATCTTTCAGTATGTTGGCGGATGTTATGCCAACAGCTTTTACCCAACCACTGAAATCCATGGAGACTTCACCATGATCCCCTGTAGCTAATAATGTTGGAGACGACTGACATCACTTCCGTCAACACCCCTTTATCAACCCATTTTAAAAAAATTATTTTTGTTTGTAAATTTTAGGAAAAAAAGCCAAAACAGTTGTTTTTTTTTTATTGGTTCTAATATTTCAGTAAGTTTAATACAGATTTATTAGTTTTTTTTGTAGCTTGATGAACTTGATATATTTAAGAAAACTATTTTTTCCAAATATTTTTTTACTTACAGATCCAGAGGCATATTTATTTTCAAATTAGTAAAAAGGTTGTCTGTAAATTAGTCGAGAGCTAAAGAAATCAATGTTTTCAGTAAAAATATTGCAAAAAAAAACGATGTCTGTCGTGCTTATTGGCTCATACATATTAGAAAGTTATGTGGCGATTTTCAATAACTGGTCATCTCCAAATGTGTACAAAAGACTGTTACCACATACAAGTATTTGCAACATAGGATGGCTTCTAAAAGTTGATTTCAAACAACACACAAACAGACGAACATTTCTAAATCGAATTCTCTATTCTGAAGATTTCAGAAAATATATTATCTGTCCAAAAATTAAACTTAAAATTGCCACATTTAGGTGGCACCACATCTTTGGTCTGATTTCAAAATCAGAACGTCTTCCGATACTAGAAAAATCTCTTATAGTGCTATTCTAGTTCCGACGATTAACTAGGCAACAAATAATCTTCAGACGTTAAATTTCTGACGTTTAAATATCGAATGTATGATGTTTGCGCTAAAATATTTGATCGCTGCTTCAAATGATAAAATTTTATTATCCTAATCTTTGTTCGGTTGTGAATCTCTCCATTATTTATTATATAGTTGTTACCTACATTCCCTGAAACTCTTGGTCCACCCGGTATAAATGTAAAGTTTTATTGAAAGTTTTCTTAAATAGTTAAAAATTCTAAAACATGGATTTGGGACATGGACATTGAAAATTGCGCTCAAACAAATAGGAGTCGTCTGTGTCCTTGTTTACTCTGTTTAGCACTAACGAAACAGTTATTGTAGACTGAGACTTACAACTAAACATTAGGAGAATGAAATTCTATATGATTCGTTAAAAACTTAAGACTACGACTGTCTTGAACAAGTGCAATTTCGAGAAGCCCAGCACACAATTAGGGGAATGCTAAAATAAACGACTTCTCATTACAATCTGCTTTTTATATCTTGTCATCAATTTGCTCAGCTATTTAATTACATTTCCTTAGAGATGTTCATACATCACTATGACTTGAACATATTTTTAAGATATGGTCAATTGGGTTTCGATATCAACACCCATAGTAAAATTTCACAAACTCATTATTATAAGGTCGTTGAAAGGTAATTTTAAGCTTTGTTTGAAAAGAAGACCCACCTAACCAAAAACTAGAAAATATTTAAAATTTCTATCAAAGTATTATATTGTGACTTTAATTAAAAAAGGCCTATTAAAGTTGACTCAATTTTCTATATAGAATAGGTGTTTAATTTACCAACAAGTGTTTGAAATTGTGGCTATTTGGGTTGTTTACGCTTGTACAGTTTTAGTCATATTGTTTGGTTGCTTTTTATTATTTTGATTCGTTTAGGTGCAAAGAAAGTTGCAATTGTTGGAAATTCATACAAATTGCTAATGTTATTTTGCAAATGTTGTCACTGTAATAAAAATAAATAAACATAAAAGAAATAAAGTGCAAGAAAACGTTTTTTTTTTATTTCAGATTTGAACATCATACAATATTTATACGTATAAAGTTGATAGTGTGAATGCACTCTTAAGCACTACCGTTTTTTAAAGGTAATTTAACTTGGAGCTATTGCACATAATTATTTAAACAATACCAATTTTGGTAGTGTTTGGCGAATTTTTCTTGGTTTAAGGATATTTTGATTCAGGCGTTTGTTGATTAACGTTTTTTGCCATGGGGACCAAAATCTGACAATCCTGATCATTTTCGATGTTAAATTTAATTCTAGCGTCAATTTCGAGACATCCTTTAAAAGAGAGTAAAGCAATCCTCACACCGGTAAATTATCATTGTTTTTATTTCTTTCCAAGTATTGTGAATGATTGAAGTTTATAAAGCGTGATTTTTTAAGAGCTATAGGAAAGTTTAAAAAAAACACATAAAATTCAGAAAAATGCATGAAATCTTTATTTGTCGATAGTACGGTCCATATAATTTAATGTTTGAAGATTATTTCATGCAAATGTTGACCGTGCCTGCGCCTCAAATAAATTCATCCACTTAGTCCAATTTTGGCATAGTCTTTCCAACATTTCGGCCGGTATCTTATGAATAAATGCTTTAATGTTGTCTTTCAGTGCGTCAATTGAAGCGGGCATGTGTGTATAGACATGAGCTTTAACATAGCCTTACAAAAAATAGTCTAAAGGCGTTAAATCGCACGATCTAGGCGGCCAATTGACCGGTTCCGAACGTGAAATAAAATGTTTACCGAAATCGTCACTCAATAAGTCCATTGTTAAGCGTGCTGTGTGGCATGTGGCACCGTCTTGTTGAAACCATATGTTATGCAAGTCGAGCTCTTGCACTTTGGGCATAAAAGTTGAGTATCATCTTACGGTAGCGCTCACGATTCACAGTTACGTTACGATTCGCATCACCTTTGAAGAAGTACGGTCCAATGATGGCACCCGCCCATAAACCGCACCAACCTGTGACTTTTTCTGGATCCATTGGTAGCTCTTGCAATGCTTCTGGCTGATCTTCACTCCAAAATCGACAATTCTGCTTATAAACGTACCCATTGAGCCAAAGATGAGCTATGTCGCTGAACACAATTTTTCGATAAGAAGCGCGCAATGAACTTTCTTAACAGAGCACGCATTTTGATAATAAAATTCAATAATTTGCAAGCGTTGTTCGTTTGTAAGACGATTCATGGTTAAATTATAGACCAAACTGAAGATGTTTGATAGTGAAACAAAACACAAAACGTGCGTCAGCTGTTAAAAAAAAAATCACCCTTTATATAAGAGCTTTTAAAGATGAATTACTTTTTCAAGCAAATCTTTGAATATGACGTTACCTGTTTTAACTAACAGATTTGGTAAATTGTAAAAAATATAATTTTTTTTTATTTCAATAAATAATTCTTTGTTTTGTTTACTTTTTACTATTTATTTATTAAATAAAACTTATTGAGGAAATGTATTAAACGAATTTATGCTTCTAGGCTTTAAAATCAATTTCTTATTCAATTGTTTGTTAATAAATACTTATTTAAGTAAAGTCTTTTAAATTCATGACCCTGTTTAACTTTTAACACAAAAACAAATAAGATAACGTTTAAGAAATTGTTCTTTCTTCAATAGGGCAGAACAAACCTCATCAAAACAAACACTTCTTGTATTCAGTATGGCAAAAAGACAAACGCACAATTGCTAACAAATGTTCATTTGTTCATCTTTTAAAATACTTGCCACGTAAATTTCAGTAAACGATAAAAACAAAATTATATTAAAAAAGAAACAAAAAAAAATGTAAAACTTCGATAGCTGTGGAAGAAAAAGTTTTCACTTTATACCCCAACTGCCAGATACTTCAACAATCAAAAGTAGAGCATAAAAGATACGAGTGAGTATTTGCTTAAAAAATCCGATTCGAAACTTTATTTATGCCCCCCTTCTTGTGGCACTGTTAGTGTTCTTTTATCATTTGCCAAACACCAGAAGCAAAGTAACTCACCTACTTTAGGCTCGTTGTTAGAACTAAAGTTTTATTTACAATCAAAAAATTTGTTCTTAACTTTTATTCTCATCCTTTTCTAATATTTTGTTAAAAAATTTCGCATTAAAACGAATTGTGCGAATCGAAGTGATGACTTTGATTTCAATTCGAAATGCTTTTATTGACAAAGTTTTTGGTTGTTAATTGTTTAGTTGTGTTTGTTGTTGCCAGTTTTTGTGATGGCTGTATATTTACTCGTTACTGCAAATGTTGTTGGTTTATTTTGTATTAAAAAAGAAAGAACAGGTAATTTTATATAAAGTATGAATGCTGGAAAAAAATGAGAATTAGTTTTCAAGAAAATCTACTAACTACACTGAAAATTATTTCAAGATAAATACTAACAATAAAAAATAAATCTCATCATCATCATCATCTGTAGTTTTACAGCCCCGGTCGAGCCATTAAACCCTTTAGTTTTTCTAGCTTTAGCCATTGCTCTGTAATTCGCCCAACAATTATCTTAGCAGTTTCGTCTACCCCTCGTAGCCACCTTTTTCGAGGTCACCCCTTTTTTCTATTTCGAATTTGTTTAAGTAACTACATTAAATCGAAAACCATGACATGGCGGTCCTGCGAAAAAAATAAGAGGAAAGAAAATTAGATCCTGCGAGCTTTAGGAACTAAATTTATATTTTTCCAAAATAATCCATATTATTCAATGACTTCCAAGGAAGAAATTGACAAATTATTCAAAAAGTGGGAAGACCTAATAGAAGAGTACATACCTGAGTCCATGATAAACAACAACCAACAAATACCAAAATAATACCCACACCAAAAGAAGCCGGTCCTAAGCCAATCACTATACAACAATATAGGAAAAGGCAAGAAAGACATGAAACTTATTTGAAAAAATTTGAAGAGGAACAAAAGCCAGGGCAAATAAAGAAAAAGATAGAAGGCAAGAAAAAACGTTTTGAAAGAAGTTGCATGGAACTTCAAAACGTTATAAACATATCCACAGGCTCCCAAGAGAAAAAACTAATAATAAAACTACAAGAACTAAAGAAGACTAAACAAAAATTTAATGTTAAAAATCGTAAACATCACCAAGGAAGCTCAATTACAGCTAGTTCTAGAAAACATCAAAGCAATGGGTATAGCTGACACAAACCTTCAACAACAAAACAGTTGCTACGCGATAAATAACAAAATAACTCTAAGTTTAGAACTTATAATAATTTTTTTTATCGGGCTTGTCGTTTAAGTATATCGACAGGTATTTCGATAATAACACCGACTTATTTCTGACGACCTTGGAATTAACATATCCCCAGAGAAAATAGTTAAAAGGTGTGATATCGCAACCCATTATTCATTAATGTGCCGACTTATCTCATGTTTGAAATATGCCTGGCTTATTGACATATTCTTTTTCTAAATATCCTCAAAGAAAGATATCACCTGTTCGTAGCGGCCAACTTACATCGCCAACACGGACACTGAATCCTGTTGGTAATAGGATAGCATACACAATTCACGGTAACTGCTTGAATTACCTCATTCTCGAAGATGGATGAACCAATGACGCCGCCAGCCGTACCAAATAGTGACTCTTTGAGGATTCATCGGCTTTTCAACAATCTCTCGTGGATTTTCATTTGCCTAAATGTGGCAATTGTACTTGTACACGAATCCACTGAAGTGAAAGTGTGCCTTGTCGCTGAAGATGATTTTCTGTGTAAAGTGTTCATTCGCTTTTGTCTCTTCAACCTCCCCCAGGAGCATGGATACATGGTCATTGTTGCAGGCCTTGGTGTTTGCTAGCTCGGGGTAAACAGGTGAGACCAACACCTCTGGCTTCTTGGATAACAATTTGGAAGAAAATGAACTCTGGTCAGAGGCATTCTCAAGGCTGACCAAAGACCTATCTTGTACCACGGGAATCAGTAAGCCCCAGATCATAGTTCTGTCTGATAATTGGTGAGGTCTCTTCGGAGTACACGTGGTGGCGTTGTTCTAAGCGGAAATCGGATTATGAGCGCTGATGACTGACCTCGGTCGGTCTTCGGTTAACACGGGGTGAGCCGATTCGGCTTCTTTTGAGCTTGCACACTTGATTCTACAGCTGATCGACTTGCAGCCGATAGCGAAAAAACCCAATAAGGGATTAGATAGCCCGAGCTCCCAAGCTAGGTGCATTTGCATGAACCAAGAATTAACGTAAGTAAATTGCAACCTGTGGCGTGTTGAAGTGCACAACATTATCACCCAGTGGTTAAGACCATCGTCGGATTAAAACACTTGGTGTCGGTGCCGACGTTAATATTTTCACAACTGTTTCTTCAAACAAATATTCGACATATTGACGAGACTTGAAAAGGTCGGTAGGTCTCAGTTCTTAAGTTAGTGAAATCACATAAGCGTGTAAATTAAAATTATAATTCAAAATTCGCATCAGTACTGTTTGTGAGATGTTCAATTGTTGGGAATGACGACAGAATGAACTAGAATGCTTTCGTATTTTCACATTTTCTACAGATCCGGTTTGCTAAACCTTATACAAAATTCTTGCGATTGTGGATTCATTTGATCAATTATGCTGACGAAGAAAATCACGAAGTGCACGAAAAGGCTCCAAAAATCTTAATGCTCTGCTCAATTATGTACCTCCCCGTGGTTGAAGTTATCACATATTAAAACAAAAATATGTCAAGATTAGTTAGACTGAAGCTTGTCGTTAAGGTGTGACTCACAACTAACATTGTGCACTCCACCCTTTATAACCTAGGTATGTTAACCATCTGACGTCTTCCAAGTCAACGTTTTCACTGACCATATATTTAATAAAATAAAGTTTAAGGAGTGTTTTTCTTCAATCATCTTGTGGTAGCTGTTCTTTTTAGATCATTATATTTGTCGATTAGCTCATTGACCGTTCGTGTTATGAGAACGACATCAACAGCATTCCAAAGTGCATGATAGTTCGGCACCTTTTCTTAGTTTAAATAGATACTCCGTTGTAAAATAATTTTCCCCAATTAATTCAAATAAAATACTGAAATAACGTATCACATATTCTCATTAAACTTTGGTCCATATAAAAAATATACGAAATAAAGGAAACGTGCGTATTGCATCAATTTTTCGGTATTAAGGTGATATTAGTCGAAAATTCATATTAAATAATTTTAGCATCATAATTCATTTTGAAAAGTAAACGGCTATAAGAAATCTATATAAGTTGCACTTTGCAATAAAAATTTACAACTAAAAAAGTTTATTAAATTCAGGTTTAAACCCAGTTACTCTATTAAGCAGTTAATTAAGAAAATGTTGGTAAAATTTGTTTCTGTGTATGTAAACTATTTGATTAACCTTATTAACTACTTTGCAAAAGGTTCAAAGGCATAGAGATAAATATGTCAATATTTATAAAAGTTAAAAATTGTAGAAAGTTTTTCACGCTAGAGGTGATAAACTTTGATGTCCTGTAGCCTACGGGCTGTTATGTCAGAAGTTTCTGTTTTCAAAAGATTGCATCCTTCTAAATGAGACTTGGGAATATCAGTTTGTTGTTTATAAGATATGCATACAAAACTAGCAATACGTGGTGTAGTTCTTTCTAAGTATTAATTTAATACTCAAGTTCCTATTTTTTTAATAACTTAACCCTCAAATCAACCTCAAAAAAACTTACGTTAGTTACCCTCATGTGTGGTTTTTAACACATAAGCAAAGTCGGTGTATTTTGCTGAAGGAACATAGTTATTTTTCAATCAAAGTCATGATTTATGAGTACTAATGCCATATTTATTTTAAATATCATTTTATTTTACATTAATTTTTGTGTAATACATTTTTCACAAACATTGCGATTATGGGCACGCTTACAAACGCCCTTTTTGCAAAAACAGCACATTGTTTGGTGAATATAGTTTTTATATTTTGATTTTTCGCTATAACAAATATGACATCGAGATTTTCCTTCGATTACAGGAGGAATAGTTTTTTGCTTTTTTAAAGGAATTTCGAACGATTGCGATAAGCTCTGCTAAGTTCCAGATGATTCACGGATCAGTAAATCTTGGGACTGAGTTATTGACTCGCTTGGTTCATCCACTAAACTGCTTTGATTGATAGCAGAAAGCATAGATACTGCTGACTGAGTTCTTGGCACGCCCTTTCGTACTGCCATGTAAGGCTTTGCGAGAGATATTCTAAGCTCGCGCAAAAAAACTCGATGTAAAATTGGCTTGTTTGCTTTCCAATTTGGATTTATATCTTTGAATATAATGTACGCATTTAAAGCTGAAATATCGATCATGTTTGAGAAAACAGCAACTGCCCATCGATTCGTTTTTCTTTTTAAACTATAGCACGATAACCTTTTGTCCACTGTATCCACGCCACCTATAGAATAAAGTTGTAAACCTGAAGACCAATAAAGCTTATAAAAAACTAACCTTTGGTTTTGTTGTAATATTGAATAATTTTTGGCAATTTTTTCGCATCAGATTCTAAGTCATTCGAATGATGCATTGTGCTTTGCAGTACTACGCAATTATCCTTCCTCCCGACATATGACACAAGAGTTGTACTTTTCGTGAATGCAAAAGTTTATTGGTACAGGGGAACCTTTTTGCATTATAATAATTTGGGCGGTATGCTTCTTTTATTTTTACGCATAGTACCGACCATTGTTAGCCCTTGGGACAACAACTTCTGTCCAAGTTGGTAGGATGAGAAAAAGTTATCCATTGTGGCCGTTAAGTCCGTGCACTAACTCTAAAACAACGCTTTCCCCTTGATTTTTTTCAGGTAAACTTCCAACAGGCTTACCCTAATACGGCTGGATTTTCCAAATGTAGCACGTTTCAGAGCAAACCAAGAGCCAAAATTTAATTTAATTCCATATCTTTCATAAAGCTTGTGTCTATTTTTTATATAAGCATTCACTTTATGCAGTTCGCAACAATATAAAAATATTCACACTTGACGACAGAAAATGTTGTCTATAGTACAAATTACATTGAAGCTACATATGTGTGGAAAACCACACAAGAGGAAAACTTACGTAAGTTTTGAAATAATTCGTATCTAAAAAATACTTTTCAATAAATAAATGAGTTTTTTGTCTTTAATTGATATTGTTAACAAAGTCAGGAAATTTCTTAAGTATACCTCAAACATTTTTTTGTTTATCGCACAAACATGGTTTAGTTTGTGTGGTTTTCAACACAAGGGTGATTTAAAGGTTAATAATTTACTTAAATTTATGAAAACTTGTTTTTCATATTAATTCTATTTAGAAAAATTAAAAGTACTGTGAGGATATATCGGGAAACTATTTACTCCTTTTATAAATTTGTTAAATAATTTATAAAAAAATATATTTCCTATTGCCTCTACAATCTTCTTTCTCAGTCAAGATAACACTTTTTTCGTTTAAAAATTTTAAATTCTTAAACATAGAAAATGAAAAGTCTACTAAAAAAATAAATCTTTCTGTACAATTCTCGAACTTAACTTTGATCAATAGCATCTTCTTCAGATTTCTATGTATATTTAATGACATAAAAAAATTAAAAAAAAAATATCTTTTATGTCAGCTTTATAAATTTCTATCTCAACTCGAAACAATAGACACCAATATAAGAATCTACCTTCACAAGCGAAGAAAGTGAGAAAAGTACCATTACAAATGTTAAAAAGTATATCTTCAATCTGAAGCTGGATCAATGCGAACCGTAACATTTTCATTCGTATTTCAGATCAATAGATGGTAACTTAATAAATCTAGCTTTACAAACGAAAAAATTTACAAATTATACCATAAAAATGTGAAAAATTATCTTTGTGTCGCCCAATTTAGTCTAAATCTCTACTTTGATCAATAATACCTAATTTAAAAAATCTAGATTCATGAACCTAGAAAATAGAAAGCATTTCAAAAAATCAGAAAAATAACTTGTAGATCGTCCTTTTTGTCTTTAACTTTAAAAAACATAAACTACCATAAAAATGAGAAAAACTACCTTTTAATATTAGAGCAAAACTAAAATAAAATAAAGCTGAATCACAACAAAGATAAAATAAGATAATTAAATAAAAATAGAACTTTAAAAGCATGTTAAAATGTTTTGATAGTAGATCTAGACCAAAGAAAAACTTGCATAAATATGGTCGCTTATAAGAAATTATTTTATTTTTAAACTGCACTAAATTTGATTATTAAGTAAGTAACGTTGCTGCTAATTTTTTTTTTTTAATTTTTTGCATTTATTCTTTTGTACTCGATATTTCTGCTATAATATACCGTTTCTTTATTTAATTGCCAGTTTAGTTTTGATATTCTACACTCTTTGAAAACACTAAACACTAAGAAAGCTGTGGAGAAAAACTTTTCAAGAGATGATGGATTTGTTATAGTGAGAGTAAGATTTTTTTAAATTTATTTTTTGCTTATATTTACACTTAAATATAGTGATTGGAAGTAGTATGAATACATAATATTTAGAACATTTTGCGCAGCTCTTTTTCATTTATTTTTATCCGGTTGAGAAAAAAAAATTTATATGTTCTAAACACATCGTTAATTTAAAAAAAAAAAAAATATTTATATCCAAAAAAAATATTTTGCTTTTCAAATCATCCTTTTTCGTCATATGTACATATATATTGGTATGCTGATTCTCTCATTTTCATAGAAGGAGTTTTTTTTTAATTCTTTAAAAAAGCTGTTTATGTAAAATTGTCAAATTTTTTAATTTTTGTTTACTTTTGGGCAGCCGCCATTTGATTCAAAATTAAAAACATTGTAGAGCAGCGTAAAAAACTACTTAAAAAACTATAATTTTTAATATTGGAGAGGAACGGAATATGTACGTTTTTTTAATAAAATAAAATATTTGTGCACAAAAAATATGATGTAATTATTGGCAATTCGGAAAGAATTTTTCGATAGCATTTTTTTTATATCAAATTTGACAACTGAAAATTTTAGGAGAAAAGATAGAATGTGTGAAATTTTGACATACGGAAAGTATTAGCTGATGAACAGCTGACGAATTGAGGCTACCTAGCTTAATATACCTTGATTGAAATATAAAATTTTATGTGAGTGTGTGTCTGCAAATCCAAATTCTAAGGAAAAGTGAAAATTATAATGAATAAAAAATATGAAGATAGAAAAGTTAATTCGAGTGTATTTTAATTATTAATGTTTGATATTTTAAGCAACGCAGTACCGAGAATCTAGCTCATAAACATGAATTTTTAAAAATGTTTATAAACTAATTTATTTATTAATACTAGAAAAGCCCGGTGCGCGTTGCTACGCCCCTTAATGAATCGAAATGCATTATGAATTTTAATTGAATATCAAGTGAAAAAACCTAAAAATTATAATTTTTTTTATGGGCGTGGCATTGCCCACTTTTCTAATCACGAAATTGTAAAGTCATAACAGCTCACTATGTGTGCAAAGTTTCAGAAAAATCGGTCCAGTGCAAGTACCTCAAAATGATACCTTTTTTTTATGGGCGTGGCAGTGCCCACCTTTCTAATCACGAAATTATTACGTCATGAAAGCGCGATATGTGTGCAAAATTTCAGAAAAATCAGTGCAGTTCAAGTACCTCAAAATTATAACTTTTTTATGGGCGTGGCCCTGCCCACTTTTCTAATCACAAAATTGTAAAGTCATAACAGCTTAATATGTGTGCAAAGTTTCAGAATAATCGGTCCAGTGCAAGTACCTCAAAATGATACCTTTTTTATGGGCGTGGCACTGCCCACTTTTTTAATCACGAAATTATTAAGTCATGACAGTTCGATATGTGTGCAAAGTTTCAGAATAATCCGTCTGGTGCAAGTACCTCAAAATTATAACCTTTTTTTATGGGCGTGGCCCAGCCCACTTTTCTAATCACGAAATTATATGGTTATGACAGCTTAGTATGTGTGCAAAGTTTCAGAACAATCGGTCTAGTGCAAGTACTTCAAAATTAAAACTATTTTAGGGGCGTGGCCCCGCCCACTTTTCTTATCACGAAATTATTTAGTCATGACAGCTCGATATGAGTGCAAAGTTTCAGAAAAATCGGTCAAGTGTAAGTAGCTAAAACTGAAAACTAATTTTTTATGGGCGTAGCCCCCCCCACTTTTTTCCACCCATAAACACTCCTTGGTATTTGTATAACAACTTGCCAAGGCTTGAGTCCGATCGGTTTTACAGTTTCGGAGTCTGTAGCTAACACACACACACACAGAGTTTCACTTTTATATATATAGATTTTATTCGAACTTTTCTATATATTAAATATTAATGTGAATCATCTTTATATTGGCCTAAAGAATAAGGGCCGTATTCATAAAAAATATTTGAGGTTTATTGAGGGCTTTTTTGACAAATTTCTCTACAACATCTGTCAAATAAGCCTTCAATAAACCTCAAATATTTTTTATGAATACGGCCCTAAATGAACTTAAGCCAAAATAAAGATTTTTCACATTAAAATTTAAAAACAAATTTGTTAACACTTATAACTAAATATTCACAAAAAAATATTGATACCACAAAAAATTTAAATTTCCATCCCTGATATACATTTAAGATGATGATGGCAGTTTAGTGCTTTATACACATTTGTTATTTTTGTGTTTTTGTTTTAGGGACGAGTTTACATGGAATTCTTTCTGCATTTAGGCCTAACTATATTATGCATAAGCTTATCCTACTGTCAAAACTTACCAATAAGTTAAGTTTTCTGCATATTTCAGCAAAATAAGCATTTTGCGTATGCTTAAGGAAATAACCTTTGACTAAAACTTAACGAAAAGTTTTTTTAAGTTAATTATGGTATACGAAATTAGGCGATTATACGCATTCGGACTTTTGCTTAAGCCAGCACAATATATGTAAATAGTTACGGCTTTAAATGAAACAGCCAATAAATATATTTAGTGAAATCATTCATTAAAATAACTTTCTAAGTCATATTCTCGCTTAAAAAGTGTAATAAAAATAATCAAAATAGAAATGCTAACATACATATATCGTCGCTGCTCTGACGTAATTGGTTATGTGACAATTTTGAAAATATTTTTTATTGCTCTTTTTTAAACCTTTATTGGCCGTACATCTATCCACCATCTTGATTAGTTCAAAAATAAGCAATAGTCAGTATGCGTATGCTTTATACTGTAAGGTAACAATAAAGAATCCTTTTTCTACTCTCCTGAAAAGACAGTAAAAAACACATAACTGAATTTGTTAGAGCGACGACGATATGATATGTTACTTGAAGAATATGTATGTATATGCACTAGTATTTATTGCTTCAAATTCATTTTGCTTTTAACCCTATTTTTCATAAGTAGTTTTAACTTTTACTTGTCATTTACTGTAACTGGCATTTGATTTTTGCTCAAACTTTTATTGTGTCTTATTTCTACTTATTTTGTTTCCTTAAAAAGTTTCTGTTGAGATTTTTCTTTTAACAGTAATAATTTTTGAATTTTAATTTTGTCATTTTTTTTTCTCTTGTCTTTTTGGCCTTAAATATTCTTTTCCTTGACATTATTTTCATAACAATTTGTAAGAGAGACAAAAAGTTATTTTAAAATGAAAGATACAAAAAAATTCTATAAATTTTTCTATTTGAATTGCTATGCATGATGATAGAAGAAACAGAAGAAATTTTATTTTCTTTTTTAAATCCATAAACTTTTCTCTTTCTGGAACGGAAAGGAAATATGAAGAAAAAAGCTTAGAAAAAAAGTTTGCAATAGTTTTCATAAATCTGTCAATACTGCAGTTAAATGGAAGTGAAATTGTTTTGAAGCGAGAAAATGAAAGAATTCAATAAAATTTCGAATGTTTTTAAATTAACTTTTGTCTTTTTTTTTTTGATATTTTTGTTGTTTCTTTTTCAAGTATATGTAAGTATATACGTAAGTAAGTACATTCATATGTATAGCACAATGTTATAAGTTTTGATAAAATTCTTATATATAATTTTTAGTGTAATTTTCAGGTTTTTTGTACCTCAAAAAAACCGAACATTTAACAAACCCGTAAGTTGCCTAAATCTTCCAACAGCTTTACAACTAACAGTTCTTCAATCGATTCTTTCGTAACATATATTGTATGATTAAAGTTAGCTACTAACTCTCAGTTTTAAATCGATAGGTTCTTACTCCTATGTTTAATGTACACATAGGGGTAAGACAGAGCTGGCAATCCTTGTACCATGTTTTTTCTCCAACCATGTTTAAGGTGGCACATAATAACCCAACAAAAAAATTTTGCATTCGTTCAATGTGAATAACATTTCTCATGACTTCAAATGCATAAGTGCAAAAGGAGGCATGAAGATTACCTTCTAAAAATACAAAATACATGCACCTGCATGCAGAATATCTTCAAGAATTCATGTAAATAAATTAACTTATAAAACATGGGGTTTTTTAGTTTAATAAGCATGCGTTTTATGAACTTATTAGAAGGAAGTGAATTTTATTAATATATTCATATAAATATATACTCTTCAATGACATGTTAATGTTAAAATCATGCGTGTTTCACCTAAATCGAACTAAGTCTTCATCAGGGGTTAAACTGATGCATTCATGCATATTTTTTTGCTGGGTAGCTTTAAAATGGGTGATTCATTATCAGATTTGATTTATAATGTAAATTACAGTTGAGCATCAATTATCCGGGTAGGTCGGGATCGGAAGCGTTCCGGTTAATCGATTTTACCGGTAAATTGAGGTAAAATTTTGTACTCGTACTTACATAAATATTTGTTTGATTTAATCAATATACACGCTTACCATATACTTATTATTATTATACTAATACATTTTTATTTATTACTTATCTAGTTACATTTTAAAACAAGTAAGGGCACTATATTCGGCTGTGCCGAATCTTTTATACCCACCACCAATTTTGTGTACATTTAAAGCACAATATTTATTATTTTGTTAATCGCTATAGAATAATCTCTTTATAATAAAATATGTATCACTTTCTTTGTAGAGGGTGGTTAAATTTTAAGGGCCCATGTTGAAGGTGAACCACACCTAAACTTCAACTTTTTTCTTGCATTTCATTCGACATTTCTCAATCTCAGACTAACTCAATTTGAACCGTGGAAAGATACGCAATCGAGAGACGCTTTTAAATATTAAAGATTTTTATAAAAATTGGCGTTCAAATAAAAATGCATTTCGTGCACTTCGTGATTATTTTGGTCAACAAAATCGTCCGAATTCATCTACAATCATGAGAATTGTAAAAAATATTTAAATGTCTGCAAAGCAGGTCTGTATGAATTGTGAAAACATCTGTGAATGCCATCTTAGTTCGTTGAATGGGAAACATTGCTGTTTTTCACGATAACGTGGCAAAAGAGCAAGCAACCTCGACTCATCATCGTGCCCAACAATTGAGCATCAACAGTGTCATTGAAAATTTGGACTATCGGATAGAGGTTTGCCGCCTAGGTTGGGGGGCCATTTGGCCGATATTTTGTTCCATACATAATTGAAGCATACAAATATTATCATTATAAAAATAAATGATAATAATTTCATAATAATTTTATTTAAAATCAACATAGTCCCTTAAAATTAAACCACCCATTATAACTTCGGTATGCTAGTAAAATATTTTCGTAAATTTAGTCTTTCAATGAAAGTGGCCGTTAAAGTACGCGTGTCAATAAAGTTTCTGCTAATAAACATAACTTAGATATTTCAATATAGTCCTTTAGTATTCCAAAATTTTTATTCATAGAGAATTTACATGAATTTAAGAGGAGAGTTTTATCCACGAAATAGTGCTAATTTATATTTGTTATCTTATGTTCTCCTGAAGTTATGCTCTATTAAAAATGGGAATTTAGGAAAATTTTGACATAAGTAAAAAAAAATTATCTCTTAACATCATAAACAATTTATATTCATGTACTAATGGCTAACAAATTTTAAAATTATACAAAACTTATTTCGTTTGAAAATCTTTTAAAAGCAAAATGTTATAGAAGTTTAAAAATCAAAATCTTACTAATAAATTTCCCGTTTTAGCAAACTGCTGAGAATGTATATTTTGAATCACCGTGTGATAATAATATAAAAATATGTATCACTTTCTTTGTAGAGGGTGGCTTAATTGCAAGGGCCAATTTTAGAAAGTCTGTGAATGCCTTCTTAGTTCATTGAATGGGAACCACTGCTGGTTTTTGCGATAGTGTGGCAAAATAGCAGTCAACCTCTACTCATCATCATGCCCAACAATTGATCATCAACATTGTCATTGAAAATTTGGACTATCAGATAGAGGAGTGGCGCCAAGGATGGGGGGGGGGGGCATTTGGCCGATATTTGGTTAAATGCATAATTGAACCATACAAATATTATCATTATAAAAAGAAATGATAATAATTTCTTAAATAATTTGTGTTTTATTTAAAAACAACATCAGCCCTTAAAATTTAACCACCCTTTATAACTTCGATATGCTACTAAAATGCTTTTGTCAATGTAGTCTTTCAATGAAAGTGGGCGTTAAAGTAGGCGTGTCAATAAAGTTTCTGCTAATAAATACAACTTAAATATTTCAATATAGTCCTTTATTTTCCCAAAAACTTTGTCAATAGAGAAATTACATGAATTTAAGATAAACCGTTATATGGGAGGTAGGCGTTAAAGTGGGTGTGTCAGCTAAACTTTTTGGCACAACAATTACATTGATTAGAAGGATATACGTAGCAAATTTGATCATCATACCTCTAGTTTTAACGGTTTTATGAGCTTTAACATTTCATTAACGGTAGGTAACGTGAAAAGTGGGCGTTATAGTAGGCGTGTCAAAGTTATTTTTTCGAATGAATACAACTTAGATGTTTCAATATAGTCCTTTATTATTTCAAAATCTTTATTTATAGAGAAATTATATGAATTTTAGGTAAAACGTTATATGGGAGGTGGGCGTAAAAGTGGGCGTGGCACGTTGATTTTCCGTCACAAAAAAGCGTCTCACCAAAAACAAAGTGTGCAAAATTTCAGAGTCGTACATCAAATTTTGTTGTTTTTATGACGTTTTTGTTTTTAAATATACCGAAAAATACACTGTGCAGTATAAATTTTCGTACATTTTGATCGATAACTCCCCTCCTAATACATAGATTTAGATGATTTTCGGGGGACAATATTTTTTTTTACTCAGGAAATATATATTCGAAGTTTCATGAGTCTACGTTAATGCATTTGTACACAATTCCGTTTTATTCGATGTTTGAAGGACACGGTTTTTTCGACCTAGTCTTGCTTTTCGAGCTATAACTCTCTTCCTAATATTCCGATTTAGCCCATTTTCAATACCAAACAAACCTTGTCTATAAAAAAGATTCTGGCAAAATTTGAGCCCCCTAGCTTTTTTGGTGCGACCTCTATCGTGCTTTCAACAGACGGACAGACGGACGGACATAGCTAGATCGTCATCAAATCAAACCCTGATTCAGAATATATATACTTTATGGGGTCTAAAATGCATATTTCGATGTGTTACAAACGGAATGACAAAATGAATATACCCCCACCATTTTTTTGGTGGCGGGTATAAAAATTATTTAATGTAGTTTGTTTCTTATTTTTCTTAACAATGTGTACTTTCTGCCAAAAGCATCTCTTTGATACGGTAGATTTTAATTTTATCTTATTCTGTAATGTCCTGCAGAGTGCTGGATGCGTTTATAACATCTTGCAGTGATATTTTTGTAACAATTATATCATCTTCATCAGAATCATACGACTTTATTTCGGTATCAGGTTCATCACAGTGATTTGTCAAGCGTATAAGTTTTTCATCAGACAAAATCGGAAATAAGGGTGCATCTTTATCACAGTCAAATCAAGTTTCTGCATCCTCAATGCTCAAGTTGTTCGCTATATTTACTATTTTACTACTTTTACTATTTCTTCATCCCGGATAATTGAGGTAATGACGGTTAATCGATTGAAATAAGAAATCTTCCTTTCGTTATGGATCCCGGATAATTGATATACCCGGTTAAATAAATCACGGATTATCGATCCTCAACTGCAAAAAAAATACTTTTTAAATTAAAATTAACATTTTTATTGCCGGTTAAAAGATCTGTTTGAAAATGATATCATGTAAACTTTGGCCGTGACTACATCTGATATCGTCCATTTAGAAGGTCCAATCTCGGGCTAATCGTTTGAATATATCGACTGGTATTTCGCAAATAATACTAACTTATTCCTGATGACCTTAGAATTAACATATTCCCAGAGAAAATAGTTCAAAGGTGTGATACCGCAACCCATTAACCAAAACAGAACGTGAAATTAAGTGTTCATCAAGATGAGATCTCAACAAGTCCTTTGTCTCAAGCGCGTAATGGCTGGTAGTGCCGTATTATTAAAGTAAGGTCTTACCGAGATCTTGCACTTGAATTTCAGAAGGCACTTAAGGCTATAATACACGGCATGTTTTTTACATCTGACTTTAAAATTTGTGAGACATATGTAAATCTACATGTCTGTCAAAATTGTACATTTACGCTGACTGCTTTGCAGCAGCAGAGATTTCTGCCAACGACTGATGTCACATGTTTTGACAGAAGAAAATAGAGCGCACTGTAATTAAAATTTTGTTAGATGTCCCAACACATGTTTTTGTACAGAAGTAATGTGTTAAAGGTAACACACGACATGTTTGTATTAGCAGTGGAGAATTTGACAAGTCAGATGTAAAAAACATGCCGTGTATTAGCTCCTTTAGCTTGTTAACATGCTGTTGACGGTAATATTCCGATTTGCCTCATTTGTAAAGAATTCTGGACCAATGATTCCACCAGCTTATAAATCAAACTAAACCATTGTTTTTAATGGATTTAATTGTAGCTCTTGGTACTCTTTGTATTGCTAATTAGCCTAAATATGGCGATTTTGTTTATTAACGTATTCATTGAACAAGAAATATGCTTAATAACTGAACAAAATTTTACGGGAAAACATCGGAATCATTTCTCACAGAACACTGTTTTTGTAATACAGTTCAGCAATTTGGAGACGCTGTTGTGGTGTGAGTCTTTCCATGATGACTTGCCAAACCGTACTAAAATAAAATGACAAAGCAGTTTGAGATAAATCATGCGTGATCTGTCATAAAAAGCTATTAGTAAATCAAACCTCACGATGAACCACCCTTTAATTTCTTCTTAAACATGTTTTGAAGAAAACTTAGAAAATTTAATATGAATTACTAAACAAACAAACAACTTACCGAACCAACAAAATTCTATTATCAAACCAATCCATTATAATAACACAGCGTACATATCGTCGTAATTTGTTTACTATGCGGATTGTAACCACATCGTCAACGATAAATCATTAAATTCCAGTTTTCGTCAATAATGGTTTGTAAAAAAACTTCTTATTACCGCATCCACCCTGAACACTAATGTAGGACAGCATAGTCCTACAAGAAGACGTTGGGTAATCACGGCTGTCGCTCCATATGGTTTAGAATATATTAGTCTTCACTATGCCATTCGTTTTCGTGAAAAAAGGAAAGGCAAATCCAGGCTTTATTCACAATTTAATAATAAGTGATGAACTCCATTTCTTATTAAATGGCTACACTCGCAAGTAAAATGAAGCACCTAAGGATATCCAAAACTCATGTACATTGCAGTACTGATAACTGCATCTTTAGTTTACTGTTTAATGCAGTGTATCAACCTTTAAAAATAATAAGACAATAATTTTTTTTGAAAATCCAATTGGTGTATGGGTCTCTGTTAACAGTTTTACATATCGGCCGTTGTTGCAAAATTTTGTTTGGCCAGCAACAGAAAACCATCCAATTTTGTGGTTTAAAAAAGTGAGCGCAAAATCATATTCAGCAGATGCCACAGTGGCTTTGTTAATGGGAATTTTCGGCAAAAGCATTGTTTTGCTCAAAAACTGGTCTCTAAATTGACTGGATTTTATAGCTTCTGACAATTTTCTTTAAGGACATTTGAAAAAAACTGTATAAAACTCAAAACTAAAACTGACCTAACTAAAAACCAACATTTAAAATGACATCATGACCATTAAACCCAAATGAGCAAGTATGAGCGAAGTAGAAAGTGGCTATTGCAAAATCACTATTATCTAATACTCACGTACATTTATTATATTAAAAAATAATACTAATAATAAATATTGCATAAATAGAGTTTAAAAACATTTAAACCATCAGTCAGTGGAAAAAGTGCTCGAAGATTGGATTCATCAAATTCGTTTCTGCAGAAAAAGTCGTGGAGGCTATTTGAATGACGTTTTATTTAGAACTTAATTGTATCGATTTTACTTCACATTAAATAAACAACTTTTGAATTTCCCTAACAATAAGTTTTAACGAAATCATATCACTCTTATTGGAAAACCTTATACAAACTTACGACTACAGGTAAAGGGTACAATATAGTCGATTTTTTCATTTAGCTAAACTTGCTTACTTTCGTAAAAATATTTAATTTTTTAAAAGAAAAATATCTCCTTAAATAACCAACTAGGAAGTGCCTACTAATATTTCTTTCCTTATCTCATTTTTTTAATCTACCACAATCACAAAAACATTCTGGTCAAATAAACTCAAACAAGAACAAACAATCGCAATTTAACAACCGACCCTCTTGGCCAAAACCAGTGTAATTATTCAAATTTCTGTAGAGATAAATTGAAAATATGTACCAAATTACCATTAAGTCAATGCTAATTTGTATTTGGTTGATAATATCTAATACACAATCTCTAACAACTAAACGAAAGACTGAACGGCCGACTACTTAATTTTATTATTCCCCACCCATATGTTTTCTGTGAAACTGCCTGGATTAGTAATTTGAATAGACAAATACTGGATCGACTCGCTGTTAAATTTGATTCGTCTTTTATTTATTTATTTTTTATACTCAAAAACCTTTTTACTTAATTTTAAACATGTATTTAATATATTATTCTTGTTCTTATTGTTGTTGTTCTTTTTATTAGAGACAATTTTTTTTAAACAACATTAACATTACGCCATCTCATTTGGCATGCAATCAGCGTTAGTGCCCTTCTTTTTTGTTTGTTAGTTCTACGATTGTTCTGTTTGTAGTTAATTTTATTTTTCAAAAAATCCCATTGTATTATTGTCCTGTGCGATATCTCTTATCAATACAATCTATCGATGTTCATGCACATACATACATAAAAGCGAACGAACATACACATACATAAGTAACATAAGTTTATACACACAAAACATATTTAAGACATTCAAGATGAGATGAAAATTTCTTGAAAAAATCACAAGATGAAGAAGATGGAACTGAACAGGAGGAATACAAATACAAAAGTACATATTTAAAATGTACACAACAGAAGGAAACAAAATATGTATTTTGTAGTTTAAACTGAACTGATATCTAATAAGAAAAAAAGTTAAAAGGAACAAAAACTTAATAAAATAAATGCAAACATAAACAGAAGAGAGTAGAAAAATAGCGCAGCTATAGTGATTAATAAGAAAAAAGAAAACCAGAAATATTTTGAGTTCCTACTCAGAAAAGACTTACTCTTACTGAACAACATATTTTCAATGACTTCTACATATCGCCTGCCTTGGTGTGTTTTTAGCATAATTACTTAGTTGTCCTACATTTGCTCAGACACACACACATTTCAATTTCTTATTACGAAGTTTGACTTCTAGCCTCTTCAATAACTTTTAAAAATTCTCAGTTTGACTTCTAGCCTCTTCAATAACTTTTAAAAAGTCTCAGTTTACCGCCTAATGGGTAGAAATATACCCAAAAAAAAAAAAACATTTTAGAAAAATTATATTTATGGTGAGAGATATATTTATGGTGAGAGATATGGATAGATACAGAATTGAACCACATAAAATAGTTTAATGAGATTTTTTAGCATTTTATTTTGGGGAAATAATTAATACAGCAAAAATAAGAAAAATTTTATTGACAAAATTTTTTAAGACGAACAGTCCTGTGAAAGGGGGAACGGAAAATCCCTTAAATTCTTTTGGGCCTGTATAGACCTTAATATGCTCTATTATTTAAAAAATATTTACTTTAGTTGCTCCACTGATTTAGAATATATGCACAAAATAAGGGCACGAGTATTAAAATACCCACTTCGACACTAAATGGTTCTCAAATAATGCGATAAGTCGTATCTTTACGGATAGCCAATCAGTGATAAAGACATTGAGAAAGGAGAAAGTTGAACCCCGGAATGTTTTGCAATGCAAGAGCGAGATAAACTCATATGCAAATTGTGAACATCTGGAGATAATATGGATACCAAACCATCACGGGCTGATCGGAAACGAGAAAGCCGACAAATTATACAAAATGGGAGCTCTTCTGAGTACAAAACTTTGGAGAACGCCAAACTCCTTAAACGATTTAAAAATGAACTTAAACGTTGGGCGATGGAGGAACATGTCCGAAACTGGCAAAGCACTGATGTCGGTAAGGTGAAAAGAACACTATGGGGTGACTGAAATCTTGGGAAATCAAAACAGATTCTGAGACTAAGTAGACCAACACTTAGGAAACTAACCAGTGTAATTACAGGTCATACGAAGCTGAGATTTCATCTAGCTCGCATGAGATTATCTAAGGAGACAACATGTAGAGCATGCGAGGAAGAGGATGGGACTTTGGTACACTACCTCTGTCATTGTCCTGCGTTTGGGCATATTAGGCGCGAGAATTTTACAGTAGATACTATGACGAACTTAGAATACCTGGGGAACTCGAACTGGAGATCCATAAGGAGTTACATTGAGGGGACTGGGTTCTTGGGCTAGTCCGCTATTTATGGGAAATTATGTTTATGGTTTTTGTTTGGGAATTCCGTTTTTCATATGGAGTGCACAACATGCCAACTGGGCATAAGTGTATACCCGTCATTAGTTTGCACTTTTAATGCCCCTCCTTTTCAACCCAACCTAAATGATAAGTTTCAAGTAAAAAAAAAAAAGAGATCAAAACAGCTTTATTTTGTATTTCTGCAAGTCTATGTTTAAAATTATTGTTTTTTTTATTTAAATTTTTTTAATATTTTTTGGAACACCATCATGAAATGATACAAAAAAGTCCTTTGGATGTCTTGTCTCCACATTATCCACAGCAGCTACGTTTTCCAATAATATTTATTATGTGATAAAAGTTCCCTGTGCGCCTTGAAATTTGTTGTGCATTTTTGACAACTTTACAAAAAGCACATCGGCTTTCCGGAATTGTAACCAACGATTCAACAATACTCACGCGAAAGTCTAATTGGCTCATTATTGTCGCAACTTTACATCTTCTACACATGCAATGCAGCTTCCAGGCATTCACCATGGCTGCAACCATTGCATTTGTAAGCAGCGGCCAATATCATTTTTTCCTCGAACTCGGATGGGTTAATTTTTCATGGCATTGTCGAACAAATCAACTCCATCCATTCGCTGATTGAATGCGTGGACTATACTTATATGTGGAGGTCGCCGCTCCTTACCCTCAAAGTTTGCTCAATATTGGCTTTCTTTCGGTTTTTACGGTCAAATCTCTTCGATTGGCACATTGGCTCTTAGCCCAAAATATCTGACATTACAGTAACTACCCACCCCTTCTACATTTATATTACAACAAACGTGTAAGTTTTGTTTTATTTTCTAAAATCTATCTCTACTAATTGCATTTTTTAAGAAAATTACATCCTAAAGTGCATTGATTTGACCAATATAAGCTGATGCTATTATATTTCATAAGATACAGAATTCCTAAAATGTATTAAGAAAACCAAGCACAATTTGTTCTCCAGCATACTCATCCGTGCTATCTACGATCATGTTATGCTAAAATAGGGTGTACCAGAATAGTCAAACTGTGAAACATTTAAAAAAATAAAATTTATTTAACTACGCCACCAGCACACAAAAAATTCTTTCACATACATACATATGCGTTTTCGAGGTTGTGTAAATAACCAAATTTAAATACATTTGGAACTCATTTATGCCGAAGTGTGTAAAAAGTACCCAGATGCCACAGGCGAACTTACCACAGATTAAAAAAATGTAATCCCATATCAGTATAAATAGCCTAGATATCGTCTGTGTGAAATTTTATTAAAATCGGACAATGAAATCGGGGATCAGGGTTAAATCACTCAAAATATAAGTTGTAATGTTTTTGACTATAGCCGCTTAATTATAACAATAACAAGTTAATTATTGATGAAAAAAAATAATAAGGTCACTGTTCTTGGCCAAAAATAATATTTTGCGCTACTCCTATACTACTTTTAGATGTAGGTTTTTACCTGGTACATGTGATTGCATTATAACTCGTTTAGTATGTCACACTGCTACTCGTAGTGCTGGGTGTTTTACAAAGAGGTATAGAGCATTAGGTTGGCAACAATTTTTTGTCTGGAGGCCATTGTGTCAGCTGTCAAGTGAATTATGTTTGGTTTGAAACTTCAACGAAAATAGACTGAAGCATTAAAATCAAGGCATAGAATCGGTAAATGGGCCCAAAAAAAATTGCCGTTGATCTCGATTTTCATAAGCGAATTCCACTTAGCGATGAAGCTCACTTTTGTTTGAATGTATACGTAAATAAACAAAACTATGACATTTAAAGCGATGGTAATCCTCAACTGTAGGTTACATCCACTGTTTGATATGCTTAATGGGCTGGTGGAACTATTCCTACTTCTTTAAAAACGATGCTGGTTAGAACGTTACTGTCAACGGTGACCGTTATGGAGCCACGATTACTAACATTTTCGTTTATTAACACAGGCCAACACTCAATTTGCTTCTTTGAATTTATCAACTGATTCTAGTTAATTTGGGTGCGCTGAATTCAAATCTGTAATCAGTTTGTCTCTATCAGCTCTAGTCTAGTGGTATAGCTTTTTTTTAAGTATTTAAAAAGTAAAACTTTTCCATAGGAATT
The DNA here is from genome assembly GCA_941918925.1 of Phyto melanocephala. NCBI lineage: Eukaryota > Metazoa > Arthropoda > Insecta > Diptera > Rhinophoridae > Phyto > Phyto melanocephala. The sequence goes on from OW799235.1 coordinate 22,757,348, forward strand.
TAAAAAAAAAACAAAGAAAAAATCTGGAATAAACAGCCGGATTAGAGACTCTTTGCAAATTCCAACAGTAATCTGCCATCATATGTGTATCCTACCTTCCCTGGTTACGATTCTCTATAATTTTGATATCTTGCTGAAACCTTTCTCCTTGTTCTTCACTTAAATTACCCAAATTTTCGGGAAATTGGTCCAAGTGCCTGTGCAAATAATGGATTTTAATACTCATGTTACACCCAAGGTCTCTGAAATTATCCAGCATATTCTCCACTAATTGCAAACTAGAGCTGATAGAGACAAACTGATAACAAATTTGTGTTCAGCGTACCCAAATCAATTGATAAATTCAAAGAAGTAAAATTTTTTTTTAATTTTGTCGCGCTGTGTAATTAAACAGCCATGATGTGCAGGAACTGTGGTTTTAACAAAACGGTGCAACATGTCACACAGCTTATGCCACAATGGATTTATTGAAAGAAATGTTATAATCGGATATTTTCACATTTCGGACCTATGAGATACCATCTAAGATCGTTCGATTTAAAGCTGCTAGTCAACGCCAATAAGCCCGTAACTAAAGCAATGATAGTCCTAGTTCATATCTTCTAATCTAGCCCATGAAAATTTTAGAACCTTGTTTGTGTAACGCTTGTCTGGCATAATGGGCAGTATTAAAGTATTAAATTAGTCAGTAATGTTACCACTCAATAAGTCACACCAAAGTGTTACTCTCTTTGGTTTCAAACTCAAAAAAAAAGGACTTATTAAGTCCTTGTAAATAAATTAGCATTCGTTCAGCCACTATTAAAGTCAACTTAGATTCATGCAAATATGCTTAGGTCTGATGTAACATCTATTCAAAAATATATGCTAATATTTTTTCCCGTATTGCTTATTAATTTAAAACATTTAGACCATATAAAACATGTCCTATGCTCCAATTTTTTTTTGTTGATTCTATCTCCTGATTATATCGATTTAACTTTGGTATTCTAAATATGCACATACATTCATACATACATGCTACCGAATATTGTACATACAAAATAAGCAGTAGTATCTATACAAACAATTCTATTTATTTTACTTGAATATATCACATTATGCTTTTCAGGCCGTTGTTGTGTATGGATAGTTGCTATAAATGAACGATATTATCAAATACAGAACGTTCATGGAAGAAAAATCACCATCAACTGGATGATGACAAAGGACACAAACCAAGTTTTTTTTTACAAATTCCAGAACATGTTGTTTTGTTAGGTTTTGTTTGCATTTGAAATCCAAACGAAAAATTAAATACAAGAATAAAAGAAAAAAGAAAAAAAAGTTTAAAAGAAAAGAGTTCAAAAGGAGTACATATTTAAGTACATCATGTGCATGAATGAGAAACCATATGAAACGAAGTTTTTAACCAGTGAATGATAATAAAATACAAAAATACAGTTCTAGGCTGCTTAAACTAAAACTATACATCACAAATTTCTAAAGTTCTAACAATTGCTGGTGGTTTTATAAATCACTAACACACATACAAAAACTTTGAACGACTTTATGCTAAAGTAGGGTTTATATTTATATAAAGTGTTTGTTTCGGGTAGGGGAGTCTTTGGGAGATCATTAGGAGTTTTATCCTAAGTTCAAATGCATTCATTCATTTGTAATTTATTTCCTTTAACGAGTATGAAAACAACTGACTGGTCGTGTTTTTTGTTAAGATCAATGATGATGACGACAACACAACAACACACAGCTGCAGTAGCGGCAATAACTATTTACAACGATGAGAAATGTTTAAAAACTTTATACAATGCAGTACATACTCTGCTGTAGGAATAAGAGCTTAGCAATAACGGCTTTAAATGTTTTGGCCTTTTATCGATATGAGGTTCGAATTCTTATTTGGCATAAATCAAACACACTTTAGTTGTTGAAGTTCTGTAGAAGTAACTTAACTGTCATATGAATAAAAATTTTCAAAGGTTTAAAGAGAGTTTATTAAACAGATTTTCAATGGAAGTTTTATTTATAAAACTTTGATAAATTTCATGAATCTTTAAACCTAAACATATGGGTTTCTGATAAAACAACTTATTTCAAAATTTCAATTTTTTTAGAAGAACAAAACGACAAAAAAAACAAATCCAAATAAAATTTTTATTTAAGTTGGTTCTTTGACGACTGTACGTGTAATTCTGCTTCTATTCTTCCTTGAATGGATCTTTGGCATACCAAGAGGCTTCTATGATTTGAACGAAAGCAGCTGATGGGCGTTGTGGCTACGCCACCTGGTCACTGCAAACATACCAGAAGAATGAGAATATTCTAAAATTAATATCTGGATAAAATTCAAAGGGCTTTTGTGAGGGTCTAAAACGACAAGTTTTGCAGAAATTTATACCTTTATAAGGCAGTCTGTGTGGTTCCTTAGGTCAACCCAGAATTGGGAAACAGATTTTTTCGGAAGCTGTATCATTTGCGGGGTCAAAAATTATTGAAGAGTTTGAAAAAAAAATTGGATATAATGGGAAATATAATATATATTTTTTCAAATAAATTTTGCCTACAACTTTGTCAATTATTGACCAATTTGACCAAAATGAATTTCTCCAGAGGCGTACTAAATCTATAAATAGTAACAACAAATCAAATTGTTTTTCCATTTTTAGTTAAGGAATAATAAGAGTTATTGAATTCACTGTCGTAGATATTTTAATTATGGGTCATGATTCTTGAACAGTGTTTCTACTATAAGATGCAAAAGTAATCAATTATTTTGCAGCATTTTTAAAGGCCCTTGTAAACTTTTTCTTCGATAAACTACAGGCTACAGGCTACTGCTGCTGCTAAACATATATTTGTTATGCCATTGTACTTTTGGTGTAACTACAAGAACAGATTTTTCTTCTTTTGTTATGCATGGTCGCATATGCCACATAAAAATTCAAAAAAAAAAAATGCATTAAACCCACAAAAGACCAAAAGCTAAAAAAAAAAATAAAAATAAAGAAAAAAACAGTACAAAACTATAAATAAGTTTAAATTGTATTAAGAAAAACTTAATGTATTGTTCTTCTGCCTGAAATTTTCTATCAATAAACCAGCACAACCAAAATAATAATACAAAAATATAAAAAAGCAAACCAAATGTAATAATGAACTTTTGTTTTAAAAGTTTCATGATTTTAAAATAATGCCTGCAACTTGCAATGAGCGTGTTCCTAAAATGCAACAACTGATATCAATCGATTTTCTGCTTTGCAACTTGTACCTTTTCTTTTTCCTATACAAAACAATGTCTTCGTGATCTTATCAAATGATCCATTCAATGTGATTTGTATATTTGTTGAAACAAAAAAGATTTCTTTATTTTGAAATTTAAATAAATTTTTTTAGGTTTGAGTTCGTTGTTTTGTGTGTGTGTGTCGAAACAAGTTCAATTTTTTTTATAGTTTGCAATTGCAACAATTGTTGTGTTTTTTTATTTTTTTATATTCTCATTATTATTTTATTTTTTCCTTTTTAAAAAGATCTGTTTTTAAGATTTGATTTGCTATTTAATAGCTAATTGGAGTAATTTATTTAAATTTATGATATTAAGGGGTACTAAAGGAAAACTCACTTTGTTTAATTTAAATATAAATGATAGCAAAAGCTCACTTAAGACAAAGAGAACTAATGGAATTGTTAGATACAGTATTTGATAGACATATTTTAATGAAGTAATTTTAAAATATTTAAATTTTTATACAAATTTACATTTTTTTAATATAATTCTACTTTAATCAAATCAAACCTTCAAAATCCATGAGACTTGACTTCTAGTAGACTAACAAAAATGTGTACCGGACACACACAGTATCATACTTTGTAACTGAAATATTCCCAGCCAATAAAAGTAATTATAAATTACAGTGTACAATAGCAAATAAAAACAAGTAAGAGCGCTATATTCGGCCGTGCCGAATCTTATATACCCTTCACAACGTGTAGTCATGAAATAACAGTAGTTTGTGTCACCATTCATCCCATATGAAATACGTACATTCATATATAAAAACATCCCATTGTAAAATTATAAATTCACGTATGTATGTTAAAAAAACAAAAAAAAAAAAATTAAGAAAAAAAATTTAAAAAAAAAATTAAAAAAAAAATTTTAAAAAAATTAAAAAAAAAATTATTATATATAATTATAATTATTATATATAAAAAAAAAATAAAAAAAAAATTAAAAAAATAATAAAAATATAAATAATATATTAAATAAAAAATAAAAAAAAATAAAAAAAAAATAAAAAAAAAATTAAAAAAAAATTTTAAAAAAATTAAAAAAAAAAATTTTTTGGCTCAGCTGAGATTCGATGCCACGTTTTCTCTAACCAGTATACACGTTTGTATGTATGTATGTTGTTGTTGTAATGTTGTTTTTGTGAAAAAAAATCGAGGTGGTCGTGGGTTTTAGCTCATATCTCAGTTGTTTATGTACCGATGTTTCTGATTTTCAATACCGATCTACTCCCGAATATTTCGGGGGGCTTCAAAAAGTTGATTTCAACATACACACGGACAGACGGTCAGACGGACAGACTGACAGGGCTTAATCGACTCCCCTATTCATAAGCTTTCAGAAAATATATGCTTTATGGGGTCGGAAATGAAAATTGTAGAAATTTCACACGGAATGACAAACCTATATATACCCTTTTTCACTGTGTGAAGGGTATAATAATAACATGGTTTTGACATCTTTGACTCTTTTAAAGGAAGTAACAAAAAAAAAAAAGGGTGGGCTATCTATCGGCTTAATTTGGACCAGTGGTTATTTCGAATCTGGCAATAGTTATGTCATTCTATTTATCACAAAATTCTGTATATTATCTCTGCTGAACGAAATAAATTTGTTTACGCTTAAGTAACGCTGGAATTTATTGGAAAATTTCTTTTCAAAACAAAGTCAATTGGTCAGAAATAGCATTAATGTCGATTTTGCAAAAAAAAAAAAAAAATTTCAGATGAAGCTAACTATTATCTTGGTGGGAACGTTAATAAGCAAAATTTTATAAGCGAATTTTAGGCTCAGAAAACATAAACATGGTCTTATAGAAGTCAATGCACCCATTACTTAGTGACTGCTTGGTGTGGCTTATGGAGCGAAGGCATCATTGCCCCATATTTCTTTGAAAATAGGAACGCCACAAGCATTACAAATAATGGAGACACCTATCGCACCATGATAACCAATTTCTTTGTGCCCGCATTCATGTAAACGATAATTCGTTTCAGGATGGTGCAGCTTGTCAAACATTTAATTTCACAAACATAACTAAAATTTTTCACCGTTGGACTATCTTCTGTGGGGTGCCGATAAAGACAAATGTTGTGCAAAAAAACCAGAGGCAATTGAGCATTTGAAGACCAACATTCGTGTTGCCATTGCCGAGACACAATTCTATACACTTGAGAAAATGCTCGCAAATTGGTCCGATCGAATGTGGTACTATGAGGACAGCAGCGGCAGCCATATGAATGAAATAATTTTTCTAATAATTTCTAATCGGAACAATCAAGGCATATCCATAAGGTATATGCAACGGCGAATTGATACAACAAAGCAACTTTTCATGAGATGTTTTATGTCAAGGCCAATTCGTATATCAGGGATGGAAAATGTGTTTTTACATATTAAATATAGTAAAATTTGATTAAAAAAAGGATATAATTGTTTGAAACACATTATTAATGACGCAAAAGCAACAAATATACATAAATTTAGTACATTTATTATCAAAAAAGTACATGTAGGTTAATTGTTTAATACAGAATTTAAAATCACATTTCACTTCCCTGCATTAAAAAGGCAAATTCAACCAATTTTGACATAAGGTCTCCCCATCAGCTGGGCTGATAATTTCACCTGTATGAATTCGCCTTGGGAACAATCATACTTTACAAAAAAATTTTTGACCATTTCCATAATTTTCAAACCGTTTTTGTTTAATTGTATTTTTAAATTAAAACTTTTAAATAACTTTTACATGAGAATTGGCATATTACCTCCATTTTTACAAGATTTAAAATATGTTTGACATATATTTTATTTTAAATTTTTTCTACAAAATAATCTTAAATTAGAATTGAAGTACATTTTATTCTTTATAAATATAAGTCTAAAAGTTTACGTGTGTGTTTTATTTTAAGGGACCTTAACATGTAACATAAAAAAGGGAACCAAATAGTTACCGAATCCAGTTAACTTAAAACCCCGGAAATCAAATATGTGGACGACATTTATGTACATCTAACATGTAACCACCGATCAGAAGAGTACTTATGATGAAATCGTAGGTGTTTTCGAAAATGCATTTTACTCGGATACTGTCGTCATAACAAACATTTTCAAATTATTTTTTCATTTAACACAATCAAAAATACTTCATAATCATATGTTAAAAATGAACTCGCATTTAAATAAAAATTAAATATAAAATAAAACAGATACTCTGACATTTAAACAAAAATTCAATTTAAATAATTAAAATGTGCATAACTGAAATTTTAAATTTTTTTCAAAGTGAATTGGATTTTTCAAATCAAGTTTTTAAATTTGATACCCATATTGAATGGGTTATAAAAAAATTTTGGCGGATGCCATCTTCAATTTGGAATTTTTCAAGCTGTACCGTGTTGTACTAGTCAACCCTTTTGATTTGCTATTTGTGGAGGTTAATTTTTACACAATTTCCATTTTATTTATAAGAAATATATTTTTGTTTTATTTTTATTAATAATGATTTTATCTGCTTATCGTAAAAAAATTTAAAAACAAATTTTCTCAGCCGTGATTCGAACCTAGTTTCTCTGAAACCAGTATACGAGGTGACCTTTGTTATTTTCATCTCATCTTATCGGTTTTTGCTTTTCAATCTGCTCCCGAATATTTTTGATATTTTTATACCAGACACTGGTCAATGGGATGTCGAGGGGCTTTAAAAACCCGATTTCAATATACACACGTATATTGGTAAATCGATATCCAGAAATATATACTTAATGGGATTTAAAACGAATATTAATGAAATCTAACCCACAATGACAAATTTTTATTTACACTTACACTCTGTGTGAAGGATATGGTAAATGAAAGTTAAAAACTAAACAAAAGTCTTTTAGTAAGTATCAAACTTAAAAGAAAATCACACTATTGAGGATCCTGTCATCAAACTATTGCGAGTAATTTATTGGTAGCTATTATGAAAATACAATTATTATAAAAATATACTGAAACGTGTCCTTGATGGTCTTAAGCCATAAAAACCTTATATCAGGTATGGACCGGTTAGTACCAACATTTTATTGAATAGCTGTACAGGCAAAATTATGACAAAAAAAAAAAACAATAAGTTGCGACAACAGCAAAGCTTTCGTTACAATCAGACTGATGATTAAAAGCAGAAACAAATATACAAATTAAAACAAAGAAGTGATAGCAAAAAAGGTGAAGAATAATAAAAAAGGAAAAATGCTAAAGTAGTTGCAAATTTCATTCTCACTAACTATGACAGTAATTATGAATATGAATGCACTGTTTCACTTCTTTATTTCATAAAAACTAGTGAGATGATATTTACATGCAACAATAAAACCTTCCCATCAGAGAGTGCTGATGATGATACGGTAGCAGGTTTCGAAAATGAATTCCACTTGGCTGGTGTCAGAATAAAACTTACTTTTTTTAAGTTTATTACTTCATTATCACAAATAGAAAATTTAATCTATTCGTATAGAAGAATTCAAAATAAATAAAATCGAGCCAGAAACAACTAAATACATAAATATTAAATGTTGTCAATAAAATTAATTATTTTATCAATAAGAGAAATCGTGTTGTAACAAACTAACAATACTTCAACATTATTTTTGCTAAGTAATTGTTGAGTACCTTTATACTAAGATGACCAACTATACTCATTCACTGAGTTTTGTACTTTTTTCGCAAACCGTACTCTTTTCACATCCTGTACTTTGAAAGTACTCATTTGTATGATTTTATACTCATTTGTATTTCTAAAACATTTTTTTAGAATATTTTATTTTAATTTTATTAATTAAATATTTGAAATTATTTAAGCAGTGATTTGAATTTCACGCGCGGATATTACTTGCCCTTTCCGGCACAATTGGGAGGCCGTATTATGAACCTGGATAGATAGATAGATGTATAGATACATACAAAGATAGATAGATAGATAGATAGAGAGATAGATAGATAGATAGATAGTACAGATTTCATTTTCTGACAACATCAAAATTACATTTGTGAAAAGAGATGGATATTGAAATTAAAAAGTTGGCAGCCCTGTTAATCGTAAAACAGTTATGGTTGGATTAAAGACTTACGAATCACTGTCTTCTATAATCTTGCATCTCATTCCCATTTTAGTAAAAGATGTAAGAGTCAAAGTCGGAGATGCCATATTAAAAAAAAAACTTTGTAGCCAAATTACTTGGAAATTATCACCAAAGTGTTATAAAATAAACAAAAGTACATATCCAAATTTTATGGCACTTTTTTTATTGATACGCTGCTTTAAATGTGTGTTTAATTTCTTTTTTTTCTCCTATGAAATACTTACTTTTTGAACAAAAAATAATTGGTCAACTTACTTATACAACAAACTATATGAATGCAGTTATGTGTATATAATGAGCATTGCAACCACAACAGATTTAATGGTTGTCATTATAGGTGCACATCTTGGAATTCAGATTCGACTCAGTCGAATAGGACACTTTAACTTGTTTTCAACTTAATCTACCTTAAATATTGTCAAATTAAATAACAACAAGGTTTTTTTTTCAAAATCACTTAACTTCAGTTGCAAAATTTAAAGGTACGCTGTTGAAATTGAAACTAAAAGTCATAATTTAAAATCTTTAATTTTAATCATACCCCCCATACCTTTGAGGTATTTTGTAATGGAAATAAATATTTACTTTGGTTTACAAAATCCACAACCTTTTAGTTGTAATCGCAATAATCTGCATAAAATTATTTTCAGCCAATATTTTGTATAAATTTATTCTAAATTGAAAAAAAAATTGAATGCTGGAATGGAAAAAAGAAGCAAATGTTGATATTTACCTAATATTTCATGAATTGATATTTAATCTACATCTTTGATTATCAGCAAAATAAATTTGAAAACAAAATTCAATTTATGATGTAAATTTAATTTGAATCGTACAACAACAACGACAGCGAAAAAAACTCATACATATTTAAGTAAGCTCCTAAACAAAACGGTAAACGTAAACACACATAGATACACATGTAAAAGGGGGTGACAAAAATAGGGTGTCGGTTTGTTATTTAGGGTAATATTTTGGATAAAATTTCTTTTTAAAGCTGCCCAGAAAAAACTAGGTAATGACTTATTATTACTAAACAACATACTTTTCAATGACTTAGATATCGTCTGTCCTACTAAGAATTATTATAGTAATAACTTGATATATAATGTGATATGTGAGTGCTTATTTTTAGACATTTACTTAGATATACACTCAATATTATTGCGAAATTTGTTAGAAGTCATTCAAATACATGACTTTTTATAATTCTCGTTTAGTTTAAGAGACTTAGAGCATAAGTAATAATGTTTTGACAAACAGTTCATAAGCAAACTATTGCATTTGTACTGATGGTTTAAATTAACGTATCGCAGAATAATGGAACCGAATTTTCGTCTTTAAAAGAATCGAATGACTTCTGTAAGCCCATATTATCAATTAGTTATTTAGGTTATTAAAAACAAGTACTTATTTAAGACCCTATTTATAAGCGAGCGTTATAAGTTCTTTATCGAGTCCCTATTTGTAAGCGAGGGTGGTAAGTACTTGCCTCCAATGACACCGCCGTCTTAAAATAATGGACATAAATGCCGCATTGTAAGAAGTGAAGAACTGTTTTCTAGTACTTTCAACCCAGCCACGCCCATACAAAATCAGTTATCATTTTTAGCTACTTGCACTAGATCGATTATTCTGAAACTTTGCACACATATTTAACTATCATGGCTTTCTAATTTCTTGATTAAAAAGTGGGCAGGGCCACACCCATATAAAATAGTTGTAATTTTGAGGTACTTGCACTGGAACGATTTTTCGATTTTTTTTGCCGATTTTTTTTCGATTTAGCTCATATATAAATTATGTGTGGTTAGTTGCTTTTAAATTTACACATCTTTTTTGACGACCCTTATGTTTTTTCATATCTTCACATATTACTTTAAACCCTCTAGAAACTAACACCAATCAAATGTTACAAAAAATAAACAGAAATTGCAAAATTCCCATACTCTGCTGAGGTTAATACGAGTATTATTTTTTGAAAAGGAAAAATAAGGGCAAAATTACAAACATAAATTAGCTTTTATAATCACAATCCAATACACAGTACAGGTAGAATCTTCAACACAGCACACGGTATGTGGTACAAACAAAAAAAACAATACGCCTAACGATTGTCATTTCGTGATAAAGTCTTTAATTTTATGCGCTCCTTAAAATAAACGATTAATTAAACATCAAAAACAAAAATATCCAATTTAGATAAAAGTTCAAAAAATTACAATATTTTATTTGGAGCAAAAAGTCAAAAAAATATATAATTTTTTACAGCATCCTAGTGGTATAACTATTAACTGGCAGCAACAACAACATCATCTTCCTAGCCAGAACTGTTATTAACCATTGGCATCATTTACTTATTGCTCCACTCGCAACATGCAAAAGTATGTGGGTCTGCGACAAGCAGCAAAAGTTTAAAAATGTAGAACGAAATCAAATGATATGGTTTTTCCAATGTTTTCGAAATGAGGTAAAAGAGACATATGCTGCAACATAAAACAAAGTTTGAAAGAAAAAGTCTTTCACATAGAAAACTATTGTTTAACAAATGAACGGTGGTGTAAAAGAGAAAGAAAATATTAAAATATTTATTTTGATCGCTAAAATGGCTGTTGCTGCTAACTTTTAATTCAGCAAAATGGCAATGCTTCTTAGAAATCATCTGCTACATATATAAAAGTGAAACTCTGTGTGTGTGTGTGTGTGTTAGCTATAGACTCCGAAACTGTAAAACCGATCGGACTCAAACTTTGGCAAGTTGTTGCACACATACCAGGGAGTGTTTATGGGTGGAAAAAAGTGGGCGGGGCCACGCCCATACAATATAAGTTATCATTTTTAGCTACTTGCGCTTGACTGATTTTTCTGAAACTCTGCACACATATTAAGCTGTCATGACTTTATAATTTCGCGGTTAGAAAAGTGGGCGGGTCCACGCCCATAAAAAAGTTATAATTTTGAGGTACTTGCACTGGACTAATTATTCTGAAACTTTGCACACATATTGAGCTGTCATGACTTTAAGGTTTCGTGATTAAAAAAGTGGGCAGTGCCACGCCCATAAAAAATAAGTTATCTTTTTCAGCTACTTAAGCTTCACCGATTTTTCTAAAACTTTTCAAACACATATTGAGTCTTATGATTATACAATTTCGTGCTTAGAAAAGTGGGCAGGGCCACGCCCATAAAAAAAGTTATAATATTGAGGTACTTGCTCTGGACCGATTTTTGTGAAACTTTGCACTCATATTGAGTTGTCATGACTATACAATTCCTTGATTAGAAAAGTGGGCAGTGCCACGCCCATTAAAAAAAATTTAAAATTTTTAGCTTTTTGCGCGCGCCGGGCTTTTCTAGTGCTATATAAAAATCATTCCTCTTGCATTTAAGCCTGTAAGCGGAAAAGCTTTTGCTCTAGACTATAAATTTTTCAAGCTGTTGACTCTTATTCTTTTTTTATTTGCCTCACGTCTCTGCCACACGTGTCTGCTACTGGTTCTAGGTCTGCATCCAACATGCAGCCATATTCTGCAAACATCGTGCTTCTCACTCTATAACTTGTTCAAATGGTATTTAAATTTTCATGTCCTGTCATCAATGCAGCCAACTTCTTTGCCGTACTAAAAATTATTTTAAGCCATTTTACAACCTGCTAGCCTATGGGCTATTTGAGAATTTGTGCCAGGATTCCAATTTAATTAATTAAAAATTAATTTTGTTATAAGCATGGGATACTAGTTGCCGGCGAGGTTGACATTTAGATAGACAAGTTACTTATTCAAATAACTTCTACTTGCACTCAAACTGGATCAAATGATGCTACTTAAATTATGCCACTCAAATTAAAATTTGGAAGCAGTTAATAATTCTGTTTGTAAATGTCAAGAAACATCGATTCCGCATTGTAAAACTAAAGAGAGAAGAGAATTCATGTAATGTGATCTCTAGCAACATTGAATAAAATCATCTCAACCAAAAAAAAACATTTTTTTTACTTTGATTTTCGAAAATTGCATACATAATGTGTCACTGTGGCATTTCAGTTGAAAGGTGCTGGACAACCTGTAATTGTTACAGGTGCTCGATATCGCAGTACGGAAGCAAAGTTTTTTTTTCTATAAATTTGATGATATTGAAGTGAATAAGATTTGATTTCAACTGGAAGGCGCTACATGTTATGCAGCCCATGAAACAATTTCATTACTGCATTACATATTTTCTGCTCGCCTGATATCTCTTTTCAGACTTGGTCTATGTCAGCAAGCCCTCGACTACCAGTAATTTAAAAAGAAATCTTAGCGTTGCCTTAAAGAAATTCCACCATATAAACTGCAATTAATTTCTATGAGGTCGCATTCTCCATCCAAAGTGCTTTTTTAATTGAATAATAAAGGCAACGCTCTAAAAAAAATATTTTATAAGAAATTAAAATTTATTATTAATTTTGTTTAGATAATTTTTTCAAGTAAAAAAATACCTGCATTAGATTAATTTCTAAGCTAATATTTAAATTTTAATTAATTAATTTAATTTAATTAATTTATAAAAATACCTCACCTTCACCCACTGTGCATTGTAAAGTTATATGAAAGTTTAACACAACTTACTGATAGCAAGACTAGAAAAAGTTAACATTTATTTCAAAAAAAAAAAAAAAAAAAGATCGAAATAGAAATAGTCTGTTTTTACTTTTTTGTTCGTATCTAGCAGTTATTGTATTCTATCAGTGAATTGGTAAATGGTGAACACAAGTAGTGCTATTCCAAACAGATATAACAGCACATCCATCCATACATTTAACGCTGCAGTAAGTACATGGCCATTGGGAAGATACTTATCTAATGTTTTGTACTCACAACTCGCCAAAGAGTTTTCTGGATCTCATTTCAAGGATTTGAGAGGAAGAAAAAACTGAACTATTAAACTTAACAGGTATGGGCGACTTCATTTCACCTCGTGTTACAGATTGTTGAAAATTTCATTTATATACCGGCTGATAGTTAAAGGGTTTTGTAGCAGAGGTTATCAGCAAATATTTTACAATTGTAATATTTCTTTATGTTTATCTTTAAAAAATTTTAAAAATACTGATCTACACATATAACTGGTATCGTTATTAAAAGTTTTTAAATATTTCTGTTTTTTTACAAACCTTAAATGGGTTTTAGGTCCAAATTTAAGAGCCCTTTTCTTTTCCAAAATAGACTAAATATGTGTGCGTGTATGTATATATTTTTCCATCTTGTGAATGTTGTAACTTTTCGACCTAACCCGAAGCATCATACAACCAACACCCAACAGTATAGGCAGCCCAAAACAATGATCCTCTTACCAAAACCATGTGTATTTACCTTCTTTTCAAACTAACTAGTTTACAGTTATAGCCATACTTAGAACATAGAGATGAAAATTTATTTTTCATTTAATATTTTTTTTTCGTCTAATTTTTGTTTTTTTTTTCTGTTTGTTTGTTTGTTTGTATGTTTCTGTGGTTTTTGCATTTAAATTGAAATGGGATGTTGGAATATCAAACGAGTTTTTAACTTGAGGGCACAAAACGATACCATCAGATTAACATCGTTTTAAATTGATTGGTCGTGAAGTGCGGTGACGTTAAGAGCTCTACTCTATCCCTACTACTTGCTTCGGCTGTAACTGTATACAAGGAGATGTATGTAAAAGTATAAAAATGGGCTGTTTTTGAACGAAGAAAATTTTGAATGTTGCAACACATTGTTTACTTTGTTACATTTACAATTTTTATTTTTCTGCAACACTGATTGAAGATGTAGATGAATGTCATAGTTGTTGTTGCTGGCGTTTTGTTGATAGTGGTGTTAAAGGTAACATGAGATATGAAATATGTATTTATTTGCAGCATGTGTAATATCGAACATAAACTTTACACACATTTTGGGTAATTGGGTTTTCAGTGCTGGTGTTGTGTGCATTAATGGAGAAAGAACGAAAACAGAAATTGAAAAACAAATTTGCTTAAGTTCAAGGTAAACTAAGAAGCAATTAATAAGACAAATCGATTTAAGCTAAATCAATTTACATAGTAAATCTAAATTGTATTAGAAACGCAAAGTTTTTTTTTTCTTGTAGAAAAAGATATTGCAGATGTAAAAATCTTCGTGGCAACAAAAGGTTAAGTCGAAAGTTTAGATGTATGATTAGTTTAGTTTAGTCATGTTGGAATTCGCTGAATTTTATCAAGTTGAAAAGGTACAGCTGTATTGTTGCAACCCATGGTCCATGCACTCTACAAAACCATTCTGTACTATTGAGAAAATCTTAAAGATTGTAAGATTGTATATGAAAATAAACCCCAACATGCGGAGTCCACAAAGTCTATACTCCTACTTAAAGTGCTCTCTGTAGGTACTTATCTCCTTTCTAAAGGCAGAATTAGTCTTTACTTTCTGTTCCGTTCCGAATAAGCTGACTTCATTCTGTGAAATTGAAAATGTGTACAAGTCGTTAGTTGTTCTGTTACTTTCCGTGCCGTTGCGGACAAACCTGTAGAAAATAGAATTCAACGTTAAGTGACGGCCATTGAGAGAGAAACAGCTGATATTTAGGTGCCTATATTTTAAAGGTGGCTGCAACATAGAGACTCTGTTTGCTTATAGATGAAATCTGACACAATTTTTTTTTTATGTATGGACTTTGACGAGAAAAATAAAAAAAAATATAATAAGCTTGCTTTTGTAAGATTACCTTGTAAATAAAGGCAGATATTTTTTTTACAGAAGAAGTAACCACAAAAATTAAACAACAGAACGGCACGTCACAGAACGACAACAGAAAGTAAAGACTAATGAAGCCTTAACATTCCCCATTTTCATAAAAATATTAATTTAGTTCATGGTCTGAAGGAGCTAATAAAACTAAGATGTTTTACTCAAAGAAATTGTAAATAAACTTTGAATTACTTCTTCAAACTCCTACTTGCAGCTTTAATTAGATAGTTTTATTAAGGGAATCTTGTTATTCACTAGAGCTTTTGTCCAGACTAGTCTGTTTCGTCCACTACCGTTAAAGGACATGCATGCTGGAAAGCAAGCTTCACGGTTAAGTTCAACACCTCCACTGTTGGCTCAATATCCTATGTAGTCCGAAGTGCCCTGTGTAAGATATTCCCTAATTTTTCCAAAAGGTACTCCTCATACATTGTAAGATTCATGTCTTTCAGTACCCTAGAACTCAGACCTGGGGGATCTCAATTACATTTCAATTACAATAACATGTAATTTGTAATTGAGGTAGTCTAAATTACAATTACAAGTAATTGTAATTGAAAGTAAGGACTTAACTCAATTACAATAAAATGTAATTGTAATTGAAAAATGTCAATTACAATTACTTGTAATTGTTAATTGAAAAAAATCAAATACACATTACATGTAATTGTAATTGAAAATGTTCAATTACAAATTACAAGTAATTGTAATTGTAATTAATCAACAAATAATTACTTGTAATTGAACAAAATTCAATTACATTTTTAAACCCATAAAATAAAACTTAAAATTCTTAAAACGATTTTCTAAATTAAATGAAAAAAAATTGTGTTATTTAAATCAAATAATAAATTTTTTTAAATTGGTTCCTTGCCTTAATTATTTTTCAATCAGGTATGTGATGAAAAACGATCGATTTCATTTCGATCATTATTGAAATTTCAATTCGGACGTGTTCGTAACATTTTTAAACTGAAAATTATTAAATGGTAAAGACTGGCTTATATAATATGTAATTGATAATTTTTGTAATCAAATACTTTTTTGACAATAAATACTTAAAAAAGTAATGATTACTTGTTTTTTTTAAGTTACTTAATGAAAATTTTTTTTTTCCAATTAAATGTAATTGTAATTGGATTTTTTCCAATTACAATTACATGTAATTGTAATTGGAATTTTTTCAATTACAATTACATGTAATTGTAATTTAAGAAAACTTCAATTACAATTACATGTAATTGTAATTGATTTTTACTTCTTTTTCAATTACAATTACGTGTAATTGTAATCGAAAAAATTCAATTACAATTACATGTAATTGTGTAATTATAGGTGTAATTAAATACAAAATGTAATTGAGACCCCCCAGGTCTGCTAGAACTTCGATGTACCTTTCTTCGTTTCCAACCATAAAGAATTCCGAACTGAATTGTCCTGTGGTCAGACATGGTTAGCTAGTCCTTAACCCTGTTTATAATCTAAAATGAGCACTGAGTGATATGAATATTATTTTCAATATTGGAGCTAATCAATTTGTTTGACAATTTACATAAAGTGTCTCGCAGAGCATCGTTATAAATGTAATTTTTGCAGCAAAATATACAAATAAGTTTCCTTCAATATCCTTCTCAGGATTTCTGTTTTAAGTTTTTGTAGCAAACTAAATTGTAAGAGGGTACCTATAGTTTCAAGTCTCTAACTAGGTGTAATATATGTTAAAATAGCGTTTCAAACTCAAAAAAGTTTCAAGCGTCAGACGTCACACAGTGGTATTTCTTCATACATCTAACTGCAAAAAATAGACTTAGTGGTCCTACAACGATGAAATTTGTTTACTTGTTCAATTTTAAGTAGAAAAGAAAAATTAAAAAAATTTTTAAGATCCGTCGACTTCTAGGCGTACCTCCCTTGCACCGCCAATTTTTTCACGAATTTTTGTCGCAATTCTTCATAGAATTTGACGAAATTTGGCACACGTCTATTAGTTGATCCAAGAAAGAGCTCGACTAATTTTGGTTTGAATCCGTCGACACCTAGAGGTATCTCCCTTGGGTCGCCTATATTTTTACTTATTTTTTTTTTTGTATAGGCCGTAATCATATATATAATCTGATGAGATTTGGCATACATCTAAAAATTTATACAAGAGATGGTTCTGGTAATTTTAGTTGAAATTCGTCTACCATTAGGGGTAGATCCCTTGGACCTCCATTTTTTCGCCTATTTTTCTTCTTAACGTATGGGCCTCAATTCGCAACGGAATTAAGTAAGATTTAGCAGATGTTAATAAGTTAATCAAAAAGAGCACTACAAATTTTGGTTGAAGTCCGTAGACTCCTAGGGTACCTCCCTTGAACCTCCATTCATCCATATCTAAAAAAATTTCATTTTGAACTGCCTTTTTCACTATTTCAATTTCATCTATAGTAAGCACCGAATTTTTCTGTTTTATAAAATTTGTTAACAAATCGACATTGCTACCACAATCAATAAGTTCCTGGCACAATTCACTATAAGACAAAAAAAATTAAATCATTTTTAGAATTATACTTTAAATTTTATTACAATATTTATTAACGTTTTTTTTTTGTTTTCAATTTAAGCGGTTTTCTTCTATATATATTTTCTTTTATTAAAACATATGATTTTGTTTTTTTTTTATTCTTATTCACTTTTAAAAACAGCTGTCAACAATTTATTAGCACATTGTTGTTATAATTAATAACTCAAATTTCGTTAAAACGTTAAGCCAAAAGTTATGCAAAACTTTTTTATTACAAGTACTACGGGGCAACATTCGTGACTTTTTGTTTTTACTAAATTTTGATTTTTTTAAAAGATTGACAAAAGTTGAGAATTTTTTTGGCTAATTTGAAAGAAGAGCCTTTTACCTTTCATTTCAGCAACATTCGTGATTTTTTTTTTTTTTTTACTAAAATTTGATTTTTTTAAAGATTGACAAAAGTTGGTGAATTTTTTTGACTAACTCGAAATAATAGCCTTTTACCTTTCATTTCGTTATACTGAGAGCACGGAGGTAAACCGAGCTAACTGACTTTTTCTCCAACGAAAACAGGTAATGCTGAATTTTTAAGTGCAGTACACAACAGCTTACCCTTTATTTAGGAATTTTGTTTTTATTCAAATATTAATAATATTTGTTATTTATGCATACTTTTATTACAAAGTTTTTAAGTAAAAAATTGCGATTTACAGAGAAATAGTTTTACCTAAGAGAGCTTTAATTACTCCAGTATTTATATCTGTTAAAATTTAACCTTTTTTTAATCTCCAAAAACGTCATTTAATAATCCCTGTTTAATAATATATTTTGAAGATTTATTAGTCACTTTGAATTAATGATCTGTTGTATCTACGACTTAAGATCATTTAAAATAATTTGAATAACAAATAAAGAGGATTTTTTGTCTGTTCCCCGAACGACATGTTCTCCATTTAATTTCATTCAATATTCATGCTAAATATTGAGAGCAACATTGTTTGGCTTAGCTGCGGTATAACAAGTGACAAATGACAAAAACACGAAAAGAGTTTAAGGAGGAATCATTTGAATTTACAAATTTTACCAATGTTGAATTTAATTGGTGATTAACCACCTATGGTGGCTGATTGTTAGCTCTTAAGTCGTAGATAGTTGTTGTTCTTTTTATACCCTTCACCTGTGGTGCACAAGGGTATATATAGCTTTGTCATTCCGTTTGTAATTTCTACAATTTTCATTTCCGACCCCATAAAGTATATATTTTCTGAAAGCTTATGAATAGAGGAGTCGATTAAGCCCTGACCGTCTGTCCGTCTGTCCGTCTGTCCGTCTGCCCGTCTGTCCGTGTGTTGGTTGAAATCAACTTTTAGAAGCAACTATATGTTCCTCAGATCTGTATATGGTATCAATCTCTTGGAAATATCCAGGAATGAATCGCTATTGAAATTCATGACAATCGCCCCATAACTTTCTGAGATATGAGCAAAAAATCACGACCACCTCGTTTTTTTTCACAATTACAACAACAACATTCGTACATACATACATGTAAAAAACATACCAAACAAAAAAATTTGCAAAAAAAAAAAATATTAAAAATAAGAAAAAAATAATAAAAAAAAACTACAAAAAAAAATTTTTAAAAAAATTTTTAAAAAAATTTAAAAAAAATTTTTAACAATTTTTCTAAAAAAATTTTTTAAAAAAATTTAAAAAAAATATAAAAAAAAACAATAAAATATAAATAATATATTAAATAAAATAAAATAAAATTTTTTTGGCTCAGCTGGGATTCGATGCCACATTTATTCTAACGTGTACGTATGCACGTATTTTATATGGGATGAATGGTGATACAAACAATTGTTATTGCATGACTACACGTTGTGAAGGGTATATAAGATTCGGCACGGCCGAATATAGCACTGTTACTTGTTTTCTTTTTCTTTGTGTGCATGATGCCACACTAAAATATCTTTATGTTTGGCTATAGTTGGATTCATAGTGTTGTCGTTATTTGGCCAACACAACAGAAAAAAAAAACAATACGAAAACGTAAAGACACTTAAGTAAAGAACTTCAAAACAATTTTCGTTGTCGTGCTTATAAAAATCCCCAGTTGCATGAGACGCCATTTGAAAATTATTCTTCAAGCTGTGTGCTTTTTTCTTTCTCCTTTAATTTAGGTTTGATATGCAGACTAACTTTTTTTATAGGGTTTTATGGTAAAATCAGTGGTTCCCTATTTATATTTTTTCACTAAAGTTTTCATAACTTCATTTCAATTTAGTTTCACTTCAACTGGAAAACAGTTTCTCAAATTTTTTAAATTCTTTTTACATTTGGTGTCTCTGACTTAAAGTTTAGGGGCGTTTGAATTTGTTTTAGGAATTCGTGAATAGTGCTTATTGTTCTTTTTGGTTGGCTCTTTAAGAGGAACAAAACTTTTTTAATGAAATAAGCAAGAGATTTTTATTTTCATGTTTGTTTGAATTCAAGTTTGAAAAACTTTAAGAAATTAGTTTTTTGTTTCTTTTTATTTTAGGGAATTTTTTTATCACTTTTTTCTGCCTGCAAAATGGTTTTTGCATGGTGTGACTTTTGCTACCAGTAATAAAATCATGTCATGCAACAATTGTTTAGAGACTTTTAGAGTGTAGAAATGATAATGCTTTGTAGCATTTTACTTTTCACTGGTTGTATGTTGCATAAGTGTTGGCTTGCCAGTGTTGCTAATGATGGTGTTCTTTTTAATGATTTCTGCTCTGTTTTCTTAATTTTTTATTTTTTTTTTAATAGTCAACATAATTTAAAGTGTTTTTGTGTTCTTGGTATGTTGGCTGGACTATTACTTTCTTTTAAAGTTTTCGTTTATAAAGTGCCATTTTCAAAACTTTCATTAGTTTGGTTTTTTTTTTCTTTGTTTAATTATATGTGTTGTTTGTTTTTAAGTGGTTGCTTTTGGTTTCTGGTATTTTCATGTTCATGTTTTTAGACTTCAGCGTGCACTTGTTGTTTGTTGGTCTTGTTTTTAATTCCAACTATGAACCAGATGCAGTTGCAACCTGTTAGACTCTGCGTGTTGTTTGTTAGAAAATGATAAATTGCTAAGATTGTTGCTTGGCATATAGATTTATATGTACAAGCTGGTGGTGCCTATATTTCTTTCATCGAAACCTAAGAAAAATCAAATACTCGTATACTGCATGCAGTATATACTAAAACATACATGAGTGAGGAGTGTTGAGTGGCGAGAAACGTAAACTATTAAATCTAAGAAATTAATTTAAAAGTCAAAAAGTTCTTTAAGGTTTTTTGCTTTTGCCGTCTGGATGTGGTTTTGTTTCCTTTCACATTGCTAACCAACCATTTATAAGAAATGTCAAGAACCGTGACATAACATTCGATTGAGATATGTTACTAGCAATGGGAACATACAGAAAATAAGAAACAAAACCGAAAAGAACAATTTAAGATATTAATTAGAATTAAAATCTTTTTCAACTGACTTAAAATTGATGAGGCTAAATGAAATGGGCTGTCAAGATAAATAGCAACTGCAATTGAGCTAAAACCGAACTAAGCTAAACAAATATAAAACAAAAACCTCATATGAAATAAAGGTGATGCTAAAAATAAATTTAAATAAAGCTAGAGTTTTCAACTTACCGGCAAGTAATGATTCCAGAAAAGCAAAAATGTGTATGTCAAAAATATTTCTAGATGAAATTGGGCCAAAATATTTTCTAATTAAAAAAAGTTAAAAAATATAATGAATTAAAACTACAAATAGTGAATTACAACTTAAATTAAAGCCTAGATTTCACATTAAAACTATAAACAGTAGAGTTTGCGTTCACACTACAAGTTTAATTAAATTAGGTTTTTACTCACAGTTTGTCTAGAAAATTTATTGAAGATATAATAAATTTCTCCCAAAAAAACGTGTACTTCCTGCAATACTTTTTAATATTTTTGTTTTTGTTTATTTATTTAACCCTTCAATTCCCATAGTCAAAATAAAAAGAATTTTTATTTTATTTTTGGCTAAAATAGATTAGATATGTTAAAAAAAAATTTAGAAAAATATTCTTGATAAATAAAACCGCCCAATTTTTTTTTTAAAGGGCGGTCACCTACAGGTGACACTGGACATTATGTAAAGTTAATGGTTTAAAATACCCGTTTTTTTTAAATTTTTCATAGATATAAAACATGAATTTTTTTAATAATATATATTTATTTAAACGATAAGATTAAAATTTATTTATTGTGGAAGCTGTACCAACATTTTATATGCAAACCGATATTACACTTAGCACACATTTTTCTAGTGATAGGATCCAATGCATGACAGTTTGATTAAGTGTTGACAATACTATTATCATCCCACTTAGCTGCAATAATTTCTTTGGAAAATTTATAACATAGCTTACCCCTTAGTTTTTTTTTTTTTAATTTCTTTTGAGCTTGGCATATTGCAATTCCCTTATAGTGCCAGTTGCCAAACATTCTGCTCGCGTAAATATTTTAGTAATGGTAAACCGGTAAAAAATTATCGAAGCACAAATTGTAATGTCCCATATCTTGGGGCAATCTAGAGTGGAGCTCTCAAATGACAGCACCTCCTAGGACTAAATCCGGCTGCAGCTTTAGACTTGGTCCTGACGCACCCTCATATAGTTCACAATTCACTAAATATCCACAGCGAGTAGGTGCAGTTGGTCGGCAAGGACGTACTGTCTGCAAAGTGGTGATATTGTTGACTTTCATTACTAGGTCATTGTACGTGTCACTCTTTACTTCTCAAACATTCTAATATACTTTGGCGTCAAATATCCTGTAAGCCACAGTATTGCGATGTAAACTCTAATTTCATTAACAGTCACATTCAGTGTAAGATTTCTTTGTAAAGAATACAAATAACTCATATCAACTATGAGCTCAACAAGATTTTTGCTATAAAGTTATTCAAAAATTCCACAGCAGTCATCTCTTTCTGTAAGTTAGTAAAAGTTTCTTCGTCATAGTTTCCTTTGCCACAACAAGCAAATGAAGTATTGTAGATAGTGCTTTCCCAGTGTTACCGCCACTATTTTTTATCATTATAATAAATTATTGTTAACTTCACGTTGTATTCTACTTAAACCTAAGCGATGTAAATGTCAAAATCTTGTATGTATTTACTGAGTGATATTTTGAGCATTTTATAATTTTGGGCGCCATTAAAATGATCAGTCTTTTTCACAGACCTGTTCTTGGCAGCCATATTAAAAAGAATTTTAACACAAGAGTTAAAAATCATTAGAGTTAAATTTACTAAAGTTTAAAAGTTAAATTGTATTGAAATAAATTGAAACATTAATGAACTTTATATACCCAAAAACTCTGTGTTTATAATCTATATTGGATGCCAGGAGCCTGAGCCAAATTGCTCGTCAACACCAGTTTTTGATAATGCTGTGATTCTTCCTTTTCTTCTTGGGCAAAGTTTCGATAATTTCATCTTCTCTATCTAAATTATGTACACTGTTTTCTGTGCATATAGACGCATTTTGCAGTTCTACTATAGAACGAAGCATGCGACCAGGAAGATGACTAATACTAGCTTCATTTTCATCACCACTGTCTTCATCAGTCACTTCGCCATCATCAGGTAGAAATAAAATAATATCATCTACGACTTCACCGGCATTAAAAATATCGCCAATCTAATCTTATGTCAACCTATGTTGCATATGAGCATACAAAATATATTTATATTGTAAATAAATTAAGTACTAATAATACCCAGTGTCACCTACAAGTGACACTTGGTATAGATTGTTATTTTTTATGAGAACCAAAAAATTTTTATTTTTAAACTTCATATTAAATAATTAAAGTGAATATTTCGAAATAATAAAGAATAAAAAAATTTTGAATTCTTACCCTTTTGGCATTTTTATAAATTTTTTTTTTATCACAAGACACACTAGTATGTAAAAATCAAAACCACTGCCTAAAAATGCTCAAAAATCCCCTATTTTAAATAATGGAAGCAATGACAAGATAAAATCAGTTACAAAACAGGGTGTTGTCTGTATATTATTGATATTTTTATTCTTCACTGGTGTCTGTTTTTATGTTTAAGAATTCCGTTAATCTTTGTCACCTGCAGGTGACACTGGGAATTTCCGGGTTAACTCCTGACTGTCTATCCGGTGTTCTTGTTTGTATGAAAAATCACAATTAAAACGAATTTGATGTTATTTCATAGCATACGAAGTTTTTAATTGTTTCTGAATACGTTTTTTGTATTTTTTCGAAGCGTCCGAATATCTTGTGATAAATTCTGTACATTAATATTTTAAAATTATAGAGCTTTTTTTTTAGATGTCGTCTTTAAAAAACAAATTTGCAGGATTTGTCAATATCTTCCACATGAGTTATTTTAGTCAACAATAAATTGCTTTTTATATCAAGATCTGATAAGAGCAAGGATAATAAAATCGTTTTGTAACTTAAACCATCCACGAATTTTTGATAACTTTATTTATACAAAACTTTCTATTCGTAAACCTAATTTAAAAGTTCATTTTTCAGGTTTTGTTGGATTTTTTTTGTAAAAAATATTTTTATTAGTATACCCTTCACACGACAGTGTAAATGGGTATGTACAGGTTTGTCATTCCGTATGAAATTTCGACAATATTTAATTCCGACCCTATAAAGTATATATATAATATATCTGTCCGTCTGTCTTTCCATGTGTCCGTCTGTCTGTCTGTCCGTCTCTCCGTCTGTCCATGTGTATGTTGAAATTAACTTTTTGAAGCCCTCCGACATCGCCAACTGAAATGTGATGTAAAAACCTAGACGACGTCTTTTCAGAACCAGGGGAAGCTTGTTTGAATCTTGGGTAGACCAAACTTTTTCTCTTTATTCCTTTGCTATTTTTTTTTTTTAATTTTTTATACATACATTAGCTTATTTCATAATTTTACGATGATTTCGTAAACAACTGACATGTAAAGAAAAAAATTTAGATATTTAAAATCAGATTTGGCATTGGAAAAAATACAGCAAAATGACGTATAATATTAATTCTAAGATCTAGGCTATGCACATTGGGTTGAATCATACCAAAAGTTTACCTTAATTGATTTTTGAAAATTCATTTGTTTCAAAAAAAAAAAAAAATTGATACCGGATAAAAGCCTATGAAATTCTACATCACTATTTATCAATATTGTTTTTGTGTGTTACTATAATTATCTACAGCGCACCGTTAAAATACAGAAAGTTTTTGGTTTTACATAAAAAGTAGTAAAAAATCAAATTCAAAAATTTTCGAGTTCTGTTTTTTTTTATATTAAACTGTTAAAATTGAGTATCTTAGAGTGGAACCATCAACCTCAGGTATTTAAGTGTTTAGTAAAAGAAAATATTTTTAAATTTTTTGTGTAAAACTATTTATATTATTTTTTTTAAAAATGGTCTAAAAATAGAGTATTTTTCCTGTTTAATGAAATGCCACTAAAAATTTTACGAATTGTTTGTTTTTATATTTTGTGATAAAATTGTTCAAAACCTCAGCTTTCATATTCAAGAAAAAGATATCGCGCATTCAGTGCCATTTTTAAATAATTTAGATTTAAAAACAAATCAAGTGTCCCAAAATAATCATAATAATAATATTTGTGTTTTCTGTTTTTCTTTTATTAATTGTTTTCGTTTTTTTTATTGGTTTTTGTGTTTTTAATAATAACGGTGGACGAGTGAGTAAAATGAAGTCACGTTTATACACTCAAAAAAAAGTTAGTAAAAAATTTGTAAGAACTTAGCTTATTTGGAATCTACAAATACTTGCAAACATTTACTAGATATTTTTCTTAGTACACTCAAAATAATATATCTGTCGAAAAAATCTGTAAAATGACTTTCAAACGAATTCGACAACTATTTAACCGATTTTTTAAAGATTACACATTTTTTGTTATCCAGATAAACAAAATTACTAAATACTATCTGTACTTCTACATATATTTTCTGTTCAATTTTGATCGTTGATCTTTGCATATAAGTTTGCTATTTTAAAAGATTTTTCTGCTAAGTTGACAAACTTATTATTTTGAGTGTATTAGAAAAGAAATTTTTACTGAAAGATGATTTTACTTTCAAACAACTTTTTTTTTAATATATCCAATTGGCTATATTTTTTACAACTTTTGTTTTACAGTTAAATTTAAAAACTTTTCTAAAATATTTTAGTTATTTTACTAAATTATTTTTTTGAGTGCACATTTGAAAAAATACATGACATTTAGTGATTATAACTTTGAAGAACATGTATATCAAATAATAAAAAATATTTCTCACTCTCTCAACCCTTTCATATAATTTGACTTTTTGTTGTAGATGTTAAGTTTGAATTATGTCCGTAATACTATTTTTAATTATTCTAAATTATGATGTTTCGTACTTGTTGAAAGTGATGTAAATAATTATTGGTAATCGGGTTTAATAAAACAAGTAGTAGACTTTAAAAATAATTACATTCTATAATACATATGTTTTAGGAACAAGCCCCAGTACAATTTTCTTTTCACGTCGAAAGTTTTAAAATATTATGATGAATACATCCTTGAAAAGTCTTAAAGATAAATTAAGTTTTCTTAAGGAAGAAATTATTAAACGCATAAAGCCATCTGATATGAAAGACTTTAGTAGTCGATTCAACAATTTCGCCCAAATGTTTAAAACTCGATGGACAAAAAGTTATAGTCGCCATGAACGGTCTTTAGAGCTAAATGCTGACTGGTTAGATGCTTCCGTGTCGTTTGTTCATCCACCACATAGACCAGGACGTAGAGAGCTGCCCCTTTGAAGAGAGCAGCGATATAACCAAATGTAAGAAATGTGACAAATTAAGAAAAGATGCGCTTTTGCCAGTGTTGGCTCATGCTACACAAATGTCCTTTAGAAAGTCTGGCCAAGTTGCAGCCTCCAAAATAATAAAAGAATTTTTGGAATCTCCAACAAGAGCTCAAAAATACCATAAAAAATTAAGGGATGTTAAACCAAAAAACTTAAATGGAACAGAAGCTTTAGCTGTCCTTGTAGAGGGGAAGTTATCAAGAATTTCCTATAACGTTATCCAAAAGGCTGCCCCGGAAAAATTTCCTTTCTATACAATTGTTCAAAAGGCAAAGCAAGACCGCTATCCTCAAAGAGATAATATAACCATTACAGAACTTTATGCTTTAGTTAGTTTGCAAGGCCTTTTAAACCATACCGCTGAACGTCTAGTTTTATTTAGTGAATCTTTAATTGATTCATTAGACAACACAGAAATAAATAATATTATTTCATATAGCAAATGGGGATTTGATGGAAGCTGCGGACATAGCTCGTATAAACAAGCGTTCTTTGGACCAGATTCCAGCGATTCTGTCTGTTTTCATTACATGTCTGGTACCACTAAGAATGGTCTGTGTGGATAAAGTAATATGGCAAAACCCTAGACCATCATCTACTAGATTTTGCAGACCGATAAAATCGAGTATTGTTAAGGAACAAGTGTTACTTCAAAACTTGAAAAAGCAAGAGTAGAAGATGAACAGAAAAACTTAACAAATACTATTGTGTCAGTTGATAATAGGTCAGTAGAAGTAAGTCATACTTTAATGTTAGTAACGCCATTACAGAAACATCATCTACTCAAAAATGTTACCTTTGTAATGCAACAACTAAGCAATTCAACTCTGTAGACGATATGGTGATCAGACCTTTAAAAACAGAAAACCTTCGATTTGGTTTATCTGTTCTTCATGGATGGCTTCGTGTTTTTTTTTTTTTGAGTGCATTCTTCACCAGGCATGGCCAATTAGGAATATAGAGATATGACAGAAGCAGATAAAAAACTCGTAGCTGAAACAAAATCTCGCATTCAAAAAGAGTTTAAAGAAACAACCGGCCTTATAATTGATCAGCCCAAACCTGGCTTTGCCAAATCGAATGATGGCAATACAGCCAGGCGTTTTTATACCCGCCACCAAAAAAATGGTGGGGGTATATTCATTTTGTCATTCCGTTTGTAACACATCGAAATATCCATTTTAGACCCCATAAAGTATATATATTCTGAATCAGGGTTTGATTTGATGACGATCTAGCTATGTCCGTCCGTCTGTCCGTCTGTCCGTCTGTTGAAAGCACGATAGAGGTCGCACCGAAAAAGCTAGAGGGCTCAAAGTTTGCCAGAATCTTTCTTATAGACAAGGTTTGTTTGGTATTGGAAATGGGCTAAATCGGAACATTAGAAGGAGAGTTATAGCTCATAAAGCAAGAGTAGGTCGAAAAAACCGTGTCCTTCAAACACCGAATAAAATGGAATTGTGTCCAAACGCATTAAGGTACAGTCATGAAACTTCGAATATATATTTCTCGAGTCAAAACAATATTTCTCCCCAAAAAATTATCAAAATCTATGCATTAGGAGAGGAGTTATCGATCAAAATGTACGAAAATTTATACCGCACAGTGTATTTTTCGGTATATTTAAAAACAAAAACGTCATAAAAGCAACAAAATTGGATGTACGACTCTGAAATTTTGCACACTTTGTTTTTTGGTGAGACGCTTTTTTGTAACGGAAAATCAATGTGCCACGCCCACTTTTACGCCCACCTCCCATATAACGTTTTACCTAAAATTCATATAATTTTTCTCTATTAATAAAGATTTTGGAATAACAAAGAGCTATATTGAAACACCTGAGTTGTACTCATTAGCAAAAACAACTTTGACACGCCTACTATAACGCCCACTTTTCACGTTATCTACCGTTAATGAAATTTAAAAGCTCATAAAACCGCCAAAATTAGAGGTATGATGATAAAATTTGCTACGTATATCCCCCTAGGCAATGTCATTACTGTGCAAGAAAATTAAGGTGCCACGCCCATTTTTACGCCCACCTCCCGTATAACGTTTTACCTAAAATTCATATAATTTCTCTATTAATAATGATTTGGGAATAATAAAGGGCTGTATTGAAACACCTAAGTTGTACTCATTCGCAAAAACAACTTTGATACGCCTACTATAACGCCCACTTTTCACGTTGTCTACCGTTAATGAAATTTAAAAGCTCATAAAACCGCCAAAATTAGAGGTATGATGATAAAATTTTCTACGTATATCCCCCTAGGCAATGTCATTACTGTGCCAGAAAATTAAGGTGCCACGCCCACTTTTACGCTCACCTCCCATATAACGTTTTAACTTAAATTCATATAATTTCTCTATTAATAAAGATTTTGGAATAATAAAGGGCTATATTGAAATATCTAAGTTGTACTCATTAGCAAAAATAACTTTGACACGCCTACTATATCGCCCACTTTTCACGTTATCTACTGTTAATGAAATTCAAAAGCTCATAAAACCGCCAAAATTAGAGGTATGATGATCAAATTTGCTACGAATATCCTTCTAATCAATGTAATCGTTTTTGGAAAAATAAAGGACTATATTGAAATATCTAAGTTGTATTTATTAGCAGAAACTTTATTGACACGCCTACTTTAACGCCCACTTTCATTGAAAGACTACATTTACAAAAGCATTTTATTAGCATATCGAAGTTATAGAGGGTGGTTGAATTTTAAGGACCGATGTTGAATTTAAATAAAACACAAATTATTTAGGATATTATTATCATTTCTTTTTATAATGATAATATTTGTATGGTTCAATTATGTATTTAACAAAATATCTGCCAAATGGCCCCCCATCCTTGGCACCACTCCTGTAGCTGATGGTCCAAATTTTCAATGACAATGTTGATGCTCAATTGTTGGGCATGATGATGAGTCGAGGTTGACTGCTCTTTTGCCACACTATCGCAAAAAACAGCAATGGTTCCCATTCAACGAACTAAGAAGGCATTCACAGATTTTCTAACATTTTATACAGGCCTGTTTTGCAGAAATTTAAATATTTTTTACAATTCTCCCGATTGTGGACGAATTTGAACGATTATCTTGATCAAAAGAATTACGAACTGCACAAAATGCATTTTGATTTAAACACCCATTTTTATAAAAAACCTGAATAACTTTAAAGCGTTGCTCATTTGCGTATCTTTAAACGGATCAAATTGAGTAAGTTTGAGATTGAGAACTGTCAAGTGAAATGTAGAAAACAAAATTAAAGACTAGGTGTAGTTCACCTTCAACATGGGCATTTAAAATTTAACAGCCCTCTACAAGGAAAGTGATTAACATTTTATTATAAAGAGATTATTCCATAGCGATTAACAAAATAATAAATATTGTGCTTTAAATGTACACAAAATTGGTGGTGGGTATAAAAGATTCGGCACAGCCGAATATAGTGCTCTTACTTGTTTTAAGAATGCAGAACTTTCTGCAGAAATAACAAAGATCGATTTGGAATTAACTAAAAAGTTTCATACGATTTTAATTGTTGTTTTCTGCGGCCAGAATATCCATGTTGATCGATTTAGAAAATTTGCTTATGAGACCGCTTCCTATTTCGTTACAAAATACCATGGTATTGCATGCCATCTACATTGCACAAGTTTCTAATCCATGGTCCAGAAATAATAGAACAATTGGACAATTGTCTGAGAAAGCACAAGAGGCTAAAAACAAGGACTTCAAATATTATAGGGAACATTTTTATCGCAAATATAGTCGTGAAAAGTCAAATGAAGACATTCTTAATAGGTTTCTTCTCAGCTCTGATCCAATAATATCAGAATTATCTAAGAAGTATGAAAAGAAATCAACAGTTACTGCTCAATGTGCCTGGGATTTATTAGTATATTATGGTTCAAATTCTAATGCTAGTTGTGATGGTGATGATTTTCATGAAGATGGTAATGATGATTATGACTATGATGATGATTTTGATGACTATGATAATGATGAAGTGATAATGAAGATTACAGTAAAGTAAATTGCGAAAATCGCAATACTCCTTTGTAACATATACAATCTATTATCCTAGTTTATATAAGTATTATAAAACAGTACTAAACATACAAACCGTTTCGAATATATTGTTTCTTATTTAATAAAATATGCTTAATTAGATATACAAAAAAAAAGATTAGGTCTTGTTGTTCACTCTTTATGCCACAAATTAAAAATAAGGGGGTTTTATAAGAACCAAAATAATAGATTTAAATAAATATTAGTGCTAACATAGGTACATATTAAAGATTTAATTTTTTATTTTCTAATAACACATTAGGTTGTCTTTGAACTTCAGCTTGTTTTATATACATAAAATAATTGGTTTGTAAACTACAGTAAAAAATTTGAAAAAGTAATTTTTTGAACAACTGTAAAAAGGATCCTTAAAGGGTTTTTTATATTCGCAACAAAGTCAATGCAGTTGCCACACATTCACCATAGCCGCATCGAAAGCGTTTGTAACTAATGCCAATACCACTTTTTTCCCCGAACTCGAATGCGATAATTGTTCATGGTGTTATCGAAAAGGTCTACACCTCCCATGTATTTATTATATTGGATGACTAAATAGGGTTGTTCAATTGAGAGAAACATTGGTGTATGAGTTAAATAAATCGATAATAATATTACGACCTAAAAAAATAATAATGGAAGCAAATTAATTGATTAATTACGTAAAATATTTCGGTGACTAACGTACCGAATTATCGTTCCAACGTATAGCAATTATAGAATTGTCCACATCAAAACTAAAGTCTGAAGTCTTACTGAAGGTTACTAATAAATCATCAATCTCGTGTTCTCCGTATCACTTATGTCGTCGACGTTGTCGGGTTGTAACATAACAACACCAGTTGTATCTGATTATCTTTTAAAATATTCTTCTCCATCGGACCAGCTGTGGAGAATTTCTTGTAATTCGGTAGTAGTACGAATTTTCTGATGAAGATTCATTTTTATGTCGGTTATTTATAATTTTTTTTTTTTAAAAATTTATTTTTTATGCACTTGTTTTATTGTAAAAAAATAACTTGATTTCACCTGTTCACTCAACAAGTCTGAAAAAGGAGCAGCAAACGGGAATTTCCTTTTCAAAAACAAACTACTAAGCTATAGAGTTCAAAAATGGATTTACTTTTTACGGCGTAATTTTAAATATTTGTAACGCTCTTCGAAGTAACCCTGTACATTTTAAATGACACAGTGTGTAAGGGTGTACCCGGGGGGAGGTAATTTTTTTTTTTACACCAAGCATTTTCTATGGACCTCCAGGTAAATTTCTGAAAGTTTCGTCAAAAACGTACTAGCGGTCTATGAGCCGTCTTTAATGGTCGACGATGTACAAGATGTTGGAGGATATTATTAGATTTGGCATGGCTAAATATAGCACTCTTATTTCTTTATTTTTTATCGTTTTTATATTATACTAGAAAAGCCCGGCGCGCGTTGCTACGCCCCTTCATGAATTTTCATCGCATTCTAAATTTTAATCGAATATCAAGTGCAAAGCTAAAAACTATAACTTTTTCTTTATGAGCGTGGCACTGCCCACTTTTCTAATTACAAAACTGTATAGTAATGACAGCTCAATAATTGTTCAAAGTTTCAGAAAAGTCCGTCCAGTGACAGTACCTTAAAATTATAACTTTTTTAATGGGCCTAGCCCTGCCCACTTTTCTAATCACGAAATTATAAAGTCATGACAGCTCAATATGTGTGCAAAGTTTCAGAAAAATCGGTCCAGTGCAAGTACCTCAAAATGATACCTTTTTTTATGGGCGTGGCACTGCCCACTTTTCTAAATACGAAACTGTATAGTCATGACAACTCAATATGTGTGCAAAGTTTCAGAAAAATCGGTCCAGTGCAAGTACCTCAAAATGATACCTTTTTTTAATGGGCGTGGCACTGCCCACTTTTCTAATGACAAAAGTGTAAAGTCATGACAGCTCAGTATGTTTGCAAAGTTTCAAAAAATTCGGTCCAGTGCAAGTAGCTAAAACTGATAACTAATTTTTTATGGGCGTGGCCCCGCCCACTTTTTTAATCATGAAATTATAAAGTCATGACAGCTTAACATGTGTGCAAAGTTTCAGAAAAATCGGTCCAGTGCAAGTACCTCAAAATGATACATTTTTTAGGGACGTGGCCCCGCCCACTTTTCTTTTCACGAAATTTTTTAGTCATGACAGCTCGATATGTGTGCAAAGTTTCAGAAAAATCAGTCAAGTGCAAGTAGCTAAAACTGATAACTAATTTTTTATGGGCGTGGCCCCGCCCACTTTTTTTCAACCATAAACACTCCCTGGTATGTGTACAACAACTTACCAAAGTTTGAGCCCTATCGGTTTTACAGTTTCGGAGTCTGTAGCTAACACACACACAGAGTTTCACTTTTATATATATAGATCGGTACTGAAAAAAAGTATTGAAACGATGTATGTATGTATATGCTTATCAAACATGTATGTATTTTTCACTGGATTTATCTTTCTTCTACTAAGTTGATTTTTTTTTTTTTTTTTTTTTTTTTTTTTTAAATCAACCATGTTTTAACTAAATTATGGCATCAATTTCAATTCTATCTTTGCTAATAATTAAATAAAATTCACATCCCTCTTTCTTTTTTTTTGCTTTTGTAATTTTGGCTTGTCTATCAAAAGTTGCCATATTTTATTTAGAAATCATGTTATTGAATATCATTTCCATATTTATAGTTTTTCCAACCACATAAAAAGTACAACAACGAAAAAAACCATTGAATAATGCAAACTTTATTTGTGAAATTTTTGAAACAACTTGCTAGCACATACATCACACTACGCATTTATTTAGTTCTGCAAAGCCATCTACGGATGAGTGCTTTTTTTTTGCAATTAAAATACAACATTGAGGAGGAAACTTTTGGAAAATGAATCGTTATGCAAAGTTATGACCAACTCTCTGCATGCAATGCAATGTAATGCATATACAGATTCGAGGTGCAAGTGTACGTACTAGTACGTTGTCGAATTTATATATTTGGGTTTCTAACTCTACAGCAATTGAAATGCAACTACATTGATGTAAATTATGGTGCTAGTAGGAAGAGGAGGTGCCAAGCGAATGGTTAGTTATTGCGTGGCTAAATAGATGGATGGATGGATGGTTAGATGCCTGGCTGATTGCATGAGTTGTACAGAAGGACATACCAAAAAAAATATGCGCTTGTATGAAAACTGAATTGGTAACAGGACTAAACTTAAGCTTATTGTTATAACTAAGCGAGTGGGTAAAGGAGTAGTTCAGCAGCTTACAAACTTTTACCATAAATTTTTTATAAATAAATGATAAATTTTTAACGCAAATTTTTTATTAAAAGTTTTAATAAATATAAAATTCATAAAATACTTATTGCTCTTATTTGACCTTTATTTTATAAAATTTTCAAATTGATTCTTCAAGCTCGAGGTCTTTATAATATTTGTTTTGTTTATTATTCAATATTTCGCTACTCCTTTGTGTAGCATCTTCAGGAAAGAAATTGTGTGTTTTTAAAAATTTTGTGTTTTTTTAAAAACACACAATTTCTTTCCTGAAGATGCTACACAAAGGAGTAGCGAAATATTGAATAATAAATAAAACAAATATTATAAAGACCTCGAGCTTGAAGAATCAATTTGAAAATTTTAATTCATAAAATATTTTAATGTTTTAAAAATGTATGACAAATAGAATATTTATTACTTTAACTTTGTAGACCTTTTTTTTAGAAATTGTGTTCAAATAAATATGTAGTTCCTAAAAAATATTTTAATTAAAAATTATATTTACAAATTCCAATTGTTCGTTCATGCTGAAATATGCTATATTTGGCAAAATAAATTTTGCTTTACTCTTGTGTATTTTTAAAAGATTGAGAACCACTGTTTATAGGGGTTTTCCTTAAATTACTGGCTAAAAATGTAGAAATTTTACAATTTAATTTGTGATTGTTATGTGTGCGTGTATGGAAATAACGTTTAATTTAGTAAAATTTTTGAGTTTGACGCCATTTTAAAATGACATACAAAAAGATACGCGAAATAAAAATGCAAAAGAAAATGTAAACGCAACGATTACATTGTAATGGGCTTGTACACAAAAAGCTGTTATATTAAGTTACTATTTTCTTTTAGTGACTATAACAAAATAAAAATTACGCTGCCTATACTCAGTGACTACACTTGCAATTTAAATTGCTGAAATTCTTGATTTTGTTCGAGAAAGAGCGAAAGGATTAAAAAATATCACACAATTTCATTTCTCTTTAGATTTTTTAATTTGTTCGAAAAAATAATTAAATCGCATCAATAGCACTCGCAGTGTGGGCAATAAGTGTCTCATCGCTAAAAGGCAAGT
This sequence comes from Phyto melanocephala, assembly GCA_941918925.1. Taxonomy (NCBI): domain Eukaryota; kingdom Metazoa; phylum Arthropoda; class Insecta; order Diptera; family Rhinophoridae; genus Phyto; species Phyto melanocephala. The sequence goes on from OW799235.1 coordinate 22,792,378, forward strand.
AAATAAAGCATATGAAATGCCGCTCAATGCGTAGCAACTTTGTTACTATTTCATATGCATTTTTATACCCTTCACACAGTGAAGAAAGGTATATATAGGTTTGTCATTCCCTGTGAAATTTTTACAATTTTCATTTCCGACCCCATGAAGTATATATTTTCTGAAAGCTTATGAATAGGGGAGTCGATTAAGCCCTGTCAGTCTGTCAGTCTGTCCGTGTATATGTTGAAATCAACTTTTTGAAGCCCCCCGACATAGGTTGGACCCGAGTAAGGTATTAAAATATCAGAAATATTCGGGAGTAGATCGGTATTAAAAATCAGAATCATTGGTACATAAACAACTGAGATATGAGCAAAAACAACATTACAACAACAACATACATACATACAAACGTGTATACTGGTTAGAGAAAACGTGGCATCGAATCCCAGCTGAGCCAAAAAAAAATTTTTTTAATTTTTTTTTATTTTTTTTATTTATTTTATTTTTTATTTAATATATTATTTATATTTTTATTATTTTTTTTTTAATTTTTTTTGTATTTTTTGTTTGTTTTATATATATTATATATATAATAATTTTTTTTTAATTTTTTTTTAAATTTTTTTTTTTTCGTTTTTTTAACATACATACGTGAATTTATAATTTTACAATGGGATGTTTTTATATATGTATGTACGTATTTCATATGGGATGAATGGTGACACAAACTACTGTTATTGCATGACTACACGTTGTGAAGGGTATATAAGATTCGGCACGGCCGAATATAGCGCTCTTACTTGTTTTTTTTAATTTTTTTTATGTTTTTTGTTTTATATATTTTTTTTATTCTTTATTTGATATATTATTTATATTTTTCTTATTATTTTTTTTTATTTCTTTTATTTGTTTTTTTAATTTTTTTTATGTTTTTTTTTTGTTTTATATTTATTATATATATTTTAATATTTTTTTTTAATTTTTTTTATAATTTTTTGTTTAATTTTTGGTTTAATTTTTTTTTTATTTTTTTTTTATTGTTTTTTAACATACATACGTAAATTTATAATTTTACATTGGGATGTTTTTGTATATATATGTTTTTTATAGGTATGTACGTATTTCATATGAAATGAATGGTGATACAAACTACTGTTATTGCATGACTACACGTTGTGAAGGGTATATAAGATTCGGCACGGCCGAATATAGCACTCTTACTTGTTTTTGGTTTCACCATCCAGACGGCCATTGCGTGGCTTAGGCCTAAGTTGACTACAGCGGCAAAAGTGGTCGTGTAGTTGTGATGACGGCAAACAAATCGTTTTCATATAAACGTTTGTATTTAAGTATTGACAGATTCAAGTTGCTCGCCTGCTGTCGTTAATGTGCTTAATGCTTCAATTGCAATTTGCTTTTAACTACAAAGACTAGTCTAACTACAGTCTAACCTATAATTTTAAAGCCTGTAGTTTAGTTGAACTGTTTTGTTTTTTACTGTAAAAAATTCCAATAGATACTAGTATTCCACTTTATCTATGCCTGGCTGATTTTAGTTTAAAATGCATTTTCATTATCATCATCAACACCATAACTATTGCCATAATGAACTTAAGTTTAGTTGCACTATTTGTTATTGTGTATTACTTGTTGTTGTATTAATGTATTTTCATCTATTTTTTTTTTTGCAAAAATTATACGCTTTTTGAGTTTTAAGGCAAATAAATAATTTAAATAGATAATGGCGAATGTCTGAATAAAGTTTACATAGAATTTAGCAATTAATATCATAAAAACAAAAATATTCTTCATATTTGATGATGTGTTGGCGATATTAGAAATAGCTTGAAAATGAGAAAACTGAATGAAATATTTGGTTATGGGGCGATTGTGCTGAATTTAAATAGCGATTCATTTCTGGATATTTCCAAGAGATTGATACCATATACAGATCTGAGGAACATATAGTTGCTTCTAAAAGTTGATTTCAACCAACACACGGACAGACGGGCAGACGGATAGACGGACAGACGGTCAGGGCTTAATCGACTCCTCTATTCATAAGCTTTCAGAAAATATATACTTTATTACAAACGGAATGACAAAGCTATATATACCCTTGTGCACCACTGGTGAAGGGTATAACAAATATGATTAACTATACTTGCATCCGTAGCAGTGTTGGCTTCTTCTGCACTCTCAGTACATGACACCAAATTGCAAGCGGTTTTCTCGATAACTACTGCTAAGAGAAATCAGAAGTCATCAGTTTGAAACTAATTGAGATATCTATATATATAAAAATCAATGTGTGTCTGTATGTTTGTATGTTTGTTTGTGCTTTATAGGCGGTTAAACGGCTGAACCGATTTCCTTGAACTTTTCACAGAATCTTTCTGTATGTCTGAAAAAAACTATAGGCTATACTTTGATTTGAAATTGTAAGTGGGCGGGGTGCCACGTCCTATTAAAGAATAAGTATTAAATATTATATATCACGAAAGCTAATGCAGCTAGAGTCTTCAAATTAAGTACGGTAAACATTGATATCCACACAAACATTCGAAGAAAAAATGGGCGGACTTGCAATAGTAGGCGTGGCCACATGAATTAAATACTAAAATTCGTATATTTGGAAAACAATATCGATTAGAGTAGTAAAATTTTGCAAGAGCAACTTTGACACCCAAATGAACATTTAGGCAAGAAATGGGTGCATTAACAATAGTGGGCGTGGCACCTGCCATATGAATTAAATACTAAAATTCGTATATCTGGAAAACGATATCGATTAGAGTACTAAAATTTTGCAAAAGCAACTTTGATATTCAAATAAACATTTATGGAAAAAATGGATGCATTAACAATAGTGGGCGTGGCACCTGCCATATGAATTAAATATTAAAATTCGTATATCTGGAAAACGATATCGATTAGGGTACTAAAATTTTGCAAAAGCAACTTTGATATTCAAATAAACATTTATGGAAAAAATGGGTGCATTATCAATAGTGGGCGTGGCACCTGCCATATGAATTAAATTCTAAAATTTGGGGTGGCGAAGCACACCGGGTATTAAAGTTAAAACTTACAAGTTAAGGTAAAACTTACAAAATTTATCGAAATATGCACATAATGGTGAAGGATATTTCAGATTTGACACAGTTTAAAATAGAACACTTTGTTGGATTTTTATCATTTTGTTTCTTCATATTCAGTTAATTGAACAAAACTCTTGAACTCAACAAAATTAGTCCGTTTCTTATAGGCTGAGTGAAATATAAAAAAAATTATTTTTTCCTGAATTTCTGTAAAGAAAATCAGAGCTGTTAAATATCGATTACGATTAGTTATCATTTGCGTTTACAACGTAAGCAAATTCTGAAGAAATATAACAACAACTGATTAAATAATGGTAGAATTTCATGTAGAAAAATGTATTTTTGACAGTATTGCCATAATTTCACCAAATAAAAAAATCAATGGAAAATAATCCTAGAAAGTAGTCGAATTATTTTTTGATTACTTTTTATTATTTTTGATTACTTTCTCGACTGTTTTATTAGTCTTGATTATTTTTGGATTATCTGTAATCGTAATCAATTATTAATCGTGCGAATCTACAAATAATCGTAATATAATCATTACTTCAGCTTTAAAAAATAATCTAATTAATAATTATTACGATTAGTAATCATTACTTAACAGCCATGAATAAAATTATATATAAAAATATAATTTGAATAATTGTTTTTGTATTTCACTTCCATAGTTCCGTCATTGTCATTCTTTCTCACTCTTACCTACTCTTCCAGCAATTTTTATATTGCGTTGAATTTTTCATTTTTAGAACATAACACGAAATGGTAATTTTGCCTCATTTTGGTAATTTTTTTTCGCGAAGTATTTATAAAAAATTTATTAACATTTAGAACATTTTTTATAATAAAACGACTACTCTTACAAATTTACAATTATGTATAAGTAATTGTTTCCTTTTTTTTTGTTCAAATATCTCTCCACTATTTAATAATTTAAAGCGAATACTTTATATTGCCTAACCAATAAATTCTCATTTAAACAAATCATTTCCTCTATTAGAAAAATAACTCCCCCATAACGATAGAATAAAAATAAATATTTTTTTAAGAAACGTAGCCTCATCATACAACAATTAGATCATTAAATTTAAAATCACGTTTAGAAATAATTTAAATTACATGCCATTGAAAACAAAGTGTTAAAAGCATAATGTGTAATTACTTCAATTATATTTTACAACAATAAAAAATAACAAAAATAAACAAAAAAATAAATACAAACGAGATTTAAAAAATAAAATCCGCTTTCTTGTCTAGTTTTTATTTCTTAACAAATAATTACAATTTGATGGTTGAAAATAGTTGATAAAAAAGAACTAGGCATAAATAATCTCATACTCTAAAGCAGAGATTTCCAACTGTGACTCTTAAACCGTAATACTAAAAAAATTTGCTATTCAAAGAAGAACTTGAATTTAGAAAATTTTTTATTTCTTTATTGTGACGCGACATGACGAAAGAGACCTTATCTTGCCATTTCATGTTTTGCGTTTTTGACACCTAACGCTACCTACATATCTAGACGTGTATCTATGTACATCACATTATCGTTCATTTTTGTTTTTTTTTTTTTGTTTAATGAGTTGTATTTGACAGTTTATAAATATGTATTTGTCTTTAGCGTGTTTAACCTCAATTATCTAAAAACTACCTATTTTGAATTATAAATATCAAAATGCTGTAACTTCGTCAACTTTAGAATTAGAATTTTGTCCTTTATCCATTGTATCAAAAACATCATAGAAATTTTTTATACAAACGTACAATAGGTTAAAAATGAATAAAATTTATGGCTTTTTTATTTCAAAAAATGTTTTACATTTATTTTTTTTTTTTTAGTTTATAGACACTTGATAAACTGTACAAATAAAAAGGTTTTCCCAATAGTTTTGGGATCACTGTGTTGGAATCATTAATAAAAATTTTTTGTTTCTGGGTAGAACTTTAACAAATACAGAATCATTAGATGGGAATTATAATCATGCCGATCATTATGTTTTTTTTTACCAAAATTCATAAGCCTACTTCTGACACGAGGACAGAGTTATCAAGAATGACTGCTGAAATTATATACACTTCACCAACATATCGGTAAGTAAAAATTCAATAAATTACCTCATCCATTGATCGTACTAAAACATAGACCCATAGACAAGATTGTTTTATTGTATTTACTGTTCACACTTTATGACCTGATATTTTGTTGCGGACGCCATCTTATATTTAGAAGTTTTCGAAAGTGTAATGTCTTTTACAAACTAAGCCGTTTTTTGAGACCCATGTTAAGGCGTTGGTAAAAATATTATCCACCGTTTTAAAGTAGTTTTCTACTAGTCAAGCCCTTTAATTTGATGTCCATATTAAGGGAATTAAAGAAAAATATTCAATCTATTTTGTTACGATTTATATGCTGCAGAATCTCCTTTGAAGGCTTAGTTTCTTCTCTATTGATATTTAAAATGTTTTAAATGTTCTAAATGTTTTGTATTTTATTTCATACTACCTCCTATATCTTTGTAGTGAATGTAAATATAAATAACAAAACAAACATAACAAAACATTGCTCCCATTAAAAAATCAATCATAACTTAAAATGTTTTTGTTTAGGTCTACTATCAAAACATTCAAACATGTTTTGAACATTTTATTTCAATTTTTATCTTCTATTTCATCTGTGTTCTTATTTAGTTTTATTTTATTTCAACGTTGCTTTATTTCAGTTTGGTTCCATTTTTCAATATTTTGATCGTAAAGCAAAACACACATTTTTAAAAGTATGTATATTATAATGTACCCACACTGTTTTAAATATAGCGAGATTGCTTTTTAGCCAATCTTATTCTTGTCTCGCTCTTTAGTATTAAGTTATCAAAAAACATAGATCCCTTTTTTTGCAATTGATCTGCAATTGATACCATATATGGTTTCAACCTTTTGGAAATATTCGGGAATAAATTCCTGTTAAAACTCTGCACAATCGTCTTATTAATTTTTCAAGATATATATCGTCGTTGCTCTAAAAAATGTAGTTATGTGTTTTTTACTGAGCTTTCAGGAGATCAGAAAAACCATTTTATTATGTTACTTTACAGTATTAAACTTACGCATTATGACTATTGTTCATTTTTAAACCAATCAAGATATCTTCAAACGGTTTGAGAGTAGATGTAGGAACAATAAGCTTTCAAAATAGAGCAATAAACAAATTTTAAAAAATTGTCACGTAATCGATTACGTCAGAGCAGCGACGATATACTACGTTGCGATAAGGTCATAATTCCTATAAACACGATAGTTAAGGCTATTATCGGATTCGGCACTCTTACTTGTTTCTACTAAAAAAAATAATATGCAAGATAAAAGACTTTGTGGTGCTTTCGTATGCAAACAATTTTACTATATCCATGGCTTCAATATGGTAAGTAAATGAAGTCTGCACTGCTTACAAAATTTAAGTAGTTTTCGCTGGGAAATTTCAAGTAATGTTTTTTATCATTTTTAGTTTTAGTTTTCCAGACTAACGATGAAAACTTTTCACTTTGTGTAGGAGATACAAAGTCGGTAAATGACGTCCCAGTATAACAGTTCCATTGCTTTTATTGAGCTGTTGAAATCGTTAATATATTTATTTCGCTATATTGTTTCACTTGCGTCTTTTGTATTATTTATTTTTTTTTGTATACACTGTATTTGAAATTGTTTTTTTTTCTACCTTTGTTTAACATTTCACAATTATATGTAAGCAAATAAGTTGAAAATTTACACGCTTATAAATTAAAAAAAGTGAAATTTCGATAATAAAACTGAATGAAAATAAATCATTATTAACCGCTCAGTAAGCTGTCATAGCATTTTACAAATAAAAAAACCGATTGAATTTTAAGTCCGAAAGAACTATAAGGACGTATGAACTGAAAGAGTGATTAAACTAGAAGACCGTTTGAACTAAAAGACCGATTAAACTAGAAATCTGACCTAGTTCACTTGACTCTGTTTACCTAGAAAGAGCAGTCATCTAAATATATTACAGTAATTTGATTTGCATATATTGTAAATTTCAAAAAAAATATATTAATTTTTGAAGGCTCGTTCTGACCACAAACCAGAAAAAAAACATACATTATTTTTATATACGAATGTAAACAAAAATAATTGAAGAGAAAAAATAAATGTCTGTTTATTTGTATATGTATGCATTTATGTAGAAGTATATACCCTTACATAACATACTTTACCCTTTTAATTTTTTTGAAAGATCATTAAAATTACGACCTTAAACCATAACCCTTTTTCCCAGTTATCATTAGCTACTACTCTATGTACCCTACTGAGGTTTTTCCATTAAATTACAATCAATACAATACAAAATTAATAGACAATAATAAAAATATTGGAATACGAAACCAGAGAGTGTTAAAGTTCAAATAACCTTAGTAACATAAGAGTAATAAACGAATTAAGAAAAAAATGAGGAATTAGTTTCAAAAAGAAGTTTTGTATTTGCTTTGTCAATACCTGTGAATTGAAGTTAAATTACAATGATTATTAATCATTTTTTACGCAGATATAAACATCTTAAAAAGAAAACATCATGAGGAATAAGCAAACAACAATAGCTGTGGTGGTATAAATAAGTAAGTAAATAAAGGCAGGCAGTGAAGATGCTTAAAAAGAACCATTAATAACTTAGAGGGAGTTAAAGATGAAACACAGAGAGAATTGTTTGGTAAATATTCCTTGTTTTAAAAACGAAAATTATTCGAAAAAAAAATTAATAGCAGATTTCTATATCAAAAATTTACAAAAAACTTACTATAAAAAAAATATCAAAAGTTTGTTTTAGTATAACAAATTTATAGAAAATTTTCTACAAAAAAATTATTTGATAGTTTCACGGTTAAAGCTCTCACTACAAAATGTAAACTGAAAACAATTTTGCACCTAAACACATTATTTCAATATGACGATGCCGTTGGAAGCACTCTCGCTTACAAAAAATTGATTTAAATTTACTTACTACGTTAGCTTACAAATGGCGACCCAAATAAATACTTACTTTTAAATCAACATATATAATATTATAAACTTATACCCTGTTTAGACAGATATTTTAAATTGTTTCAGTTTAGTGTTGATTGAGCAATTAAAATAAGTGTTCACACCTACTCAATTTATCTTACTCCATTAGCATTTTATAGCTGTAAAAATACGATGTATTTATACCAAATCAAATAATGCCTTCTCTTCAGTTTTTTCCTGTTTATAAAATATATTTACAATTATATTTATATATAAATATGAATTTGACTTTATTCAAAAATTTTATTGAAATTTTCATCAACCATTTTCCATTTTCTAACTTTTTTTTTTGTTTATTTATTTGTTTGACATTAGAAATGCCACCTATAGAATTTTTTTCTCACTGAACATACTTCTCAAGAGTTGTATTTCGAGTTTTGGACAATAAGTAAAACAATTAAGTATATATTGTTAAATTTAAAAGTAATTTTTAGTTTAGTAAATTGAGCTCAATAAAGGCCCTTAAATGCGAGAATAATATAAATTGACAATTAAGACGCGTGTGTGAACATAGTATAACAGATGTCCTTTAGTTCTTTTAAGGAACATAATTTAGTTTGTATTAAAGCTATGCAGCTCATGAACGATCGGATTAAAGTAAATGATTCACCAAAATCAACGAAGTGATCCGGTTATTTTACTAAGTATTTTTGGTTCAATAGTGTTCTGTTTAATTATTCACGTTATTTTAATGTCATGGTAAAATAAGTACACTTACACAGTACAACATTTTTCAGGTGATTGATTCGGGACTTAATTCTGATAATTGATGAAAGTAGACCAAAAAAGAAGAACTTCTGCATCATTAGTTTGATCAAGGTACATCAAATAATAATTAAAAAATTAATTTGAAGTTATTAAGTATCGTATAGGGGAATTTGTCACGTTTAAGGCTCTTTTCTTTGTCATAACTCGAGAAGCACTAGTCCGGATAAGCTGAAATTACAATTTTATTCAAACTGTTTATACAACATTTCGCTACATAAGCAACAGTTTCGCAGTTATCAACAAATGTATGAAAAAAAAAATATTTTTTGCCCAAAAAATTTAAATTTTTCATTTTTAATTCATTAAAAATCCTTTGGAACAAATTTAAATATGACAATATTAACAACGATACGTATCTTTTCTTATTTTAGCTTTTCTCAGCTGATATTTTGCTGTGTCAGTTTTCTGCTTTCCAAAAATGATGTCAACATCCTGGAGTTTTGTTGTGATAGTCCCATCTTAGCCACAATGTAATCCAATTTCGATTTGTGTTAGCGGTTGTGTTCTATTATTTTCAATATCGGGTGTCTAATCAGCATCATTCAAATTGGTCGGATTGGTGAAAACTGTTTCGGCTTGCAGGGACACAGTATCCAGACCCGGAGGCTTAGGTGTACCGGTACCAGCAGCGCGTTTAACTGGAAGTGTGGCAGTAAAAGCAGCAATATATGCTTTTGTTTTCAATTGTTTTCTGTTTAATCCATGACGAGAATTTATGCGTGCGTAGCACCTGGATTCATTATGTACAGTTAGGTCTTCCATACAAATTACTGGCTTCATAAAAGAAAACTGTCCACCTTTTCCGTGTATTCACACCATAAGGGTATTATAACAATTTTTGCACACTGTGTAGGGCGTAAAATTTTCACCACTTAAATCTGCTTCATCAAAATAATGACAATACACTGTTTTGAATTCCCCAGTAGTCAATTTTTTTCCATCCAGTTGGTCTCTTTTTGGGACGATATGACCACAAACGTAACAAAAATTATCCAATTGTGGGCACTTGTTATTTTTAGATTATTACATGTTTTGTTATTATTCACTTTTAAAAACCGGAGAAAAATTAACTTGTACTTCTCGCGTTCATCGACTCTTGTTAAATGACAAAAATCGATCAAAGAGCACCTATAAATTCTACAAATATTTCAATATTTTACTGGCAGGTACTTACGAATTATGTTTTCGAAACGTTCCAAAACATTAGCACTTATAAATGTGGGTGCAATTTCTGTTAAAAAAAATCATGCAGGTAACTAACGGAAAACCCCAAATAATTAATAATAATTAATATACCTTGGTAACATAGATGGGATTTGTGGTACAATTGTACTAAATTTGGTGCATTCAAAACCTTAGTGGTACACTGGTACACTCAAAAGTTCTTTGGTACAATTTCAGTATTTTATTTTTGTTGGTTGAAATAAATTTAAAGTTACTTATGAAAAAATTAAATTTAAATTTTAAACAATATAATGAAAGACTAGAGCCAGGAGAAGGCTAGAATCGGGAAATTTTAATTCTTTCTAAATATTTATTGGTTATTTACAGTTTTCTTATCTAGTCACGAGTGCAGAAAGGATTTTTTTACAAGAACAAAATTGCTTATTGCTAAATAAACTTTAAGACTATATCATCTTTAATTAAATTTGTATAAAAAATTAAATCAAACTCCAGAATTCAATCAACAAGTCCAACAATTTGTCAATTATATTGTTATATAACAGTTTTTTGTGATATAAGTATGATATATTTGTTAAAACAATTACTTCACAATTTAAAAAGAATAAAATTAGGGATGTAATTCATGTTATCTTTGGGTACCTAATTTATTAGGAACATGGTTTCTACCGCCAAAAATGGTAAGTCCCAGGGAAATTAAAATAACTCCCAATGAAATAAGTCCCAAGAATTAAATAACCCGATTTAGAAAGCAATTCTCTTAATTTTACAACAACAAAATATACAACAAGTAATAGTGCTATATTCCGCCGTGCCGAATCTGAGAACGCCCTTCACCATCAATACATCATAGCTTAACCTATATATAATATTATATGCCATTTTTCCTTATTATTTCCTACGTAGTTAACTGTATTCTACAAGTCATGCCCTTTTATTTGACACCCATATTGATGGGGTTAAAAAAATTTGATCCGGCATTTTGTTTTAGACGCCACCTTGTATTTTACATTTTTTAATAATTTACTGTATTTTACTGGTCAAGCTCTTTCATTTGACAGCAATATTGATGGGGTTCAAGAAGTTACATTTTAAAATACCAGATTTATATATAAACTTATTGTCCGGAATTTTGTAGTGGCGGCCAACATGAATTTTAATTTTTTTTTATAGTTCTTATATTGCGCTCGTCAAGTCTTTTCTGATGATACCAATATTGACTCTTTCGGTTATCTAGAAGCTGAAAAAAATTTATTTTTTGTTTGTAAATTTTTGGAATCTATAAGTTTGACAAAAAAATTTTGCCTATAACTTTACCGATTAGAGTCCGCTTTATTCAAAATTTTTCATGAATACTTATCTCTAGAGGCATATTATATTTACAAGTAGTAGCAAAGGTACCTATAAATTATTCTATGACTGCAAAATTTTAATTTAGGTGGTAAAAATATGAAAAGAGCAGAGGAAGTCGTGTTTATTTGCTCCTATCTCGGAAAGTTATGGGGCGATTTCAATAGCGATTCATTTCCGGATATTTACAATAGATTGATGCCATACACAGATTTGAGGAACATATAGTTGCTTCTAAAAGTTGATTTCAACCAACACACGAACAGACGGGCAGACGGTCTTGGCTTAATCGACTCCTCTATTCATAAGCTTTCAGAAAATATATACTTTATGGGGTCGGAAATGAAAATTCTAGAAATCACAAAGGGAATGACAAAGCTATGTATATATACCCTTGTGCACTACAGGTGAAGGGTATAAAAATGTCGAAATCCATATAAATTCTAATCCATATAAAAGACTTTACTGGTATAAAGTAATTCCAAATAAAATGTGTTAAGGTTTCGCTCAAAAAATATAGATGACAGATGAAGAAGTTTTAACATTAAGACAATACTTAATATTAGTTTTAATTAAACGGTTTAAAGTAATTAGTTAAAGTTTTATCTGAAAGGCCCAAAATTTATTAGAAAGTACCGCAAGGCTATTAAGCATTTAAAAATGCCACAAAAAACCCTATTGTGCCACATTTTGCATCAATGGTCGATATTTTTTGGCTTGATTTGGCACAAGATGCTTTTGTAAGAAAGTTTGAGAGTAGTACCAGGAGAGGCTAATCCTCTAAATTCTCTAGACCTAAGACCAGTCGAGAGATATTGGGCTCTCATTAAAGTCCTCAAAAAAGGTATCTCACAATATGGAAAATTTAAAAAAGAGAAGATGAAACTGTACTGAAACAACTATCGAACCTCAATTGAAAGAGTTTCCAAAAAAGTTCCATTAGTTCTTAATTAGTGGTTAAAACTGTTTCTATGATCTGTAAATTAAGCAAATAAAAATCAAAATTCTAAGATCAACCAACTATTTTCCAAATTATTGTTAAGATTTTTTTTTTTTATTATTATTATTATTTCATCCAACTAATAACAGCACACAAATTTCTCTAAGTGTTAAAAAGTTCTCAATAACATCAAAGACTAATCATCAAACAGTATTGTTTTTAATTATTGTCTTGATGAAAAAGATCATTTTTATCATCAATGTGCTGTAATGGACATTTGATGATATTTTGTAAGTAACATTTCCTTATCTAATACAAAACTTAAAAATAGTTGATCTTACGATCTGTACAAAAGAAAGGTGTATGCATTTGTAAAGAAAAGCTCAAATCTAGATTATTGTTATAATTTCAATTTCTAACGGTCTTTATGCGTCCATATTCATTTAACCGCAATCGAATGGTCTTCGACTACAGTCAAACAGTAATGTTGCATAGTTTCTGAGGTCATACATAAAATACTTTTCTTTTGGTATTTCATTATTAGCTGGCAACAGCCACAATTGTTAGGTAATTTGAAAACTTAAAATAAATAATAGAAATGAGAAATGTAATAATAAAAAAGAAATTTTCAAATAAAAATTAACTTTCATATTATGGTACTAATGAAAAAAGAGAGTAAATGGTTAAGTGGTGCTATCAGGTCCAAATAAATGATCTTATTGTTAATGGTTTATTAGGCAGGAAATGCTTTTTTCGGCTAAGTACTCATGTACATACATGTTGTCCATGATTTCAAATGCACTTTATTGTGATTTATTGTAGCAGATTCGCGGTTTGTTGTTCAATTATAATTTAGAAAATATTTAATGAAACTTTTACCAAATAAATTTGTGTTGAATGAAAAGACTGTAAATTAGAGCTAAGAAGCGGAAATAATTTGGTTAAAAAATATAATGTTTCAAATTTCTCCGTCGTGTGGTTTTATTATACAAAAAATGTTTGATAATGCTTTAATGTAAAGACACTTTTGAATAGAACTTCAACAATTCGAGTTTTCTATACGTATTAAAAATTAAAATACGTTGAGCGCAATTTTTCTTTTCTTTTGATGTAGTATTTATTTTATTTTAGTGGCCACCAAAAAAAAAATGGTGGGGGTATATTCATTTTGTCATTCCGTTTGTAACACATCGAAATATTTATTTTAGATCCCAAAAAGTATATATTTTCTGAGTCGAGGTTTCATTTTATGACAATCTAGTTATGTCCATCTGTCTGTCCGTCTTTTGAAGCACGATAGAGCTTGAACCGAAAAAGCCAGGGGGCTCAAGTTTTGCCAGAATATTTCTCATACACAAGGTTTGTGTATTGGAAATGGGCTAAATAGGTATATTAAGAAGACAGTTATAGCTCGTAATGTAAGAGTAGGCAAAAAAAAACTATGCCCTTCCAACATCGAATAAAATGCAATTGTGTCCAAACGCATTAACGTCGACCCATGAAATATCAAATGTACATTTCAGGTGTAAAAAAAATATTTTTCTCTGAAAATTGCTAAGATCTATGCATTAGAAGAGGAGTTGTAGATCATTGCCTTTTGCTCAAAGGCTCTGTACTTACGGAATATAAATTTGCCACGCCCACTTTTACGTCCACCTCCTATATAACCCTTAATCTCAAATTCATATAATTTCTCTATCAATAAAGATTTTGGAAGAATAAAGGACTATATTGAAATCTCTAAGTTGTATTCATTAGCAGAAACTACTTTGACACGCCTACTTTAATTTAGAGGCTAAATTTACGATAATTTCTTATATCTTATACATAGTGGAAGTCACTCTTTGCTGCTCACCACCCATAAAAACTTTGCAGATCGTGCAAGTTTAGCAAGAAAATATTAAACTTCAATAAGTTTCAGTTCAGCAAAAAATCAGTGCAAAATTATTGCATAAGGAAAACAGTCAACTTACTCATTGTATTCAGGCATTTTAATTTTTTAAAAATTTTTAATTAAAGTTAATACATTTTTTTATTAAAATTAAGACATTGAATCAAACTTTTTTTATTTTTTTTATTAAAAAGAATTTTTTTTTGTTCAAAAGAATTTCTTTTGACCTAAAATTAATGTTTCGTTTAATAAGGAGTGAAAACGAAAAATTCTAAATATTAAACAATATGTTGGAATCAGTTGAAACTAGAGTTAAGATTTTTTCTGTAAAAGATTAGGCTGACACAGAAGTTAAAAATTAGTCTACACTTACAAATAATTTTCGGAGTATTTGAGAAAGTACACCAATTTTGACACAAAACTAATCTTTAGCTACAATGTTATTGAATGAACGACAATGTTGACCAACAAGGTTACCATATTTGTTTAATCAGGTGGCAATATCCCTACAAAAAGTTACTGGAGAGGTTTAAAAGCTTTGACGTTTTGTACTACTTCGAGAAAATTTTAACAAGTACATCATTGTCGAATTCAATGCTACAGATCAAATATTATCAATTAATATGGACATGGGCATGAACATGTGCTTCCAGCAAGGTGTCCCCACAAGGCACTTTACAAAGGGCATACTTTTTGAATCAGTTAAGGTTATCAGTTTGGTGAAGAAAAAAAAAGGACATATAGATAGTGCGATTCGATATTGTTTTTATTGTATCAGAATATAGTAAACTTTAAAAGTAATTGTTGTATTAAATTTAGTGTTTCGTTGTTACCAAACAAAATAAATATTCATGAACTTTTAAGTTAAAGTCTCCTAATGGCTTTTTTATTGTATTCAATCATTTTTTAATCCAATTTGAGTTTCTACCATTCAAGTGGAATGACCCATATTCAAAAATCCAATAAAACTGTCTACAGTGACAGGTGTTGTAACATTTTCCAGCATTAAAAAAAATCTCTTTTCACAAATAAGATTTATTTTTTTTATGTCTATACGACAACAACATCACCCTGTGTTCATAATATATAAAACATACCTAATTCTTATCAGATTATATTTCAAACAAAAATAAATCCTTTTGATTTTAAAGTGTCTACTGCCCTCTCAAAGAGAATTCTTCACAATACTTATTTAATATCCTTTTAACCACAGATGGCGTTTTGAGTTTTTGAGTTGGAATTCACTATTACTCCAGCATGTCTTTACAAGTCTATAAGAAAAATAAATAAAGACACAATCTGCCTGTTCAACGATGTCGAAAGAAAACACAAGCGAACTTTCATTCGTACAAATACGTTGAAAACAAAAACAAATTTTAAGTTTTTGTTGTTGTTTTCAATATACTTGTACGAATGAAAGTTCGCTTGTGTTTTCTTTCGACATCGTTGAACAGGCAGAATAATATCAATAACAGTATCTTTTTTTTTGTGTTAAATCTAATTATCAATTCTGCTTTTTGAACTGCAGTTAAATGTGTCTGAGAGGAGAAAGTGTATAAAAGAGGACTAAATACATACATATGTATGTATGTATTTGTATTACGCAGGTATAGTAAAATTGTGATGCACGATGTGTTTAAGGTATCCTAGTTGCAGACTACTCTGTTTATATGTTCGTACATTGTCTGTGTATGATGTTAAGTTTTTTATTAAAACAATTGATGCGTGGACGCGAATAAGGACCTAAAAATAAATGTTTTTTTAAACATTCATTGTTTGGCAAATAATATTGATCATTCCAATATTTTAACCAAAATAATTGGCTCTAAAAACAATATGATTTTATTGTACTCATCAAGTGTGTTATCCTGTCGGTTTGTTGTTATTTTAAAAGTGGCTAACAAAAAAAATATAATTAGGGATTTTTAAATCTTTACAACAACTTCATTATTATAGTTACTTTATTATATTAGTTATAGTAATTTAAACCATTTCAACTATTTAAGAAAATTATGAAAATTGTGTGAATCCCGTAAATATTTCACTCTACTATTTCCTGCACTTCTTGATCAGTTGTAATTACAATAGATGTATTATATTCAAGTCAAAAAATTATATCCATATTTTGCTTCAAAACTGGTTTAAGGTGTTTTTGGCTTTAAGCTAATTTCAGTAATCAAATAATTTTTTATTATTACATTAACTTGCATCTAAGTTATTTGATAAATTTAATCAAAAAAATCATGGAATTTTTTTTTTCTTTTTGTTTTGTCACTTTTTATACTTGATGGATCTGGTTCGTTTTTAACACCGCTCAATGTCAAAAATATGTATATAAACAAAACCACGCAAAGATAAACTATGGTTATGATGTGATCACGGCGGTCATATTATATTCCCTGTAGCGGTATTTGGTTATCAAGAAAAATTAATAATAAATTTTTATTATGTTTTATCATTAATATTGTCATGACAGTCAAGCGTCTGTTTGAATTTTATCTTTTAGATATTCCTTTTATGAAAACTTTGGTTGTTTTTTGAAAATAAAAAGATTTTCAAAATTATTGTGACAAAATAAAATAATGTCTTCGCAAAAATAATATTGTATTCAAAACCATTAAAATTTATTTATTTGTTTTTATTCTTCCTGCAAACATACAAATTGTTATACTGATATAAACCAATGGGATAATATGTCCCATTTATATGAAACTAACAAAACCAATGGGATCTATTATCCCATATAGATAAAAACCCATATTAAATAAAAAATTTAACAAATATTATTGCTTACCCACTCTATTACAATATAAAACGCCTATATTATTTGCACAAAATATTATAAAACGAAAAAACACTTATGCACTTTTAAAAATTTACAAAACAAGTGCGCGCCTAATCAAAGTTGCTGCCAAATAATGTTTCTAAAAAACAACCTTCTTACTTAAAGCACCTAAAACAGCTGATTATACACAGAAAACACCAAAACTTACCAATGGGACTTTTTCCTAGTTAAACAAAGTGATTATTGTATTTTTGGTGAATTTTTAAATTTCTCTTGGGATGCATGATCCCAATGGTAGTGAATGGATTAAACCACAATCCTACAATTCAATCATAATATGTTGCTCTTCAATGATGTTTTTTATTGCGTATATTATTTAAAATAAATGCACTTCTAAAGTTAAACGCCAGGGCCGAATTACGGCATTCGATCACGATCGAAATTTTACTCGAACGATCGATTTCGCTGTGCTTTAGGTATAGAGATTCTAATAAGAATTTTACAATTTCGATCACGTTCGAATGCCGTAATTCGGCACCAGATTTTTAAACAAACTGTTCTTAAATGACCTAAATTCTTTTCAGTCAAATTTTAAGCTTAAAATTTTCATAATTTTCTTTTTATTAGTTATGAGAATGACTAATACGTAGCAGTCATGCTATCAACGTTTTATGTAAATTATTTTTAAAATGGTTTAAGTGCCCTTTTTTACGTCAGCTTTTCAATTATAGTAACACTACATATTGTTAGGAAAATTATGAAGAACAAAATTAAAGCACAAAAGCGTTAATTGCTGGAGAGTGTTGTCTATAATGATTTCCAAGGTTATAAAAACCTTTCTATGCAAAAAGGATACTATGTATTAAATACCCTACAGTGAGTTTATATTATATTTTTAGCATTAGCTTTGGATCTGCACATAAAAGAATCAGAAAATTTAACTTTACGAGCTGCGTTACTGATAGACGTCTTCGGTGCTTTTAGAAAGAGTGATTGGAAATCTTTTGTCTTACCTTTTTTTTTTTTGACCAGCTTTTATTTCAATGTTTAAGTCTTTTTTATACTGTTTTAGGACTTTTCAAATGTTGTAACGATGAATCTTCTGATTTTTTTGTTATTCTATGTCTGGATTTTTTGAAAAGTTTTAATTATTTTTTCACATACTTTTTCATTAAATCATTGAGAAAAATTTTTTTTTCATATTTTTATATGCTGACATGATTGAAAAAATACTTATTTTTAACCAGGGATTAGTTCCACTTTTATGACAATAAAACTTTAAATTTAAAAAATAATAATACCCTACCGCTTCATACGATGGAGATGTTATTGTTATGTGTTTTCGTTCATGTTTGTAACGCAATACACAATTTTTGCTCAATGTGAAATGTCCATTTGCCTCCCTAGTTGCTTAAGTTACGCTTGTTGTGAATTTCTTTGTATGACCTTGGGACTAATTTTACTTTCAATTGTAAACAATCTGCATATCGATGGCTGAATATAAAAAGGCATAACTCGATTTTTTACTACTTTACAGGAAAAAGAAAAAACTGAATAAAATTTAAAAGAATGTATTGAGTTAGAGCTTTTTGATTTGGCCATAAATCCGTTATTTTCAACCATAGCTCACTTAATTTTTTAGGGTTGATGTGTGTGTATGTGAACTACCAGAAAACATTCAAAACTCGTTTTTGTTAAGAATCAAGATTCACCCTTTTTATATTAAGCCATCAATATGGTTTTACCAAGACCTCCTACAAATTTAGTTTTAGAATTGTACTTGAACATTCATAAGTTACTTATAAGTATTCATTTTTAAACCACAATAGAAACAAGTTTATAAATTGCAAATTTTTAAAAAAATTTATTAAATCAAAAATTGTTGAGTTTTAAATCTTGTATGATAAAAAAGAAATTTTCGAAGAGCTGGTGACATCATTAATTTTGTTAATTTTATTCGCTGTCACAATGTGTATATGAGTGATGCAGTCTGTGTAGTGGTTAAACTTCCAACGCCCAAAGAACTTCTGGGTGGAATATCTAAATTAAAGACATCGAGTACTTACAGAATTTTGATCAAAGTTAAAATTTTTTTACTCTTGAATGTTTTTTTTTCATTTTAACTAATTAGAAAGTTCCAGATTATAAATTTTGTTTTAAGTTTTTAATTTTGTACATCCCTGGTAACTTCTATCATAGTTTTAAATTTCTATCGTTATATTTATTACCAAAAAATTTTATTAAAATTGACATAAAGTTATTATTTGTTGGCAAAGACGGAGTCACACAATCTACGTCTAAAACAAGTAAGAATGCAAAATTCGATCTACACCATCATTAATATAGGTATAATGACCACCTCACGGCTTAGCTTTAAATTTTAAAACTAAACGCAAATTTTCTTTATTATTTGCCACGCCAACTTTGATTTGTGTTTTTAAATAATTATCTGTATTCTGCTTCTGGTTGAGAAAAAAAAAGTATCCTTCATATTGCTTAGGGAGCCATATTGGATTGTAACATTTCCTTAGTTTACTGTATTGTACAGGTTGAGCCTTGTCATTTGATACTAATATCAAAGGGGTTAAAGTGGGTACATTTTAAATTAAATATTTGACGCATGCATATACATATTAAGTGCACCTTATTTTGCAGTGGCGGCCATCTTGGATTTAAATAAATTGTATAGCTAATTATATTTTACCATTTTCCTAAATACCTATACTACTCCTGTGTGTCATCTAGAAGCTGAAACAATCGATTTTCCTTTTATAAATTTTAGAAAAAATACAGAAGCAGTTGTATATTTGAGCCTATATCTCAGTTAGTTTCCAACCGATATATCAGTTTTTCTACGTGGAGTTTTCGAAACTATGGCTTGTGTTTTGAAGCTTTAGTAATTTGTTTATTAAAAAACAAGTAAGAGCACTATATTCGGCTGTGCCGAATCTTTTATACCCACCACCAATTTTGTGTACATTTAAAGCACAATATTTATTATTTTGTTAATCATTATGGAATAATCTCTTTATAATAAAATATGTATCACTTTCTTTGTAGAGGGTGGTTAAATTTTAAGGGCCCAAGTTGAAGGTGAACTACACCTAGTCTTTAAGTTTGTTTTCTGCATTTCACTTGACATTTCTCAATCTCAAACTTACTTATTTTGATCCGTGGAAAGATACGCAAATGAGCAACGCTTAAAAGTTATTCAGGTTTTTTATAAAAATGGGCGTTCAAATCAAAATGCATTTTGTGCACTTCGTAATTCTTTTGATCAACATAATCGTTCAAATTCGTCCACAATCGGGAGAATTGTAAAAAATATTTAAATTTCTGCAAAACAGGTCTGTATAAAATGTTAGAAAATCTGTGAGTGCCTTCTTAGTTCGTTGAATGGGAACTATTGCTGTTTTTTGCGATAGTGTGGCAAAAGAGCAGTCAACCTCGACTCATCATCATGCCCAATAATTGAGCATCAACATTGTCATTGAAAATTTGGACCATCAGATAGAGGAGTGGCGCCAAGGATGGGGGGGCCATTTGGCCGATATTTTGTTAAATACATAATTGAACAATACAAATATTATCATTATAAAAAGAAATAATAATATCCTAAATAATTTGTGTTTTATTTAAATACAATATCAGTCCTTAAATGAAATGAAATTCAATGAAAGTGTGTTAAAGTAGCTGTGTCAATAAAGTTTCTACTAATAAATACAACTTAAATATTTCAATATAGCCCTTTATTTTCCCAAAAACTTTGTCAATAGAGAAATTACATGAATTTAAGGTAAGCCGTTGTATGGGAGGTAGGCGTTAAAGTGGCCGTGTCACCTAAACTTTTTGGCACAACAATAACATTGATTAGAAGGATATACACAGCAAATTTGATCATCATACCTCTAATTTTGGCGGTTTTGTGAGCTTTTAAATTTCATTAACGGTATATAACGTGAAAAGTGGGCGTTATAGTAGGCGTGTCAAAGTTATTTTTGCGAATGAGTACAACTTAGGTGTTTCAATATAGTCCTTTATTATTTGAAAATCTTTATTAATAGAGGAATTATATGAATTTTAAGTAAAACGTTATATGGGAGGTGGGCGTAAAAGTGGGCGTGGCGCCTTAATTTTCCGGCGCAGTAATGACATTGCCTAAAAGGATATACGTAGCAAATTTTATCATCATACCTCTAATTTTGGCGGTTTTATGAGCTTTTAAATTTCATTAACGGTATATAACGTGAAAAGTGGGCGTTATAGTGGGCGTGTCAAAGTTGTATTTTCGAATGAGTACAACTGAGATGTTTCAATATAGCCGTTTATTATTCCAAAATCTACATAAATTGAGAAATTATATGAATTTTGGGTAAAACGTTATATGGGAGGTGGGCTTAAAAGTGGGCGTGGCACATTCATTTTCCGTTACAAAAAAGCGTCTCACCAATAAGCAAAGTGTGCAAAATTTCAGAGTCGTACATCCAATTTTGTTGCTTTTATGACGTTTTTGTTTTTAAATATACCGAAAAATACACTGTGCGGTATAAATTTTCGTACATTTTGATCGATAACTCCTCTCCTAATGCATAGATTTAGACAATTTTCGGGGAAAAATAGTGCTTTTACTCAGGAAATATATATTCGAAGTTTCATGAGTCTACGTTAATGCGTTTGGACACAATTCCATTTTATTCGATGTTTGAAGGACACGGTTTTTTCGACCTACTCTTGCTTTTCGAGCTATAACTCTCTTCCTAATATTCCGATTTAGCCCATTTTCAATACCAAACATACCTTGTCTATAAGAAAGATTCTGGCAAAATTTGAGCCCCCTAGCTTTTTCGGTGCGACCTCTATCGTGCTTTCAACAGACGGACAGACGGACGGACATAGCTAGATCGTCATAAAATCAAACCCTGATTCAGAATATATATACTTTATGGGGTCTAAAATGGATATTTCGATGTGTTACAAACGGAATGACAAAATGAATATACCCCCACCATTTTTTTGGTGGCGGGTATAAAAATAAATTTTTTCAACTTTAAATATGAGCAATGTACAAAGAAGGTGGGCTTCGGACATTTACGTATGTAATAAGTTTTGTAAGTGCAGAAGTTAAGCATTCATTTTGTGATATTTAATGTATTTATGGTATTAAGATAACAGGTAAAAAAAAAAAATATCTGAAAGAAGAACTTTCCATTTTTTCCAATTTTGTGCTTAATTTATTGAAATCAAACAATTTAGTGACTCAGGCGTATGGGCGGCAAAAATTCTACTTAAAACTCAAGTAACTTACAAGTGGCTCAATATATGACACACATAACCGTGTTCTGCATTCTTATGAAATCGAACTTAATTTCTATGACAATTCTAAATTAATTGATTTCACTTGGCTCAAAGAACTGCCTGGAGGAGTCCTTCTATAAAAATTATTTTTAAACTAGTAAGATTCGGCCATGTCGAATCTGATAATACCCTTCACCGTTATGTACATAGAAATAAATATCACATCGTAGCTAAGCCTAGATTTTAGATTTTATGTAATACGCTATTTTCTCTATTATTTCCGACGCAATCTTTGATTTTAAATTTTTACATAGTTACTGTATTCTATTAATCTAGTCTTTCATTTGATACCCATATTGTTGGGGTTTAAAATATGAGTTCCGCCATTTTCTTTCAGACGCCGTCTTGGATTTTTCAGTTTTTTAATATTTTTCAACCATGTAATGGCCATATTATTTGATACTAATATTGTGGGAGTTAAAGGGGACAAACCCGTCACTACTTTATTTGACTCATATATTCGCCATTTCATCTAGGACGCCATCTTGGATTTTTTTCTTTTCACAGCTAACTATACTTTATTACACAAGCCCTTTCATTTGATCCCCATATTGTATAGCAACTGAAAAATATCGATTCCCGTTTGTAAATTTAAGGAAAGACATTGAAGCAGTTGTACTTTGGTGGTTACATCTCAGTTGGTTTTAAGCGGAATTGTGAGTTTTTCTCAGAAATCATTTCTGAGATTACAGATTACAGATTATAATTTATTATTTTAAGTGTGGTCAAAAATTATTTAGAAGTATAAAAACATTTTTATATTAAAAAATATATCTTTTAAATAATTTATGCCTATAACTTGGCGATAAGTGGCCAATTTATCCAAAATTTTTCCCGGATATCTCCAGAGGCATACCAAATCTATAAATAGTAACAACCGTGTCTATAAGTTATCCTAGGGCTGTAAAATTTTAATTTGTATAGTAAAAATAAGCAAAAAAAAGGCAGTCGTGGTATCATATCATATCTCAGAAAGTTATAAGCCGATTATGCTAATTTCCAATACCGATCTGCTCACAAATATTTCTAATATTCTAGTACCTTACGCGGGTCTTGTCGATGTCGGGCGGTTTTAAAAAGTTGATTTACACATACACACAGACAGACGGATAATGCTTTATCGACTTCCCTATTAATAGGATTTCAGAAAATATATACTTTATGGGGTGGGAAATGAATATTGTAGATATTTCACACGAAAGTTAGTTTCCACAGAAAACGTAAGACCGTTTTTAATTAAAATAATACATATGTATTTACTAGTATAGAAATTAATACCTATTAGTGGTTACCTAAGTCCATTTATTTATTTATATAATAATAAGATATTTTCTCACATAATTTTTATTTAATTAATTTGGATATATTATGATACTATAGGGTATTTTTAAAAAACATTTTACTAACTCTATTACTTTTTTATTTACTATGAACTTGTTACTTTCGGTGAAACAAAAAACAATAACAAAAACAAAATCCATAAAAGGGCAAACTAAAACAATTTTCTTTCTTTTCATTTTCCTAGCTCAATATGATCCTTATTGTATGACTGTAGATACTCGCCCTTTTAACAGCATTGAATACGAGAATGCGAAGAAGACTTTGACAACAATGATGATGATGATGATGATGACGATGACATTGGGTGTCATGCTGTGGCAAAATTGTGTGAAATTGCCAAACCATTAATATCTCATCATTACATTGTGTACTGCGACTAGAAAGATTATACAGACATATAGAGGAAAGATAATGGTTGCGAAGATAATGGTGAGGTAGTTTGTAAATCTAGTAAAATTTTTTCATATTTTTGCTTTTTTTTTGTTAAAACAACCTCCTTCTCCGCTTACATGATCTCTTGCTGGGTTTTTGGTGAAAAGGAGTGTTTCTTTTTGCTTTTTAATTTTCAGCTGAATTTTCAAAGGTATTTAATTTCTACATACATTTCCTACATCTTCATTTTTCCTGCTATATCATATAGTTTAACGCTTTGGTCATTATCTTACGCTTTAGAATTTGGATTTGCCTCTAATTCTTCTGGGGAACATGCAGCGTAATGTATTTATCGGTATTAAATAGTTGATAATAATGTAAGAAAATTGTTGTTGGTGTTTTTCTCTCATTTTAGATTTGCAATTTCAAGGATAATTGTATTAACCATAAAAAAGCAATAAAGAGGAAATAATTGGTAACGAATTTCCTTTAAGGATTTTATTCTGTTGTAAAATGTTTGTATGTAGTACTGAGATAGAATTTATTTAAAATTAAATTTTGCAAATTGCTTTTGATGTTTTCACTTTTTCCATTCTCTTTCTTTTTATGCAGACGAATAAGGAAACATCTGTAAATTAAAAATTAAAACTTAATTTGAGTGTGTTTTTTTTAAGGGTGGCAAAATCGGTTAATGCAGCAAACGGGTGCTAAAGAGAAGAAATTGTAATTACGTTAAATTGGTCAAAGAGCGGCAGGCATGTTAATTGCAATAATCCTTGAAAGTATTTTTCAGCTAATTTTAATTTTTAAAGAGATAATTTTGGTTGCTTTAACGACCAATGCAAACCTAAAGCAGCGAGACAAGAATTGCATGTAGATAAACTGCATAAATTTAACTGTTTAAAATTGTACTAACAAAGTTGGGTCATTTTAATAAATTGACTGTTTTTATAAATGTTGAACAATTTTCGATTTGTTTTATACTTATTGATTCTACAAATGCCACTAGAAAGAGAATAATTTGTGTTATTTTGTCTTTTAGCTTGCTGAGTAAAGTCATAAACACTTACCAACATACATATTTTGCTTAACTTCAAAGCAGGAAGTGTCTCCAAGTCACTACTTTATTCGACTGTTTTGGTGACTTGGTGGTGCTAAAGTCAACACAACGTCTACACTTTTTATATTTTGAAATGCAAAACAGAAAAAACGCAAAAAATTGTCAGTAAAATTATTCTAGATGATAAATCGTAGTTTAGTTTTATATTTAAAAACAATATATTAATAAAATTAAGTAAAAAGTTACAAAAGCGAAGATTAGAAAAGCTAAATTTTACTGGTGAATTTATGGTTCCAATGTCGCCATATGTACATATATGCACATGTTAAATGTACATATGTAGCAAACAACATTATCTGGGATATAATTAGTCAGTAGTACTAGTGACAGAGTCAATAGTGAATCACTACTGTTTCTCTATAAACATATCGTGCAGGGTATGTAAGTATTCAATTGTTTTAAATCATATTTAAGTAGTGGAATATAATCCATTATTTATTTCTCTTATAAATTACGTAATAAAGGGTCCCCCAAATAACTTCTTTTTTTTTTTTGAAAATGCTATAAAAAAGTGTAGCTTTGGCTGTGTGGCACGTAGCGCCGTCCTGTTGAAACCAAATGTTGCCAATATCCTCCTCTTTAATTTTTGTGAACAAAAATTCGTTCAACATGGCCCGATAACGATCACCATTGACTACGGCCACTCCTTGCTCATTTTCGAAGAAAAATGGCCAAATTATGCCTCCCTCTGGAGCAAAATCCACACCAAACAGTGACTCGTTTTGGGTGTATTGGCTTTTCAATGTATGCGTGCGGGTTTTCTGTGCCCCAAATGCGAAAATTTTGCTTGTTTGCATACCCGCCAAGATCAAAATGAGCTTCATCTCAAAAGATGATTTTTTTGGAAAAATCGGCCAAAGTAATGTCGCAATATTTCCCAGCGTATTTCCCACCATATTCGTTCAGCGGAAGGATAAAACTAATTATCTGTCAAATCAGACATGAGCTGTGTTACCATTCACGAAATAAACACTAGTTGTACATAATAACTTCTTTATATTCAGCTAGCTGAATATGCACTCCGATAAAAATTTTAATTTTTTAATAACCGCTTTCTTAGGGTTTTAGACAAAACCTGATTTATAACACAAGTTTTTTTATAATATTTCAGGGTATTGTAAAAATTTATTTAGTAATTTTTAAGGTTTTTATGTTTTTTTTGTCATATTAATATTATTCAGCTAGCTGAATAGAATTATTAGTTGTAGTTTCATGGTCTGAAACATATTTTTGTGTCAAATAGACATGATTTTAATTATTCAGCTAGAAACATTATATGGTAAAAAGAAACATTATATGGCAAAAATTATTTTTATATTGTATATAATAATCAGGCAGCTTAAGAAAATAACAGAAATATTTATTTTATTAATGCTTTTGTTAAATTGCTAAAATAGTTCATATTCAGCTAGCTGAATTAGGTATAAAACAAAAAATTGTCAGCTTCTGCATTATATTTTGTTTAATCTATAATAAGCAATAAATTAAAGTCCATTATTACAACTTTCCGTTAGCTAAAGGCAGATAAATGACTTTGCATTAAAAATTCTTTATTTATTATTTTTTTATCTATTAAATTTTATTATTATTATTATTATTAATAATAATAATAAAAAATGAAAGTTGTAATAATGCGAAGCTTTTTATGTGGCACAAAAATCCTACCTTTAACTAAAAGCAAGTTGTAATAATGGCCCTAAGGCCGTGGCCACGCAATGAGCAGCTAAGCGGTGAGCGGAAAAAAATTAAAACATATGAAATACTACTAAAGTGGTCCCGCAATGAGCGGCTAAGCGGCGCCGCTCAGGAATAGAACTTGTTCTAATTTTTAGTTGCCGCTTAAACCCGAAATTTAATTATTTAAAATCCTTTTTTTTTAAATATTTTTTTTTATCCGTGTGCTGTTTTTAAGAGTTTGGAAAAAAATGTTGAGCGTATTTTGTATTTGCTATATACATATTTATAACGCTATTGCTTGCATTATAGAAACAGCACACTCACTAGCTAAACCAGCTAATCAGTAGATGCATCATTTGAAAATTTTAAATTAATCTAAAAAAGCCACTGCCTTTAGAATTTTAATGAAAAGCTAATGAAATTATAAAAACATGTATGTGCATATTAACAACCATTACAACATAAAACATGTGTATTTTGTAAATGTATGCAAACAGCTAAGAGCAAAAATATAGCAAACAAAATGTAAACAAGCATATAAATAATGAAAAAGTAGGATGTCATTTGGAATCTTTTTTAAACTATACTGATGTATTAGAAAACCCACTTAAACGACCTAAATTCCAGAGAAAAAAATAATAATAAATATGAATCAAACCACAATAAACATAACCCCGACCTAGGAATATTCCATAGTGCAGTTATTTACACAAATCATACATTTATTTTGAACTCATATTGAATTTCCCAGCCGCATTAGACAAACCACAACATGTGTTTTCATATAAAAATCAACTTTAATGGTTTCTTCAATGACATTCTGGCGATTATGGCTTTGTTAAAGTAAAACTAAAAATGTATTAATTTGCTAATTTCCCACACATAAATGTTACATTCTTTTTGTAACTGCGCTAAACACAAAAAGTTTTACAAAAAAAAAAATGTAAATCTGTAACCAACAAAATATTTAACTAAAGCAACCAGCCAAACCAATTTTTAACCAAATAATTTGTAATACAAAAGCCACACATTATAAACTGCATAGAAGAAGATTAAAAAGCTAAAATGAAAACAGAATTAAATAATAAAATCACGAAGCAAAAAAAAAAATTTTTCTTTTTGTTGTACTACATACCCGTTGTGGTAGTTACAAACTGACAAACAAATAAACAATTTATATGAAATACATAGTAAACACGCAATGTATGCGTTTCGTTACATACAAGCAAATAAACAAAATAGTTGTTAGAGCAGCCCAGGCAACATAACAAATAAACGAGGACAGACGGACCTAAACGACCAACCAGCCAACCCACCCATGCGTTTATTTAATATAAAAACATGCCTGAACTCTTTTCTCTACTTCTCACACAACTAATAACTCACTAACATTAAAATTAAAAAATTTTACTAGGCAATTTACAAAAAATAATTATCCAACTTATGCACATGTAGTTAGTTGTTGGGCTGGAGAAGCCTGACAGCTTTAGTTGTTTTCAGCCCTTTTTCCTCTTCGCCATGTGTGGAAAAATCAAGAGCTCACCTGGCAATCATGAAATTGCAATAAGACCTAGAAACACACAAACATAAAGTGTAAACAATAAAAATTATAACGGACAGGGAAAATTAAAATATCGCTTTATAAATTGCTTAATAACTTTTAACACTTTAAATTTATTGAAAACATAGGTTAGGTTAGGTAGAACAGGCAGCTGCTGTGCAGCTCACTTGGGTCCATTTTATTGATCCCATTGTGATACCTGAATAGAAAAGTAAGAATAGAATATAATAGAATAGAATAGAATAGAATAGAAAAGAGAGAAGAGAGAAGAGAAGCAGACAACACCAGAGTCTCTGGCGGGAATCGAACCCGCAACCCCCAAACTAGCACACCAGCACACTACTGACTAGTCTACCGGGGTACCCTTAAAACATAAATCTTATCAAAATAATTTAAAGAGAAAAATTTTGTTCAGCCGGTCAAAGATTGTAAGAACATAAATTTTTGTAAGGAAAAAAAATATTGGCAAGATTCTAGCTAAACAACACTTTAAAAATAATTTAGATTTTTGAGCAATTGTCAAGTCCATACTCATGCGAAAACTTTTTCTTGCAAAAATTTGGTACTTTGTTATGGTGTTGCAGGTCTATACATTTTTCTTTTACATTATCCTTTTATACCCTTTACCTGTGGTGCCAAGGTAATATAAAGCTTTATCATTCCGTTTGTAGTTAATTTCTACAATATTGACACCGACACCATAAAGTTTGTATATTTTAAAAGCCTATGATTAGTCGATTGTAACATGTCCGTCTGTCCGTGTGTTGGTTGAGATCAACATATGTGTATGTGCTATCAGTGTTTTGTAAATATCCGGGACTGAATCACTATTAAAATCCAGTATAAGTTTCAGAGATATAAAAAAATAAACACGACTGCCTCTGTTTTTTAATATTTTTAACACAAAAGTCAAAAATTTAATTTATAGAGACGTTTCCTGCTATTAAAAGGTACGATATGATAAATATATCGCTTACTAACTGACAAAGTTGTAGGCAAAAATAATTACGATAAATAAATATTTATTTTTTTTAAATAAATCACATTATTAAGTATCCCAATTAATTTTTGAACATGTAAAAGACACAAGAATACAAGACGTAGTCCCAAAAATTATTGTCGAGATAAACTGACAATACGGTCTGAAACTAACAAAGATATAAGCACATATATAAATTTGCTTCTGTGTTTAATTGATTTTTAGCTTTCGAACAACAAAACGAAACGATATGGGTACCCAAACAAAGGGCTTGACTAGCAAATTTTACAATTGATTTACATATGGGTCAAATCTAGTACTGAACCCACTTCAGCCCCCAAAATATTGATATTAAACGAAAGTATTTTACCTGTAAAATACAGTAAACAATGTTGAACTAAAATCCAAACTGGCATCCAAAATAAAAAGACGGATAAATGTCAAAAAATGTAATGGGAAAAATGTAAGACCAATAACGACAGAGATGCAGCATTACTGTGTGTATTTGCTTGGTTTAATCGGTTATTACTAAATTCAAAGAAGACGAAACTGTTTCGATTTGGGTGTCAATCATTCCAGAATAACTTCTCGGTATATGTACATGGTGAACTTGTACAGGAAATACAGTCGGTGACTTATTTAAGAATCATTTTACAGGCCAATCTAAACTGGGACTTACATATAAATAGTCTTAACAAGAAAATAGCACCTGCAATTGGTGTTTTATATAAATTGATGCACAAGCTAAGTATTATGGTAAAATTAATGATATATCACGCCTTAATTCAAGCACACTTAAATTATTGAGCTATTGTTTATGCATATAACAGGAGGAATGCTCAGTTAAAGTCTCTTCAAAGTATGCAAAATAAGGCGTTAAAAATTGTATACAACTTACCTACTACCTATTCAACTATTTCATTATATAGAGATATATGTATATGTTAGACAATTTCACCAATCTATGGAATTTATAAGCAACAATTATTTAATTATGTTTTTCTATCTGTTTAAAATATTGGTCACAGAACCATTCGTTTTCAACAAAATCAATCACACTTTTCCACTCGTAATAACTCTCATTTACGTCTTCCAAGATGCAGATTAGAAAGATCTAAACAACGTATTGATTATATGAGTGGTACTTTTTATAATAATCTACCTTGTGGACTTAAAACTATCAATAGAATTTCTCTATTCAAATTCTCAATTTAAAAATTGTTGTGTTCCACATTTGAAACTCTTCTGATGTAAACTTATAAATCTGTGGGTTGAAGCTAAAAGGGCAAATGTCAAAATATTTACTTTTGAGAAAATTTGAATTGAAGTTTTACTTTTATATATGCTCTTATAGTGACATTGGCCAGCATTTTATTTATGAAGCTGTTCTGGGTTAATTATGAATTTAGCTGCTTTACCGTAATGAAATAGAACAAGAAAACAATTCTAATGCAATGATTAACTCAAAAGGGCAAATAAGTGACATTGGCCCTTTTAGCTCCAAGCCACAGAAATATTAACTATAAATTTCTCCTTTTTTGTCTATTATATTCATTGAATATTAATATAAAAGCAAAATGTATGTATGTTAGTCCTTAATAATTTTTTTTACAATATATGTATATATATATATATATATATATATATATATAAAAAATTACTAAGGGGTTTGACCATAAGAATACATTAACCTTCATACCTAAACAAGGGCGTTGAGCGTCAAGCGTTGGAGTTTTACATGTGTTTTGTTTTTGTTACAATAACAAAATACATGCAAAATTGCAACGCTTGACGCTCAACGCTCTTGTTTAGGTATGAGGGTAAGTAAACAAGCAAAATGGCGGATAATTTTTGTTTCTAGTCCATCAATATGGGTTTGAGCTTGATTACTAAAATACAGCTAACTATGTTAAAATTAAAAATCAAGAGAGTCGGATATAATAAAGCAAAATGGCATACACCATTAACTTTATGCTTAGCTACGATGTGACCATTATACCTATAAACATAATGTTGAGGGGTATTATCAGATTCGCACGGCTAAATATAAGGCATTTAGACTTGTCATATGTTGAATTTAGATTTAATGTATTCATTATTTTGATCAGTTAGGGGTTTTAAAGTAGTTTCTTCCTTTTCTTTGCTCATTATTATTCATTTAGTTTTTCTTTTAAAACTAGTAAAAAAAAAATTATAAACTAGAATTTAAGCGAATATTTTAATGATCCGCTTCTTAAGTTTTAAATTTGTATATCCTAATTTAATTTTTTTAAGTAACTCTATTCAGGGTTAAGATTTCGAATACTATGACAAGTTTCAAGTGCTTATAACTTTTAGTGGACAGAATCTTTGCATGTGCATATGTATAGTTGCATTAAAGAAATTATTAACATATTAAAATTAAAATAAAAAAAATACATGAAAAGGTTGTTTCTTTAATTTTTTTTAGTAAAAAGAAAAAAAAATTATGTACAAAGAAATTTCATGCTGCAATGATTTAAAATACCTACAAGTAAGTTATTATTGTATATGATATACATAAACTACACACTGTACATCTGTAAGGGCTTCCACTACTCTTGGGTTTTGCCCACTATTGGGGATAAAAAAATTTAACTTATGTTTAAGGGATTTTTCTGGGGACATTGGAATATATTGTATTATGCGGGTTTTTGAAGGATAAAATTATATCGAGCTCTTTTAATTGTCAAATATTAAATTTAATAAATGCTAATATTTTTATAGTTTTAGTTTGTCATGTGTATTACTAATTGTAATCACATTAAATCAAAATTTTATAATTTTACGTTATTACAGTATGTTAGATAGATTTACAGAACACTAGCTAAGTAAAGTAATTTTTTCTGGGTTTGGCAAATGGTTAATTAACTTTTATTTTGGAGTAGGGCAAGATCTTAAAATTTTAACCTAAGATTTTTGTGTTTTTTACCTTTTTGGCTCGCCCATAGCTTTGAGCTAAAAAACCTGAAAAGTAACCATGTCAATTGCACCACCAGAGTGGTTTAGCTATGAAAATTCTGTTATTATACCCTTAAACAATAGCGCTAATGGTAAAAATATCTTTGTCATTTCATTTGTAATCTTTAAAATGTTTAGTTCCGACCCCAAAAAGTTCACAAAAAGAAAACACATGGTTGTGGTAATCATAATCAAAGAGTAAAATACTATGATTGAATTTCATGATTGTAGGTAAAACATAAAATGGTTGCCAGTTATCATTATTATGTGTACTTTAAGAATCATGCAATAATATAAAATATAACTATGGTAAATTATTGTATTTGCTGTTAGTAATATTGATTGTAATTAATTTTTTTATTTGCAATTATTGAAAATTTTTTTGACATTTTTTTTTTATACCCGCCACCAAAAAAATGGTGGGGGTATATTCATTTTGTCATTCCGTTTGTAACACATCGAAATATCCATTTTAGACCCCATAAAGTATATATATTCTGAATCAGGGTTTGATTTGATGACGATCTAGCTATGTCCGTCCGTCTGTCCGTCCGTCTGTCCGTCTGTTGAAAGTACGATAGAGGTCGCACCGAAAAAGCTAGGGGGTTCAAATTTTGCCAGAGTCTTTCTTATAGACAAGGTTTGTTTGGTATTGAAAATGGGCTAAATCGGAATATTAAGAAGAGAGTTATAGCTCGAAAAGCAAGAGTAGGTCGAAAAAACCGTGTCCTTCGAACATCGAATAAAGTGGAATTGTGTCCAAACGCATTAATGTAGACTCATGAAACTTCGAATATATATTTCCTGAGTAAAAACAATATTTTTTTTTCGAAAATTATCTAAATCTATGCATGTACGAAAATTTATACCGCACAGTGTATTTTTCGGTATATTTAAAAACAAAAACGTCATAAAAGCAACAAAATTGGATGTACGACTCTGAAATTTTGCACACTTTGTTTTATGGTGACGCGCTTTTTTGCTACGGAAAATCAATATGCCACGCCTACTTTTACGCCCACCTCCCATATAACGTTTTAACTAAAATTCATATAATTTCTCTATTAATAAAGATTTTGGAATAATAAAGGGCTATATTGAAACACTTGAGTTGTACTCATTCGCAAAAACAATTGTGACACGCCTACTATAACGTCCACTTTTCACGTTTTCTACCGTTAATGAAATTTAAAAGCTCATAAAACCGCCAAAATAAGAGGTATGATGATCAAATTTGCTACGTATATCCTTCTAATCAATATAATTGTTGTGCCAAAAAGTTTAGGTGACACGCCCACTTTAACGCCTACCTCCCATATAACGGTTTATCTTAAATTAATGTAATTTCTCTATTGACAAAGTTTTTGGGAAAATAAAGGACTATATTGAAATATCTAAGTTGTATTTATTAGCAGAAACTTTATTGACACACCTACTTTAGCTCCCACTTTCATTAAAAGACTACATTTACAAAAGCATTTAAGTAGCCTATCGAAGTTATAAAGGGTGGTAAAATTTTAAGGACCGATGTTGAATTTAAATAAAACACAAATTATTTAGGATATTATTATTATTTCTTTTTGTAATTTTAATATTTGTATGGTTCAATTATGTATTTAACAAAATACATCCTTGGCGCCACTCCTCTATCTGATGGTCCAAATTTTCAGTGACAATGTTGATGCTCAATTGTTGGGCATGATGATTAGTCGAGGTTGACTGCTCTTTTGCCACACTAAAACAGCAATGGTTTCCATTCAACGAACTAAGAAGGCATTCACAGATTTTCTAACATTTTATACAGACCTGTTTTGCAGAAATTTAAATATTTTTTACAATTCTCCCGATTGTGGACGAATTTGAACGTTTATATTGATCAAAAGAATTAAAAAACCTGAATAACTTTAAAGCGTTGCTCATTTGCGTATCTTTTTACGGATCAAATTGAGTAACTATGAGATTGAGAAATGTCATGTGAAGTGCAGAAAACAAATTTGAAGACTATGTGTAGTTCACCTTCAACATAGGCCCTTAAAATTTAACCACCCTCTACAGTGATACATATTTTATTATAAAGAGATTATTCCATAGCGATTAACAAAATAATAAATATTGTGCCTTAAATGTACACAAAATTGGTGGTGGGTATAAAAGATTCGGCACAGCCGAATATAGTGCTCTTACTTGTTTTATATCACAAACTTATAAAATAATAAAAATTTATTCGGTAAGAAATCAAGTTATTATTAAAAAAATTATAATTGATTTCCTTGTAATCAGCACCAATCGCCTTTGAATGAAAATATGTGGACTATAGAGATCTTGACGCGCTCAATTTGAATCCGTTTTCAGTTTTTTCTAATCAGTAGCGAAAAAAATTTTTTTTTATGCAAAATGAGAGCTATTTTTGTTTTCAAAATTTCATTAAAAAATTATTGGGGTGAAAATCTTATATTTTTATCATATTTCAGAAACCATTGTCAACCGATTTTTATGATTTATAGCTTATTTTATTCACAATATTCCTGCTTTAATAAAAAATTACAAAAAAGGTAAAATTTTTACCCTAATAACTCTTAATGACATTTTGAAAACAGAAAATAGTACTAGTAAATTATCGCTACCGATTTCATAATAACACATGAAAATAAAAAAAAATCTTATATAGCTGACTTAAAGAAAAATTTTAATATTAATCACTTTCATTTAAATAGTAATAATCATTCTCAGGTTATGATGAAATATATGAGCATAACCGCCTTGTTTTGGGTTAGGCATGTCAAGAAAAAACCTACGCCCGATAGAAAAAAACTGAAAATCGATTTTAATTTAGCGCTTCAAAATATCTATCGTCCACATATTTTTGTTTAAAAGCGGTAAATTTTTTTGCAGACCAGTGTTATTTAATGATTATTCATAGTTTTAAATGCTGTTGAATATAAAGTTAGTTTTGCAAAGATATCATCAAATTTTGGTCATCACAATTTTGTAAATCATACTATTTTTTAAGGACAACCATATCGACATTTTTACCAAAAGTAAACATTAAATGATAAAACTCAAATAACTGCTTGATTATCGTAACAAAACAAATGATTCAACAAAATAAAAATAACTATTACTTTTTCTCGACAACCAAATATTGTTCCGGAACTGTAGTATAATTGTCGTGATCATGTCACAACCATGGGTTTTCTTTGCGTGTATAAATCTTTTAAATGCTAGTGATTAAGAGAGTCGATTAAAGAATGTCCATCTGTCCAGGTCAGTGTGTGGTATCAATATTTCGGAAATATTCGGAAGCGAATTATTATTTTAAGTCAGCATAAACGTTCTATATTATCAGATATGAGCAAATAAACATGACTTCTTCGTTTCTTTCCCATATTTTCACAACGAAAATTTAAATTTTTAGCCCTAAGATAATTTATAGACATCTATAATCTATATCTATCTATCTATCTATAGGTAATCCACTATAAATATTTGTAAAACTTTTTTAACAAATCGGTTACTACTCGGTAAAGTTAAGAGAAAAATAATTCAAAAACATATTTGTATAAATATTTAAATATGTATATCAACTTACAAAAGCTCCTTGCACATTTTTGGTCACGATAAAAACATCAAATTTCTTGACGTAGCCCTCAAAATTATTGTTAATAAAAACTGTGAAATCGGTTTCAAAATAACTGAGATATAAGCACCATAGTACAAAATCTTAAGTGATCTTTCTAAAAATTTACAAACGAAAATCGATTTTTTAGCTGCAAGACAACTGAAAGGTTCGATATGGATATTACTTGAAAGGGCTTGATTAGAAATATATAATATACGATAAAAGCTTTAAAATCTATAATGGCCGCCAATTTAAAATGGCCTACAATAAATAAAGGGTGAAATCTAGTATCAGATGAATGAACCTGAGCAGTAGAATACAGCAATTTACGAAAAACAAAAAGTCAAACATAAATCAAATATCATAATAACGGGTCTGTCAACTTTAACCCCCATAAATTTTTATCAAATGAAAAGGAGAAAATGTAAAATCAAACAATTCAAGATGAAGTCCTAAACAAAATGGCGAATATTTTTGTCACCCTATCAATAACATCAATTGGAAAAGCTTGACTAAAATAAAGAGGGTGTCGGAAATTGCCTAATCGGAGATATTTAATCTGTTCTAAGTTACGATGTGGTAATTATACTTATACACATGATGGTGAATGGTAATATTAAATTTAATTTGGCACTGTTATTGATTTTTTATAGAATAGAAAATCTTCAGTATTTAGAGTGACTTGGTCAATATACATAAATTCGCAAATACATTTACAAGCTTTTTATTTTAAAGAATACTTAATGTATGACCAGCAAAAAAAATATTCAATTGGAATACATTTTTCATGACTTCTAAATCAAGAGGGCAAGAAAAGGCATTCTTCGTGCCTACCTAAATCCAAGTTATATTATCGTAAATGTTGTGCTTCAAAATGCTTGCAAGTGCATGCAAAATATCTTAAACAATTTAATCAAACATCGGCTTCTTTTCAACTAATATGCATGCATTCTATGCACTTATCGGTATGAGGTGCAGTTTCGTTATATTTTCATATTAATGACACGTTTATGCTAAAATCATGCATGTTTCACCTAAATTGACCCACTTCATAATGGGCTGTACCCATGAATGCACTATTTTTGTATTCTTTTTTGCTGGGTATTTCTATGTGTGAATTAGTGGAGATTATGCACATGTTGTTTAAAATTCAATTAAAACTCAGTACCAAACTCATTGATTCAATGGCATTTAAATTAAAATCGTATCTTACTTTTTACTAAAAAGTATATCTATATATATATATGGGTTTTTTATAATTTTTTTGGGAATAGAAAAACAAGCTGCCTGACAACCCTGACGTTAGCAGGAGCACCATAAAGTACAAGGTGTAGGAAAACATATTGCAAAGAACAAAAGTACGTTCAAGGTAGAAATCATACAACAACAAATAACAAAGGAAAAAAAACAAAAACAATAAACAACTCAGACTCCGTCTGTGAGAAGGTTGTGTGAGCACAAGGGCAAAGTAGTTCGTTGGTTGGTTAATAATTGTCATAAGAGTACAACTACAAAGTGAAATATCATTTCAAAAGTTTTTTCATCTTTTGATGAAAACAGAGAGCTGTAAAGAGGAAGTTGTAGTTTTCTCTATGGCGAAAAAAAGTTGAGAAGAATTCAAGTTGGCTATGATATTGTATAGAATTCAGATAATAATGTTTTCATTATTATTTAGTTGTTTTTTTTTATAAAAATCTTTTCTAAGTTTTTTCTAAATATATACATATTTAGTTTATTTTATAAAGAAACATGTAGGAACATGTACTGTATGGCAACTTTAACATTAACAAAACAACTATAAAGGAAATGGAGAATTGCAAAAAGTATGAAATAAAAGTGGTCTCATCTTTAGATCATATTACTTTTTAAATAAATATGTTAGTTAAACAAAATCTAGGATATAAAAGAAAGCCACAGTTGCAGAAGTTTTTAGTTTTGTGGTAAATTAAAAGAAATATAAAATCACAAAAGATACAAACAAACTGTAGAATACAACTGTTAATGTATGGTAGAAGAACATAAATCTAGTAACATTAATGATTTCTAATGAACGGTCTTCTTTGTTCCCGTGAAATATAAAATAAAATTCCTTTTTCTCGACATAAACTAGACCAGCTAAAAAATACTTTACTTTTAATTTAAATATTACATTAAATGATAAATTAAAATGCGTCTGCAGCGTACTAAAACCACACCAGAATATAAAATATTTTTGAAAGAAAATTTAAAATTTTGTCCGAATGTAGGGGAAGCCCTTTTGAAGAATTGTTATAACGGTTATTTTTTTATCCGTTTGGGTTTGAAAATAGAAAAAAAGAAGTAGATATCAAAAGTGAATTTAATATATATTTGGGGCACAATAAGGCTCTGGTCTAATCAGTAGACAATCTGGTCTACAATTTTTGAAGCGGTCGGGCACGTTCATTGCCAGCATATACCTCATGACTCGGAATCTAAGCCAGCGTAAGCCTATTTTGAAACCACTTAGCTTTTAAGGAAAACGAGAACGAATGCCATTCTTACGTTCCTCTTTTTATATTTAATAAATTAAAACTGTTGTGATTTGGTCACAACGGCTTAAATGTCCTGATCGGTGTGTCGATTATAACGACCATTAAATGGATGTAATTTAGATTGCGTAATTTGCAAGGGTTAAACGTCTTTAATTCTACTCGTGAAGAAATCGCAAATCCTACTGGTCATATTTGGCATAGCCACATAACACAAATATTTATTTTACATTGAAAAACACTCTACATATATCTGATATTAACCATTGGATATTTAATTGTAATATGTCGATAAGCTTGTGACATAGTGTATCTATATGGTGTTTTTTAAACCCAACAGAACTTACGAGAGGGTTAACTGTCAGATTAAGCTAACTTTCTTTAATTTGCTATGTTTACTCTCGCAAATCATAATGAATAAATTGACACTTGAAATTGTCCAAATTTACTTTGAAAATTATTTTTAGCGATAAGGCTTTTTTTTTGGCCTTACAAGCTAGATAAGACACAAAATTGGTATATAGAGCCTACAGTCTCCATTTTATTAAAAACAATTACCGTTTAGTGCATCACCGGACTTTATTTATTCAAAAATTAAACCGGAGATCAGACTACTGTCAACAGAAACGGTAATCGCAAAATTATCAATGATTGTTTTTTTCTAAAAGTAGGGATAATATTAAATGTGTTAAATGTGGTTTAACAGACGGTACGAGCCGTACAGCGACTGCTTTTTCTAAATCAAAATTTAGTGATATGTTTATTTCTGTACAGTTGGCTTATAAATTAGCATCCGAGGAAGTGGGATTTGATACCTCTCCTTAATTTTCTGTGGCGAGAGAAGATAACAGGGCCATTGAGATTTTCTTGGCTGTGTGGTAAGTGCACTATCAGGTTTATATCTTAAATTTCTGGCCACAAGAAGTCCGTAATCATCTTGCGATAGCCTAATTTTAAAAGATGTACTGCCGCCAGCCCATAAATCGCACCAAACTGAACGAACTGGGCGAGCATGCACAGATGTTTTCATATTGCCTACAGACACGGTTTGCTGAAATGTTTGCACAATTCTCCTAATTGTTGACACATTTGGTCAATTATGCTGATCAAAAAAATCACCAAGTGTATTATGGTTGGACTAATGAAATGAAAATGAAAAATGTAAAAAATAAATCTACTCTACTCTATCTATAAATTTTAATATTTTGACGATACTTGTTGTGAAAACAATCACATAACATAACACTAAACATTTGTTTACCCAGAAGAAAGTACATGTATGTGAGCAAGCAAGAGACAACCCTTGAACGCAAAGCAAAGCAAAGCGATGTTGCAAAGACTCGAGCGCTACAGCTACAAATTTAAAAAGAGGCTATGAAAAATGCTCTATAACATGATTCGTTTTTGCGAAGCTTAAAATGAGGGCCATTTAAGTGATATGAATATCCACATTTGGAGTAAAAAATTCAAATTTTCTGTTGTTGATTATCTGTAAAAAATATATTATATATTAAATTTTTAAGCCCCATGATAACTTTTTGCCCACCCTGTATAAGTCTGTCATTCGTAGATAACAGAAATACCCAACATGATAAATACATTCTTAGTCCTTGTGGCTTTATCAATTGATTTTCTCAAATCCTTCTGACTGTGGTAAAGATCCTCATAGCTAAGCCATTAAAACAAATTGAATTAAATTTAATGGAAATGTTTGCTGATATTGAACCCAGTTTATTACTAGAAAAGAACGAATAAGCCGTAGAAATAAGCTTATTTGAGCAAATATTTGCCAAATGTGAATGTAGCTCTAGTTTTGATTTCTCCTTGCCCCGAAACTGTATTGGAGGAAGGACTAACTATGAGCCAATCATTTTATCATATGATAAAATAGTTCATGTTTACATCAGACCTACTTATATCCATTAAATGTTATTGTGATTCCAATATCTTAACAGCTGTAAGTGCACTAAGATTAGTTTCGAGAATGGTTTTTATACAGGACAAATTTTAATATAAAAAATTATTGCTAAAGCAGAAACTAATAAATTTGAGTGATTACATACATATATTTCGTCAATTATTTCACTTATTTAAACGTACTAACTAAAAAGTTGTTCATAAATTGCTATTACTGAACAACATATTTCTCAATGACTACATAAGGTCTGCCTTACTTAAGCAGCTAAAACATGGTCTGTTTTTTACATCTGACTTGTAAAATTCCCCACTGCTAAAGACTTACATGTTGTGTGTTTGCATTAAAACAATACTTTTGTAAAACACATGTGCTAAGTCATCTGACAAAATTTCAATTAGAGCCTGCTCTAATTTGTTCTAACAAGCCACCTGACATCAGCTGTTGGCAGAAATCTCTGATGCCAGAAAACAGTCAGCGGCGGTTGAGATATAAATAAATAAGAATTTTGACAGCCATAAACAATTACATATGGATACCACTTTACCAAGTCAGATGTTAAAAACATGCCGTATAGTAGCTGCTTAAAAAGAGTTCTAGAAATTACTTCATTTATATTATAACGTACAGGGTTGCCCATATTCGACGGACCCATCTGGCAACGCCATAACTTTTGACAGAGATGTCAGATCGCTTAATGACATACCGCGTTTGAAGCGTCAGTCCAAGCAGATTTTTACCATGCAACAATACACGAGACGCGAGCGCTCTGAAATAGTTGAAATTTACATTCAACAGAACAAGTCAATTGTGAAAACTCAACGTGCTTTTAAAATATTAAAAAATGTGAGAAGTGCGCCTTCTAAGAACACCATTAAGCGTTTATACGAAAAATTTTCGACTGGTGAGGCTCTTTCTAATCCGAAGAGGCCAAATAAAAGTCGACCAAGGCGATCGGCCGAGAATATCGCTGCCGTACGAGCCAGTGTTGAGAAGTCCCCAAGAACATCCCAAAAACGCCGTTCTCAGCAGTTGGGCATGGCTCGGTCCACTTTACAACGGATTATTCGCGTTGATTTGCATTTGTTCCCGTACAAAATTCAATTGACGCAAAGATTGTTGCCTGTGGACAAGCCTCGTCGATTGGAATGGGCCCAAAGAGTCATCGAAATGGCCGAAGATGACGAGCAATTTTGGAACAAAATTATCATGTCCGATGAAGCCCATTTCACATTGAATGGGACCGTAAATAAGCAAAATTGCCGTATTTACGCCACTGAAAATCCTCAGGAGATTCAAGAAGTGCCTCTTCATGACGAAAAAGTCACAGTTTGGTGCGGCGTTAGTGCGAAAACGGTCATTGGGCCGTTTTTCTTCCAAAATGAAAATGGCCATGCTGTTACCATCAACCAGGAGCGTTATCGCGACATGATGACCAATTTTGTGATGCCAATTATTCGTCGAAAGTGTATGAGGCAGTTCTGGTTT
Organism: Phyto melanocephala; assembly: GCA_941918925.1. NCBI lineage: Eukaryota > Metazoa > Arthropoda > Insecta > Diptera > Rhinophoridae > Phyto > Phyto melanocephala. The sequence continues at coordinate 22,834,375 of OW799235.1, forward strand.
CAACAAGACGGCGCTCCACCGCACACAAGTCGCATAACAATCGATTTTCTGAAGAATTTGTTTCCGGGCCGTTTGATGTCGAAAAGTGGTGATTTGGACTGGCCACCGCGTTCGCCCGATTTGACGCCGCCTGACTTCTTCTTGTGGGGATATTTGAAGTCAAAGGTTTATGTTAACAAGCCAAGGACCTTAGAAGAGCTCAAGGACAACATTCGTGAACAAATAGCCGCTATTCCGGCCGAAATGTTGGCGAAAACGATGGCAAATGCTGCAAAAAGGGCACAATACGCCATCAACGCCAGAGGCGGCCATTTGAGAGATATCATATTCAAAAATTGATGTAAACAAATCTACTTGGAAAAAATTAAATGATTAAGATTGCCAACCGCCAAATTTTTATTTTTTTCTTTGATTTTTTAAAAAAAACATGGGTCCGTCGAATATGGGCAACCCTGTACATATAAGAACTTATATGGCAGACACTACTTCTTATTTAGAAATTTGTTTGAAGTCGTTTCACATACTTACAGCCGTTCATAAAAACAATATTTTTCTGTTTGTTAAAGGCTTATTTGACAAATTTCTGTACAACAACTGCTAAATAAGCCTTCAATAAAAAAAAAAAAATATTTGTTATGAATACGACAGTTAACGTACAAGTTATAATAATGTTTGTAAGCAAGCAATATAAGTACTTATCCTATTTAAAAACGAGAGTGTTAAGTAGTAGTCGACATCCCAGTTGAAAACCTTTTAAAGAATCGGTTTAGATGCCAAATTGAAAGTACTGAAAAACTGTATTTTAGTGCTTTTAAATCATAATTTAGTAGGAAGAGTTTTTGCTGGTTACCTTTAGAAACTAAATTTATATTTGCCTTTGCCAACAAAATTTTTGTTTTACCGTTTTTAAGCCCCTTTAGTAAAGCATAATCCAATTAAAGTTTAAACTTCTAGCTTATTCTTGAAGCAACTTAAAATCATCTTTTTTTATATTAAACCTCCAGCTTTCCTTACAACCATTAATTTTAAATAAAAACTCATTTGAACATTTATATTTTTAATAAAATTAGTTTTTTTATTTTTGTATTTTCTTATTTATTTTTTTAAGAATTTGTTTGTTTTTAATTAATTATTTTTTTTAAATAAAAATAATCACTAACTATTTTAAATAATTTACAAAACCTTATTTCTTTTTTTTTTCAATCAAGATTCTAGAAATAATAAAATAAAACTATAAACAAATTTAACATTGAATACAATAAATTAAATATTAATCATTTTGTTTGAATGTATTTTTACCTTAAAAATACAGGTTTTAAAAAGAAATACAAAAATTAAATGACTTCAGTGCTGTTTTGTTTTTTTTTATCTTAAATATCTATTTTTACAGGGTTTTGTTTTAATAATTAAATTAATTTTTTATGCAGATGATTTTATTAGAGATCGTTAGTTATTTACAGAGGATTTTAATGTGCGATATTTAATTTGTCTCTTATTTTTGGGTTGTTAAACATACGAAAAATGTATGTTTTTTTATTTAGATTAAACTTATAACTAGTGTTTTTTTATAACTAAGTTGTTGTCTTTGTTGGTTTGCTTGTCTTTTTCTTATATTTTTTTTTTGTTAAATTGGTTCGTTACAATTTAAAATAATTCTTACATTAGTCTGGCATCACAGTAAATCCCTTGTTGTGGGTGGCGGGTCGGAAAACAACCTCTTCTTTAAGCACAAATACTAAGATTTTGGCGATAATATGTTAAGGGTGCTTGCTGTTGAGGATATTTCTCCGTTGTCGTTAAATAACGCTTTTTGGGCCTTTTAAATGTTCCCGTGTCCATCCAAGATCAGTGCTGATAACGCAAGGTTTGTGCCTGACTTATCGACCCATTCGGTGTTTGTTGTTGCTGGCTATTCGTTTGTTTGCTACAACCATGATTAAAGGAACGTCGACCAGTAGTGTTAACCGTTAACATTTGTGGTGGATTTCTTAGGGGCAATGCTGGTGGTACAGGCGGAGGTGTGGGTGTCTTGGTTCTCAGTGCAGAGCTTTGCTGTTTCTCTATGGGTGTAGAGTAGTGGGTATTACTGTAGATATAGTTGGGATCCAAGTCACTGGTCGCCGCATTGTTGGTAAAATCATGAGAGGTGCCATAGTGCATAGGTTGTTGTTGATAGTTGAGATTCTGCTGTAAATGTTCCTGATTTCCGGCATCATGAACAATGGGTAAATCAGCATAGGAATAGCAAGAATCACCCACAGCAGCCGTTTGTTGCAAGAAATGAGGCTTGGTATAGTGATTTAATTTTTGTACTGGTGCCGTGGGATTTTTCATGTGCATTACAAAATTGGCAGAGTCTTCAATGTTTTTAGACGTTTGTATAGTTTGCTTATCACTCATTATAGGTACTTGCAATTGTTGAAAATTCTTTTGATCACCATTTACCGGCAGCGAGCACATGGGACCATAATGACGCTGATTAACATGATGCGGTGTATAGGTGTTGGGGAAAGTAGAGTGTATACCCAAACTGCAGGGATGATGCTGATGACGGGTCATATAATCTTCATCACAAAAAGTTTTTTGGTATTCACGTTCCTTACGGCCTAATGCCGAGTTGCCAAATAAGCCTCCCTTCAAGTACTCACGTATTTTATGACGACATCTGTATACAATCAAAGCCAGGGCGGTAATAGTGGCAGCCGTACCCACTAAGAGGGCACCAATTAAGGCCTGTTTACGCGGATCGTTGTGTGAGCAGCCCATAAGAGTAGGATTTAGATTCTTTAGTTCCTCGCCTCGCAAACGTTCAGGAAACTCGCAAATAACTTCAGGTAATTTGTCCTTAGTGCTATTTTTGCTGATGAGTAAATTTCTGAGCCACATAACACGGCAATCACAAACCATGGGATTTTCGGAGATATCCAAAATTTGCAAGTCTTTCCAGGGGAATAAACCCTCAGCCAAAGTGGTTAGGGCATTAGCTTTTAGATTAACATAACTTAAATGAGGCAAACCACTAAGAGCTCCTTCTTGTACCTCCATTAACATTTTGTTGGAAGCCAAGTTCAAATATTCCAAGTTGGTATTGCTGGCAAAGGCACCATTCATAACACGTTTCAATTTAAGAGCGCCGGTAATCTCTAAACGTTTCAACTGCTTTAAACCCACAAAGGCGCCTTCCAAAATGATCTCAAAATCGTTCTGGCCCAAAAACAATTCTTCCAAACGTTCCAAATGACTGAGGCTGACCGAAGGTATGCGCATCAGTCTATTGTCAGACAAATCCAAAATACGCAAAGCCTCTAAACCTTGAAAAGAGTCGTGTGAGAAATTGCGTAAACCAGCACCTTTTAAATTTAAACGGCTCAAACCTTTCAAATCTTGAAAGGCTGACGAAGGCACCGTCATTAAGCTATTCATGCCCAAAAACAACTCAGCCAACATAGGCATGGCCTGGAAATGTATGGGATCAAGTACCGAGGTCAAGGCATTATCATCCAAATACAATATTCTCAATTGGGATAAACCATCAAAAGCTTTGGGATCAATAAAGCCAATACGATTTTCTCCCAAATTCAATTCCTCGATTTTAGCCAAAGGCGCAAATGTACCCTGATGCAATTCCGATATCAAATTACCGCGCAAATTTAAGACAGTCACCACAGCTAAACCTATAAAGGTCTTGTTGCTAATCTGGCCAATTTTATTATACTGCAAATGCACCTCCTGCAATTTGCGCTGATAAGCAAATGTACGCTGAGGTATATTCATCAAATGATTCGAAGACAAATCCAAAAACGTCAATTCAACATAGAATTGTATGGACGAATCGATGGTCTTGATTTTATTGTTTTTAATCACCAAACGTTGTATAGAGGGATTCAGAGCAATGGGCAAGACATCTAAATGTCCCTCACCGCACTGTACGATTAGGGTGTTATCATCACATTGACAGCCGGGAGGACAGTTCGCCAAAGCCTGGATTTGTGTGAAAAATAGAGCAATCAAGCTCAAAACGATGAGAATGTGAGGAAACATGTTGTCGTTGATTTTGTTAATGGAGAATATTTGGTGGAAAAGTGTTGCAGTTTTCTTTTCGTTTTGAAAAAAATTTCTGTTGAAAGTTTAAAATGAGGTTTGTTTAAGTTTTCAAACGACCAGCGAAAGATGTTAAAGTTCCATATTCTAAAAGAAAGAAAAAACAAAAACATGGGGAAATTAGAAAATTTTGTAAGACCAGAGAAATAAATTCTTATGATTTTATTTATATTTAATTTTTTAAATTATAAAAGGTTTATAGAACAAAATTTTTTTTTACAAAATTTGTTGAAAAAAATGTTGATGAATTTAAAATTTGATAATGAGCAAGAAGGCTTTTATTAAAAAAAGGTTTTGGAAACAAGAGCACTGAAGAATTTTTTTAAATTTATTTAATTTCATAATAGTTTGTGCTTATAAATATATTTTTTTTATATTAAAAATTCTTTCAAAAGTTTAGGTAAAAGGCATTTTTGAGTTTACCGCCAATTTTCAGAATCAAATTTTAAATTTATGAAATTTTAATCTAAGAACATGTTAAATGATAATTTTGTTTTGTCAACCTTTGTTTATGAATATGGTAACAATTTACTTGTATGTTAGCAAAAGTTTGAAAATAAAAATTTTAAATTTTGTTAAAAACTTTATTAATTTTAAAATTTTAGAATTCTTATCCTCGTCTGTTTAACAAATCTTATTTGTCTCAAAAACATTTTTTTTTTCACTTTTCTCCAGAGACCAAAAGAATTTAAATATTCTTCTTCAGTTTTTTTTTTGTATTATTGAAACGCACATTTTCAAAATGCTTGTTTGACATTTTTGGAATTTATAACAACATATACATAAATATTCCTTTAAATTCTTTAGAGAATTTTGCCTTATGCCTTTTATTAAATTATTTTTTTTAAATCATCATCTACTTGATAATGCACACCCACCTTTAAATCTTGTATATTTTTTGGGAAATTTTCCTTTCCAAAGCAGCAAATTTCAAATGATAAAAATGATTTTAAAATTTTTATGGTCCATACACTTAACACTTTTTTTATACAATTTTTTTGGTTTTCGGGTTTTTACACAACAAGTTTGTTAATATATTTTGTTTTGTTAAAAAAAAAAAAATTCTGGTTTTTATAACCGTGAGCGATAATCCAAGTGTTCGCTTTAACCACGGTGTTTTCTGTTTGTTTCTTAATGATTTTTGTGTGTTTAAAATTGTGTTTACGTTTTCATAAAACTTCGTATTTCTAAGATACTTTTTTATTTTACTTTATTTGTTGGTATCTTTTAACTTAAAATTTATTGGGAATTTTATTCTTAAGTACACAACCGTACACGACGAAGCAACGAACTACACTGATTTTGTATTGCACTTAACGCTCTTACAATACCTCGGTTGCGAGTAAAATCCATAGAAATTCACAAGAGCGTAACTAACAAAATGCATAGGATGTATTTAATTTTTAAAACAATTGTTTATATTAACCAAATTTTCTACACAAAAGAGCTACCCTAATGATAAAGGGTGGGAGCGAGAAGTTCACAAACAAGAGCATAAAGGAGTATAAAAAGCGGTCTAGGAGCGTAACATGAGAGAAAGAGTAGGTAAATTGCTTAAACAGGTTTTATAACAAATGAGTATGACTTTGGTTGCACAAACATTATGTATCCGCAAACGGCAGATGTTTTTTGGTGGCAACAACAGAATTAATATCTAGATACAATTTATTATAAAGAGAGAAAAAGTGGGAGAGAAAGAGCGAGATTATAACTAAAAAGAGATATAAATATTTTAGCACTAAATATTATAGAGTAATAAAAGAGAAAAAATATATTTTATTTTAAGCAATAGATGTCGCTGGCAGTTATATTTTAACAAATTGAACGTGATTTTTTTTAAGCTAAACATATTTATAGAGTATATTTGGTTAAATAAAAAATTCTCAATTCATTCTCTACTGCTCTGTCCAGCAGTAGACAATAAAGCACTTGAATTTAAAATATTTTAAAATGTTGCTTTACGAGCATTTCAAAGAACAAATACGTAAATGTTAAGCAAAATTGTGTCTGTCATGGAATAAGTAAATATTTGTTTAATAATAATTTTATTTCAAAAGAAAGGTTTTGCATGAAAAAATTTCCTCTATAAAATATTAAGAAAAATTGGGAAAAATTTAAAGAAAAAATGTGTTTAAAATAATTATAAATTTGTTATGTTTTTTTGTTTTAAATTTCGTGCATTCAAATGAAAACTACAGTTCCCTTTTTTAGGTTTTTATTTTAATACAAAAATAAATTTGTTTGTTTTTTCATATATTCAAAAGGAAAAAATTGTCATTTAAGTTTAAATTAACTAGTAGGTAATTTATAAAAAAATCAAAAGAATTTATAAGTAGACAATTTAATTGAAGGAAAACAACAGCGCAATGTTTCCCACAAATGGAACGCAAAGAATTTAATTTCTTTACCCAGATTAGGAAAGTATTATATTGGCTTAAACAGAACGCACCTTGTCTTTTGCCAAATTTTACAAAATTAAAAATTCTTTAGAATATTTATAGTCTTTGAATAACTTAATTTTGAATAAAAAAAAATCTCTTAAATTTTAAACGATTAAAATCTCAAACATGGGTTTCTTTAACAAAATTTATTCGCATTGTCTAATAAAGATTGTAAAAAATTATTTTAAACTTTTTCTTAGATTTGAAATAAATTGGAATTGCATAAATCTAAAACTTTATGTTTATTGTTATAAATCGTAGCCAGCAGGAAAAACATGACAAAAAATTCATTTTGCAGAAGTTCAATTGATGATGAAGTAAAAAAATTTTGGAAAAAACACATTAGAGATCATGTGTTTATATAAATATATTAACGAACTTCACTCCGTTCTCATAAGGGCATAGAACTAGTTCATAATTGGTGAACAAGATATGATGTTTCATAAATTGATAAAGTTTGTATACATGAATTGTTAAAGATACTTTGCACGATGTTCTCACCTTTTTGAAGCACATACTTTTTTATAATTTTTTATTTCACACTAAGGCAGTCATTTGGAATAAATCTTTTTGCGTTATTGATTTAGAAGTTCTGCACTAATTTAAATTCTTTTTCTGGGATATAATTGTGTATTTAAGCCTCACACAGGTTCCGATTTTAAATTATGTTTGGTCATAAAATATTCATATAACCTTATCGTGTTCTCTAAATTATATTCAATTAATTATCTTGACAATTATTTACTAATGTAGATTATTTTGTTAGAAACATATAAAAAAAATTTGTAATTTGAAATGGAAAAAATAATTATAAAATTTAATACAAAAAAGTAAAATTAAGGAGTTATTAATTAATTAATTTCGAAAACATTTTTTTTTTTAATTACATTTATCCGATAATAATTATTGGTTGATATACATACATACATACATACATACATACATACATACATACATACATACATACATACATACATACATACATACATACATACATACATACATACATATTTTTGCATTTGTAAGGATTTAAGAAACTAATACATTAAATCTGTAGATTTCATGGGCAATCGCGTATGTTCGTTTTTTGACGTTTTTTAGATTTTGTGCTAATAATGTCATATTGCTTGGTTTTTAAAATTTCTGAAATGAGATGGACCCATTCCGATTTTTTTAATGGGATAACAAATTATTTCGTTTTTTAGAAAAACACACAACCAAAAACGTTGTTATTTCTGAACACATTTGAAAGTTATTTTCTGGTAATTTTTCAGTTTTACTAGAAGTAGAATAATTAATTGTGTACAACCTATGTTGACATATTCTGTTTTATCTGCACACACTTGATCACACGACATGATCACGATGGTCATATTATATTCGCTATAACAATATTTGGTTGTCGAAAACAAGTAATAGTTATTTTTATTTTATTTCATCATATATTTTGTCACGACAACCAAGCATTTGTTTGCATTGTATCATTGAACGTTTATATTTCTTAAAACATTCGACATGGTTGTCGTTTAAAAATAGTATGATTTGAATAAAACTAATCCGACAAAAATAACATTATTTTGAAGATAAAATTATTATTTTAATAATCATTTAATAATAGATGAGACAACAGTATGATTAAAAAGCAATCAAGCTATGATTTTCTTCAATAATAATATGCTTTCAACTTCTTGCTGGATAAATTTTTATTACTTAAATAGTTTCAGATGTCAAAAAAAATACACAAAAATTGTGAAAAAAATTGAAGAAACTTATAAATAAACAAGAAAATTTATATAAATATAGATCTATATACATACATAAAAATTAGTTGCATTGTGTTAGTTATTGATGTTATCTGGAATGCGTGAACTGTTCTCTGTATGCGCTTCTGCACTACGAAGTGTGGAGGGGGTTCGCTAGTATTGGTATAAAAATTGCAAATAAAAAGGTAAGTAAATCATTATATGAAACTAACAGCTCAAGGCAATAATTTGCCGTAAAACAAGTAAAGATAGTCGATTTCAACTATAGTTATATATATTGTTATTGCATTATGCTTCAATTAAACATAATAATGATAATTGGCAACCATTGTATGTTTTAATCACAATCGTACAATTCAATCATAGTATGTAGCTCTTCGATTATGGTTAACACATCCAGATATTTTCTTTCCGTGCACTGTTACCACTTGTAATGGTAGAGTTTGTGATAAAAATCTTTGCGTAGATTAAGTAAATAATTTTTATTTAATTGAAATACAACAAAGGGAATAAAGTTTTTAAAGAGAGATCTGAAAGATTACTGTCCATCAGAAAAATCGGAATGTACAACATGTATAATGTTTGCATGTTTAATAGTATATAGATATTATATGTACTGGTATAAATAACATTGAATACCTGCAGATGTTGTCACAAGAAATGATAAACAAATTGTTTGAGGTTCTAGATAACCGAAAGGATCAATATGGATATAAAATGAAATGGCTTGACTACACAGCAAAATATATTATAATACCAGCTTCAACCCCTTAATATTAGTACCAAATGAGAGGGCTTAAACCGTTTAACTGTCAACATTAAAAAAATCAAATCCGAAACAAAATGGAGGATAATATTTTTTTCTTCACCCCATGGTATCGAATGATAGGGTTTGAATAGTATAATACCACACTAAAGACTATGAGGTACACCTATTATTATACTAAGTACATGATGGTGAAGGGTATTATCAGAATATAGCATTCTTTGAAGAATCTTAAAATGTAGTCAAAATAATATTATTTAGGCATTTAATGATATTTTTTGGTTTGTTGTGTGTTTTTATTTTCTTTTAGTATAATTGTATCTAATTTTTCTTGAGCGGTAAAGATGGTCAATAAAGTTGATCGATATATTGAAAAAAAAAATAATAATTGAAAATAAATAAATTAAAAAGAAAATAAAATTATACAAAATTTTTAAATTTATTTAAAACAATTAAAGACCTCTAGCCAAATCAATTATATTAAAAAAGAATTAATTTCTCTATATTATCCTTAATTTCTTTAAAACCGGTTTTCTAAGTGTAACTGAAACTCGGTTTTAAAGAACCCGAATAATCGATCTCTAAAGAATTAATAAAATTAAGTTCTGGTTATACTGTTAGTTTTTCAAGACTTTAGTTTAATAATGAATAAAATTAAAAAATATAGAAGAATACAAAGGAATAAAACAATTTAACCTGGAGAATGCAATCTTAAAACAAGTTCAAAAGGTTAAAATCCTAGACTTAAAAATTTGTCATATTTTAGAAAATAATAACGGCAAAATATTTCTTAAAACAAATATTTATATTATACCTTCAAAAACACGAAAAAATATCGTTTACAGGTTGAAAACCTGATTTAACTTCTTTAAGTAGCACAAAGAACAACAAAAATTTTAGCTAAATTACCCTACTTATAGCATCTCTAAATCAAAAATAAAATAAATAAAAAAAAAATAAATATTAAGGAAAAGGATACTTAACCTAAACTGCTTGGTTTATTCACAAAAAGTGTCAATGTTTTAAATGTGTTTGAACATAAGTATGTCAGAGATAAGGATACTTGAAAATGCTATTATTAACTAAAGCCGCATATTCATAAGAGTTTGTTGTAAATGTTGTCACAAAAAAGTAAAAAAAATAACATTAAATAAAACATTAAGAGCCAGCTAGGGGGTCTATAGACTCGAAGGAAGAAAAAGGACTATTTTCCAAGGAAATGTGTTCACTTTAAGCACTAATTAAGATTTTTATCTAAAAAAAAAAAGAAATTACAACAAACGAGGTGAAAATTTTGTTGCGGAGCAATTTAAGAAATAGAATATTTTTTTTTTAACAATAACGGTAATTAAACAGAATGACTGTTGTTTAAAAGAACGTGCATATAAAATAAATAAAATAGATATAAAAAAGTTGCCGGAATTAAAAAATATGTGTCAGGACAATCTAAATATGTATACAATGGGTTTAAAAGTGCGTTAAGGTACGCTCACAATTGCTAAATATTATATTATAAATATAAGCGTAGCCACAAATTTTTCTTAAATACAGGGAGTAAAAATTTGGGGTATATTTTTAATGTTAATTAAGGAAGAATTTTTTAAGATTTAAAACAATCTTTATTTCAGTTTATTACAAATAAATTTGAGTTAGTGAACTTTCTAATGGCTCAGCAAGCTTTCAATCTTTTACTAGAATACCAATCACGTTTTTCAATAAACTATTGTCAATGGTTGATATCTGCTTGATAATGTTGCTTTGAAGCTCTTAAACTATTGTGGATATATTGCTGACATTTTTTGACTTAAAAAAAACACACAAAAAATAAGTAAGAGTACTATTGTCGTCCGTGCCGAATCTTATATACCCTTTACAACGTGTAGTCATGCAATAACAATTGTTTGTATCACCATTCATCTCATTAATATGAAATACGTACATACATATCTGTGGCTTGGAGCTAAAAGGGCCAATGTCACTATTTTGCTCTTTTGAGTTAATCATTGCATTAGATTTGTTTTCTTGCTCTATTTCATTATGATAAAACAGCTAAAGTCATACATAACCCGGAACAGCTTCATAAATAAAATGCTGGCCAATGTCATTATATAAGCATTTATATAAGTTTCTATATAGTTTCTCAAAAGTAAATATTTTGACATTGGCCTCTTTAGCTCCAAGCCACAGATATATAATTTATTATCTTTATAATGACTTAATCCGCTTAAAAACATCCCATTGTTAAATTATAAATTAAGTATAAGTATAAATGTATGTATGTATTAAAAAAAAACAAGTAAGAGCGCTATATTCGGCCGTGCCGAATCTTATATACCCTTCACAACGTGTAGTCGTGCAATAACAGTAGTTTGTCATCCCATATGAAATACGTACCTACATATAAAAAAATCTCATTGTAAAATTATAAATTCACGTATGTATGTTAAAAAAACAAAAAAAAATTTAAAAAAAAAAATTAAAAAAAAAAATTAAAAAAAAAAATAATTAAAATATATATAATAAATAAAAAAAATTAAAAAAAACAATAATAAAAATATAAATAATATATTAAATAAAAAATAAAAAAAAAATAAAAAAAAAATTAAAAAAAAAAATTAAAAAAAAATTTTTTTTTGGCTCAGCTGGGATTCGATGCCACGTTTTCTCTAACCAGTATACACGTTTGTATGTATGTATGTTGTTGCTGTAGTGTTGTTTTTGTGAAAAAAAAATCGAGGTAGTCGTGGGTTTTTGCTTATATCTCAGTTGTTTATGTACCGATGTTCCTGATTTTCAATACCGATCTATTCCTGAATATTTCTGATATTTTATTACCTCACTTGGGTCCAAGCGATGTCGGGGGCTTCAAAAAGTTGATTTCAACATACACACGGACAGACGGTCAGACTGACAGAGCTTAATCGACTCCCCTATTCATAAGCTTTCAGAAAATATATACTTTATGGGGTCGGAAATGACCCCATTTCACACGGAATGACAAACCTTACACTCACTGGGATCTTCGAACTTTTATTAAAAACGATCCATTGTTTGTTTTGATGTGTGGAAAGTGACACAATCCTGTTGAATAAACATATTCTCTGCAGCTTCTGATCATCTTACTGTAGCGATTTAAATTGATAGTTGTTACTAGAAATTTTAATACTCAATACTAATTTAAGGTTATGAGATTTGTAAAATTTGCAGTTAAAACCATGTCTGTGGCAAAAAGAAAAACTGCTTAAGTCGACATAAGCTAAAATTGAGATAATTACACTTTTGCAATCCCGGAATTCAAAATTACCCTCAAGAAAACTTTCCACTATTTTTGAAACTTAGCAGCAAGTTATTGCGTAGAAACTTATTATGTATATCTTTTCAAAGAGCAACAAAATTTGATATAATAACTTATTTTAGCTTCAAATTTAGCTAAATTACAAAAATAAATATACTGTTTAATTTATGCATCAAATCAGTTTTTTTAATTTATAAATTTATATATATTCTTAAAAATCAACTTAAAAATTTAAAAGTACTTTTCTGAAAACTATAAACAGACATAAATAGTTTTTCCTTACAGCCACAGATATAACAATGGATTTATATTGGAATTTGCTCAAGTTTAAAAAAAAAATACATTAAATTAAATTTATTAGAGAAAAATTCATACATTTTAGTGCTGACGTTTATTTCATCGAATATTTGTCTAACGTTAACCTATATTTAGTTGAGTGGGATAAATTTGTATTTAAAGATGATACTGCCCTGAAATCCCATACTACTTTAATAAAACTTCACTTTTTCTTTTATTTTTTTAGGTTAAAGAAAATACCAGTCCGTATAGTTTTTGAAAAAATTCTAAATTGTTTTAAGTTTTAGAAACATTTTAAATAAAATTCTTAGGTGTTTTGTTTTTTTTTTCTCTAAAAAGCCATTAATGTTCTCAATTTTAAATAATTACCGACATCTTTTTAAGAGTACTTTAAGTGTATGATTTAAATAAATAATATTTGTAAAAAACCATCAACAGATTGTTAAAGAACACCCCTTCTTAAAGTAGTCTAAACTCAAAACGGATTATTAATGATTTCATTACATCTTAGAACATATGTGTGATCAACTCCTCTTGTAAAGTAATATCTTAGCAGTCACACACATTCATTTATTATACAATGAACATTCAATAATCATGTCATTAAAAATGGTTTAGTATTCTATTTAAGTACATATGTGCATATTCATGTAAGTAACATTTTCTTGTTGGTAAATATAAATGCAGAAAAGTGTTAAGTGTTTATTTTAAACATATTTTCGTATCTTAATTGTATAAGGAAAATAATGAAAAAAAAAACAGGAAAATAAATCAAAAATCATGAAACTCTTAAAACTCTTGAAAAATATATTGAAAAAATTAAAACTGCACTGTAAGAAACACTGCTAGAGTTTGACCTTGAAAATTAGAATTTTATATTTTTCTTACGTCTCATATATCTCATTCTGTTCTTGATTAAGTTGTAAAGAAAATTTCTGAATTTAGTTACTACAACACTTTTTCTGAATTTTGTTAAAATTTTTGGAAAAAGTTTAATTTTTTACAAAGAAATATGCATCATCCACCGTGCAATATGAGTATTTTGATATAAACTGCGAGCTCAATTTGTTTGATCTTTTTTTTTCTTCTAATGTCCCTACCGCATTACTACCATGTGCAGCTTTTTAACTTTAAACAACTAAAAACACAGCATTAGCTTTTCACACAAAAGAGTTAGAGCATTTAACTTTAGGAGCTGCTTTTCCCATAGAAGTCTTCAGGGCTCTTAAAAGAGTTGTTTTCTTACCGCTCCTGATTTTTTTAAAATGCTCAAATCTTCCTTATGTTTAATGGCTTTTAAAAATAATAATTTACTGGACCAAGTACAAGTTTTATCAGGAATAGTATGTACAAGTTTTTTCTGATTAACTTTTTATATTTCTTTGAGAGATACCACGTTTAGTTTAGTTCAATTTTTGTTTGATTTTTATAGCAATGTTAAAAACTGAGACTTAAAAATATTAAGTTCACATTCCATAAAATTCCGATTTGGTGACACTAATCCAATTTATGGCTATCATATCAAAGCGGATAAACTTAAATTCAAATTTATTTTTGATTGATTATTTGTTTTTGTTCAAAAAGTTCACGTAAGTTGTTTTGTCAAAAGTCTACAATTATATGTTTTGCGAGAACATGAGTGCATGTATATTCTAGGCTAGCCCGTCCGTTAAAATATATAATTAAATCCGTAAGAAAACCATAAACTACCGTTCTTGTTTTTTTTGTGTTTTATCAGTCACGAGTATATTTTGTGTTAAATTTCACCAAAGTATCTACGCAAAAAAATCCATCCAGCAACTTTTGAGTGAAACGAGCTCAAGGTAGCCAACAGAAAGACGGACAGACAGACATATAGACAGACAAACAGACATAGAAGATATATACAAATTGGTGTTTTCTAAGAATAAAAAGTGCTTGGTATCATAAAAATTAAAATATTTATCGAAACTTAAAAAACTTTGTTGATTGGTTGTTGGGTTTAAGCTGGTCATATGTAGTTCTGGTGCTAATGCCAGATCATCAGTAAACCTTTAAACCACAAAATTTTTGAAAATTCTTAAAATTGTTACAAGCTTTATTTAAAATAAACGAATAAACAAAATTTTGAAATTTGTTAGGAGAATATCCTAAACAATTAGTAAATTTTTGAAATTTAAAAAATTTATGCCACTGTTATATTTATTTCTGTCATTTCTGTATTTTGTTACTAATTACACTGTGCTAGTTGAAAAAACAGACAAGCCGAGCACCTAGCATTTTAACATAATTCGGGTACGCTAAATCCAGTGGTGCTCTCGGTTTTTTAAGATTGGCTCTGGTTTTCGAGATATACCGTTATATCGAAAATGGATGAGGTTGCACCACATATGTTCGCGTAACTCAAAAACGCTTTAGCTTATTCCAAAAACTTAAAAAAACGAAATTCCGCAATAAAATTTCCTTTAAGAAAAGTAAAACTTCTTTCTAATATCCGTAGTCGTTTTAGAAAAATAATTTTTTGTTTGAAAAAAAAAATTAATTTTTTTATCAAAATTTCTTAATTTTTGTTCTTTAAAAATTCATAAAAAATTAAAAAATGCAGCTAGGCTTCTAATTTTTTGCAAACATATAAAAAACAAAGCTGCTAACAAAACAAGCCATAAATAAATAAAATCTGTTAGCAACTTTTGATTTTATTCACAAAAGTCGACAAATTTTAATTAATTTAAGAATTTCATAAAACGCAATATTTGTATGGGAGCCCCCCTAAGGGATGGTGATAAAGGGAAAGTATAATTTAAGAAAATGTTAAGAACAAAAAACAATGAAGGTCGGTCATACATTTTATCCCCCTAGGAGTGAATCCTAGGCCTTAGAAACAAATGTTGGGAATGAAAAATAAAGTTGCGCTGGTCATACATTTGGCCCGTTTAGGGGTATCTCAGGCGCTGCAGGTGCAAAATTTAAGGCTAGGGTTCTACGCGTATAAAAAAATTTTAAATTAGTGACATGTAGCAAAACTGCTTTTAAGCTACTTTTGGAAGAATCAATGAATAAGCGCCAATCTCCAGGATTACATTCATTTTGCATTGTGCAACGGTATTTGGCATGGTTCTTGGAATTAAAAATTAAAACATAGTATTTTTGAATTACCTGTGATTTCAAGTTATTGGCAATAAAATCTACACCTGGAAACGGTAGAAATATTATTCGTCCTGGCTTTTTTTTTTACAAAACATGCGACTAGTACTTTGATTAAAACAATTACAGTATAAATAAGAGTTCCTCATATATTGAAATATCTAAGATGGGGCCGTGTAAAAAGTTTAATTACTTTTGTTATATGTGTGGGAAATATAAAAATATACCAAGTCGCCGTACCTTGTATGAATCATATTTTTCTTTAAGGGTTATATATGGTAAGAGTTGGACACCATCAATAGTGTGTACACACTGCATTTACCATTTAAATAAGCGGGGAAAAAATGGAGATGCCATGCCATTTGGTGTTCCAATGATTTGGAGAGATCCCATAGTTCATGTTGAAGATGAGTGTTATGCGTGCATAAATTATACAGCGGGTATAAACAGAAGAAAAATGACTTATATGTCTTATACTGAAACAGCATATGCTCGATTTCCGCTGCCACATTCTGATGAAATTACTGTTCCGGGTAGCCATATACCAACAGAACATATTTCCTCAATAATTCATTCTGTTGAAGCGGATAGACCAGCTACTTCAATGTATCAACCGTCATGCATCACGGTTCCATGCAGTCACAATGAAATCACGCAAGATCGTCTGGATATAATGGTACGGCGTCTAAAATTATCTCAAAGACAGAGAATTCTCTTGGCAAAAGAGTTAAAACGAGCTAATATTTTAGCACCAGGTGTACAAACATACGGGGCTATCAATCGCCATAGACGATTTACGACTTTTTTTAAATCTATTGAAAATAATTCTATTGCGTATTGTACTGACATCCGCGGATTGGTTTCAACGATGCAAAATGAATATAATCCTGGAGATTGGCGCTTATTCATTGACTCTTCCAAAAGTAGCTTAAAAGCAGTTTTGCTACATGTCACTAATTTAAAAAGTCCTATTCCGATAGCACTTAGCACAAATACTAAAGAGACATACGCATCAATGAAAAAAATAATACAGTTAATTAAATATGAAGACCACAAGTGGAAAATATGCGCAAATTTAAAAGTGGTAGCTCTTTTAAGAGGCATGCAATTGGGCTATACTAAAAATATGTGCTTCATGTGCATACGGAATACGCGTTTCGATGGCGACCAGTACAATACACGGGATTGGGCTTTACTTGAGGAAAGCAGATTGCATAGAAACAATGTTATTGAATTACCACTTGTGTCGATGGAAAAGATTTTGCTTCCTCCACTCCACATCAAACTGGGTATTGTAAAAAATTTTATAAAAGCATTGAGCCCAGATGGTGTTGCTTTTACCGAATTGCACCGAATTTTTCCACGATTAAGCGGCATGAAAGTAAAAGAAGGTATGAACTCTAACTACTTTATTAAATTAGATTTATATTTCATTTCATAATGTTTCTATTTTACAGGAATTCTTAATGGACCGGACATTCGCCGTCTTATGAAGGACCATCAATTTGAGGCTGCATTGAATGATATGTGTGAAATCAGTAATAGAAAATGTATTAGGAAATCATCGGTCTGAAAACTGGCGAATTTTAATCAAAAATATGCTAACCGCATTTAAAAACTTAAACGTTAGAATGTCATTGAAAATACATTTTTTGCATTGCAATGCCGAAAAATTTAATGAACAATCACCAGCCGAGTCTGATGAACATGGCGAGAGATTTCACCAAGTAACAGCCAGGCTCGAACACTGGTATAGCGGCAAACAACTTGATTCGCTATTAGGGGATATTTGTTGGAATCTGCAGGAGGAAGAAGAATAAATTTCTAAATAAAAACTACTTAACAACAAAAAATTTTTAGTTTGGTTATATAAAAAATTCAAAAATTTCATCTTTTCTGAAAAAATCAAAAGTTGTAGACAGACTTTAATCACAAATAGCTTATTTTGCACCTGCGCAACTTTATTTTTCATTCCCAACATTTGTTTCTAAGGCCTAGGATTTACTCCTAGGGGGATTAAATGTATGACCGACCTTCATTGTTTTTTGTTCTTAACATTTTCTTAAATTATACTTTCCCTTTATCACCATCCCTTAGGGGGGCTCCCATACAAATATTGCGTTTTATGAAATTCTTAAATTAATTAAAATTTGTCGACTTTTGTGAATAAAATCAAAAGTTGCTAACAGATTTTAATCATTTATGGCTTGTTTTGTTAGCAGCTTTGTTTTTTATATGTTTGCAAAAAATTAGAAGCCTAGCTGCATTTTTTAATTTTTTATGAATTTTTAAAGAACAAAAATTTCGAAATTTTGATAAAAAAATTAATTTTTTTTTCAAAAAAAAAATTATTTTTCTAAAACGACTACGGATATTAGAAAGAAGTTTTACTTTTCTTGAAGGAAATTTTATTGCGGAATTTCGGTTTTTTAAGTTTTTGGAATAAGCTAAAGCGTTTTTGAGTTACGCGAACATAAGTGGTGCAACCTCCTCCATTTTCGAAATAACGGTATATCTCGAAAACCAGAGCCAATCTTAAAAAACCGAGGGCACCACTGGATTTAGCGTACCCGAATTATGTTAAAACGCTAGGTGTTCAGCTTGTCACGAAAAAAAAGTGTCAATTTCATGCACAGTGTTATCTACTACCAGTTTTACTGGCAAAATATTAAAATACTTTTTTATAATAATAATATTGTGTACCAAAGTTATTATAGTATTCCATTGTTAAATTTTATTAAAGTCCATCCGGTAACTTTTTAATTAATCGAGCTCAGAAAATCAGACAGAAGGACAGACGGACGAAAAAAAATTCTAAAAACTTTTATTTTGTATACTAAGTTGATAATACCACCATCAAAATTTCCAAAACCAATTGCACCAAGAATAAAATTATGCATTACTTTTATTCAAAAACTTGTGTGTTGTTTTTTTATTTTTATCAAAATTTCAAATAATATTAGTATTATTGGAATGACTATTCGTCAGTTGAAAATACTTTTGTTGTTGCTTGTTAATGGCTTTAGTGCTTGGAGAATTATTTGACTATTTAAGTAGAATTAGAGAAATTAGTTTTTTCCAAATTATTATTTTACTAGCAGACCCGGTCCGTGTTGCTGGCCCTAAGCTAACATAAGTGTTATATTACCACACGATTTAAATTGAGCTTTTAACGAAATTTACGGTCCTTAAATAAAAATCAATGGAAAAGCTATCATAAAGTTTTTTTACAGACTAACTTACATATGATGTATGTATGGGCTCAATCTAAAAAGAAACACATGTATTTAAGGCAAATTGGAAATTATCAGGTATATGATGGAAATCGAAAACGAAAACGAAGCAATTTTGAAAGTTCGTTTTAATACTCTATGAATAAAATTTTTGTAATTTTTGTTATAAAATTCTTTTTAATATAGAAATATTTATGTACATATATAACAAAAATTACAAAAATTTTATTCATAGAATATTAAAACGATCTTTCAAAATTGCTTCGTTTTCGTTTTCGATTTCCATCACATGCCTGTATATTTATTTATTACTTCATCTTAAGGCCAGCGGAGAGACAATGCTTTTTGTTTTTTTATTTGGCTTAAAAACGTATAATTTTTTTTTGGCGTGCCAACTCAAGAGCAAGCCACATACAATTGGCTGTGTGAAAAACATGAATTTTCCAAAATTAAGTCAGCAACAGTCAATGATTGGATTTGTGCTTTGTTGATGACAATAGCAAAGGCAAGACGCAAAGTGAATTGAAACCGCTTGAGTTGGAATGGTAAATCGTTGGAAATTATCGGAATTCGTGGAATAAGTACGTCTTCGCCTTTGAATCTGCCACCGAAGAATGTTGCCTCGATTGAATTTGGTGAACAGATTTTGATGGTCAATCTGGTTCCGTTGCATAACTTTGGTGCATTTAAGTTGCGAATAAGAATTACAGGTGATCCAACCTTTAATGTTAGTACATGCGGTGGCATTCCGGGTGGTTACAATGAATTCAAAAATTCAGTGGGATAATTGACGGCTTGTTCTTCATCCATTACTCTGTCGATCGATTTGTATTTGATTAATTTACCGGGCAGTTTCAATTGAATTTGCTCATTAAGCTGTAAATATTTTTTGTAAATAAATCGAAAACTCGGATTTTTGAATGCAAAATTTTGAAAATTTTTAAATATCTTCGGAACTACATAACCGATTTAAGAGTTTGATATCTCGTTTTGAAAAACATGACAACGCCTTTCACAAAAAATAAAAAAAGCAAACAAAATAAATACATGCTTATGTCATTGGTGGTGCAATATAAAAATTGGATTTTGCCACGCCCCTCCGCTCGCAGACCGAAAATCAAAAATCAGACTTCACAGTGTCACCCGCCTAAGTATTCTGAAGATTCCCTGAAAATTTCATCAAAATCGGTTTAGTCGTTTTGGAGTCCATACGTTACATTCATACATACATCCTTTTTTAGATTTATACCTATAGAATAAGAATATACTTTTTCTATTTTTAAAATATTTAAAATTTTCTCAGTGTTTTTTTGTTTTTACTTTCAAAATATAGTCTTTCAAACCTTGCCTTTATATCCTTGTCACTTCAAAAACCTTTAAAAAATTTTGTGTTTCGTTGGTTTTGTGGCTTTTTTTGTTCTCCTGTAAGATGATACTTTTACAGCCAAGTGCATGTGAGTACATATGCACGCATATATTTGGGATGGCTTAAGCGTACTAAAAGGATAGAGAGACAACTAAATATAAAGATTTTCTCTTTCAAATGTTGGTATGATAAATTTTAACACTCGAACACATAAAATGCTACATTTATAGTTTCAAACTAAACTAACTATCAATACTGAGTATATTTATAACGAACCAATATTTTTATATCCAACTTTAGCTAGTGGGTGCATGGCATCTCTTTTATTCTTTTAACAATATAATACTCGTATCTTTATAGTTTGCCACATTTTGTGGCGTGTATGTATGTGTATGCCGTTCTTGGAACTAATTAATCAACATAAGAACAATCGAACCATAACTATGAATATTTTCTCCACATAGTTTATTGACTTGGTTTGAAATTAAGTAATTTTTCATAATCACTATGATTACGGTGCAGACTTAAAGTCTCTGGCGTGTAAATTATATGTGGGTTTTGGAAAATGTGGAGAAAACAAAAATAACTTTTTTTTATAAAAATAAAATTGCCATTAAACTACCAGCAGTGATGATTATTCAAAAGAAAAGTGCCTATACAAATTAATTAAATTTGTCGAAATGTAAAAAGTTTTGTAATTAATTTTTTATTGGTTTAGAAAAAAAAAAATACTCATGCACAGTACGCCCGTGATTTCGATAAGTAGTTGTAATGTGTTAAGAAAATTTCTTTTGGTATGGAATGAATTTTTCTAGCCAAATTATTTTATTTAATTACACAATCGCTTTAATGATATTTCTTCAAAAGATTTGTATCTCCAATTTATTTAGAAATTTCTACAGCCAACTAAAAATTTGCTTGAATTTTGTAAGCAGTGAAGACTTTATCCATCTACAGTACTGCTACATTGAAATTGTTACATTCAAAAGCCTAAAAAAGTATGTGTTAGGTGAGGTAGAATAGGCAGCTGTTGTGCAGCTTACTTGGGTTTATTATATTTATCTCTTTGTGATACCTGAATAGAATATATAGAATAGAAGAAGAAATAGAAGCACACCAGTCCAGACTCGAACCCGCAACCCCTAGATAAGCAGACCAGTACACTACTAAAGAGTCCACTAGGGCACCCAAAGTATGTGTTCAGTAGTAAAATAAGAGAAAAATGTATTGCAGGTTCCTAATGGGAAATGGGAAGTCATGATTAATCTGCATATGATAGTGATGAAATAAGCGCTATATAAATTCAGAATAGAGTTCTACGAAGAAGGACATACAACAACAACTCATGCCTTCTAAAAGCTCTCGTTGAAGCACTTAAGGTCTAAGTAAGTGATTTAATACGCGCTTTTTTGTAATAAAGTTTTTAACTGCGTTTGATTTAAAAGAAAACCGTTTTAGTAAAAGACACGACATTTATATATTTTCATGATCTCATGAATTGGGCATCGTTTATAGTACATTCTGGGAGTAAAATTAAAAAAAAATTCCTAATTGGAAACCGTATATCTACAATAAGTATCTCGTACACACTATGCTATCCTTCAGGTCGCTGACTTTAGGACTTACGCTCTTGGCGGCCAATTTATTAGAATATTCGAAATATAAAAATTTCTTAAATTATTTCCTTTAGTGTAGACTCAAGACATTGTATAAAATGACGAAACGTCCTAGCAAAAACTCGCATTACAAAATAATGAGTTGCAAAGAACTAAATACAGTTCTTCACTACTTAGAAACTAGCTACACCAAGACGGCGATGTCATTACATGCAATTACTTACCGGCTTTGTTACAAGTAGGTCTTCAAATAAACACCTATCGCGCTAGTTCAAAAAAAGGAACCTAAACAGTACTAATTGTAAAGCATTAAATAAGTCCTTGTTTTTTATTATCGGTTAGAACTATTAAAATTTCAGCGAGGTCATGAAATTCTTTGGCAACTACCATGGGTACGCTGCTATATACCCCTATGCTTTTGTTCACATTTCAAATTGGATACTTAAATCTGTTTTCGGGACTATTAGACAAGCAAATGCCTTGAAATAAAAGAAAATACGAATATTTGAAAAATTCTGGGACGTAGTCCCGAAAGGGTTAATGAAGGTTAATCCACCCCATAATCGACGATATTAATTGTGAGTCACATTCTAACTTCAAGTTTTTTGCCCAACTTAATTTGCCACTTTGTTTGTTTCGCTGTTTGAAAATTCCACCATGGAGCGGTATACAATTGAGCAGCATATTATGATTGTTAAAGTCTTTTACAAAAATTGGCGTTCAAACCTAAATGCCTTTCGAGCACTTTGCGATTTTTGTGATCAGCATAATTGACCAAATGTGTACACAATCGGGAGAATTGTGCGCAAATCTCAGTAAACCGGGTCTGCAGGTAATTTGACAACACCTGTGCATGATAGCCCTGTTCATACTACGCATAACATTGCTTTTTGTTCGCGATAGTGCCATAAATCTCGAAAAATTTTACGAACATCACTGATGCGAGTTTTGAATTAAGGTTTGAATTTACACGTTTACAAGGTTTAGCTTACTAAAGAGCTGAAGACTACTGACCATTTCAATCATCGTATATACGCCGAATGTTTAGTTGAACGGACAAAAGTGAAAAAACAACTTGAACAGACAAAAGTGAAAGAAAACTATTTTTAGCAACGAGGCACTCTTTCACTCACTGAATTCTTTAATAAGCGAAATTGCCGCTATTGGGCAAATGTGAGTCTATGAGTGATTGTAGAAGAGCTAATGCATCTACAAACAGTGCCTGTTTGGTGTGGGTTATGGGCTGGTGGCGTCATCGGGAGGCCCTTTTTCGAAAACGAAGTCGTTCAAGCAGCTACCGTGCATCGTGTTCGCTATTTCTAGATGATAACGGACATCTTGTGGTCAGAAATTAAGGTTCTGAACCTGGATGATATATAGATGTAATAGAATGGTGCCACCTGCCACCCAGCTAACGAAACAATGGCTCTTTTGTACAAGAAAATCAATTACCTCACGTCATGGTAATGTTAATTGACAGTCACGAACATGTAATTTGACGCCGATAGACTTCTTTCCTTGGAGATATTTAAAAGAAAAAGTATACTTCAATAAGCCAAGATAATTTAATAGATTAAGGATAAGATAATTCGGCACATTAACGACATTGAATCAACATTACATCACAGTGTCATTAAAAGTATGGACCAAGAAGTCGTGGCTAACATTTGGCCAACATTTTGTTTCACATATAATTGTTATTATTGACGATTTCGCCTTGCTAATAATTTCTACTTGATTTTGAATAAAGAGACGCTGGATAAATTTTGAATTCAAATTTATTCCACCAATGTTGCTTATATTAAAACTACTACAAAATTTTACAATTTTATCAAGAAATTTATTTAAAATAAATTAGGAGAAACTCACTTTTTGGTATGAAAACCACTAGAGTTTAAGTATAATAAATTCAAGTTTTTTCCGGACTAAAAACTAATCACTACACCAGCTTGCTAAGCTTAGACTAGTGCGGGTAGCGTTAACTTTGAAAGTATATATGCATATACATACACATAAATAATAATAAATGATATGTAATAGATTATTCTTAATACGTGAAGTTAACAAACACAAAAGTTTTAGCAGTTTTTGTTACTGGCAGCAACAATTGGTGTAGATGATTCTATCATAACAAAATGTATCAAGATAATTATTTGAAAACTTTTTGTCTCATTAACTACTAACATCGTGAATTTTGGTTAAACCATTCTGTATTGTAGACAGAAGTCGTTAAGTTATTTTAACACATTGATTGCCACGTCGGACACATATGTGTGACACTGCATTATGTGGCTTACGCCACGTCGATTTCATTCACTTTAGCCATTTTAAACCATAGTGGCTGAAGATAAATAGAACAAATAGTAATATGATATATGGCCCCCCCATGAAACTTCTAAAAAAATGGTTTCGGCGCAGCTTAAAAATAAATCGGAAAAAATTGTTTTTGAAAAAAAATGCGATTCATTTTATTATTCAGAGTATTACGAAAAATTATTAAACATTCTCTTTTTATAATGAAAATACACAAATTTACACCTAAACCCTTTCGGGACTACTGGGACAATACGTTCCAGCAATTTTCAAATATTCGTATTTTCTTTATTTTCAATGCATTTGCTTATCTAAATAGATTTAAGTATCCAATTTAAAATTTAAACAAAATCATAAGGGTATATGTCAGCTTACCCATGCATGTTGATAAAGAATTTCATAACATCGGTGAAATTTGAACAGATCTGATCGATAATTTGCTAAAAGTTCTCGCAAAAGTTTCATAATTTAATAAAACTGTTTTGTTTTTTATAAAAAAGGATTTGATTTACTTAAATAAATTGGTTGGTGGTGTTTTGTGACCAAAAAAATTAAGTTATAATGGATTCTGTAAAATTGGGATATATAGTGGGATTAATTTTCCCAATACATATTATAGATGCCAAAAAGAAAACTAACTTGTGAAGATCCTGAGCGTATTGTGTGCGAAGAGTTAGACCCTGATGTCGATTTTGAGAATTCTGGGAGTCAGTATTTGACTGAGAGTTCCGATTACAACGAATCTAACTCAGAAACTCAGGATAATGTTAATGCGCTTTGTGAACTCGATGGAAAAAATGACGAGCTATTGCCAATTTTCCAGTGGATAAATGTGAAAAGCCCACTGACATTTCGAAAGACCATTACATCTCTCGCAGTGAGAGTTCTTTTCAGGCTATTGACGATTGCATGATAAAATTCAAAGGCAGATCAAGCATTAAGCAATATATGCCTATGAAACCAATAAAACGTGGAATAAAAATTTAGATATGATGTGACTCAAAGACAGGATACACATATGATTTTAATATTTATACTGGAAAGGAAGAAATGATTTTGCAGTCCAAGGTCGCTACCCTTAAAGAAAAAGATATTTTCAAATTCGTTTTATCTATTAGTAAGAAAGATGTATGTTAAGCTTTTGACAGCTTCCAATTGTCATATGCCATCGCTTGTAGACATTGATACAAAGCAAAAGGCTGGCTCGAAAAAAATCTAAGTTTCATAAAACTATCAGCCATTATTACAGAATTATGGGTAGATTTGAGTTAGCTGACCAGACAACTGTTTATAATTTTAGCCGCAATTCACAAAAATTGTTGATGGTAAGCGTGGTTAATTCGTGGACTGCTTATACGAAATATAAAAAGCAAAAGTTATCGTTTAAAGACTTTTTGGGCCCTCTTGCTGAAGGTATGATATTCGAAGGGAATAAAAGGCAAGACAATGCCACGTCGCCAGGGGGAAGAACTCCCAAGCGTTCAATAACTGTTAGCTTTCATGTTGAAGACCACTTGCCAGTAGAACAAAAGAAACGTTGTCTGCATTCGTTGCACTTCACTTGGTATTGAAAAGCCCACAAAGATGATATGCACAGGCTGCAACAATGATTTGTGCTACAAATGTTTTGGACCCTTTCACAACTTAAATTCGTAAATAAATTACACCAATAATAAAAACCACACAAATAAAAATAATTTTAATATTCTATTAAAAATATATCGGTTTTCAAAATAAACTCCGTCCCGAAAGGGTTATACTTATTTGTGGTGATTTCCAAAACATTCTAAACACATAAGAGGCCCTTGCGGACAATCCGGGCAATACGGATTGCCTTCTTTCTGGCGGTCTCTCTTCCTTCCATCTGTTTTTTTTTTTTTTTTTAATAACATAAAGTACATGTTCGACGTACTTTTGTATTACTTGCGTTTTAATTAGTTTTAAGAATATAAATATTGTTGGATTTCGTACAAAAAAACATTACGTTGGTAAATATACTGAAGTTTTCGAAGAAATTACGCAATAAAATGATGTGGCCCCCTACATCTTATTTGCTGAAAGTGCCTTGTTAAGGAAGAAAATTTAGGTTTTTTTTTTCTACGAAACGTTAATTTGAAATTAAAAAATTATTGCATTTTGTCGCTCTAATCGTACTAAATATCAACTTATGCCTGTTTTTATAATTTTTCAGGAAAACACTATTACATCATCAGTTGGGTTTTATAAATTGAAACCGCTTAAGTAAATACTATACCGCGCTGTATTACTTAATAGCATATTGGTTGTCTTACACTTGGCTAAATTAAAGATTAAAAAAACTTATTATTCGAAAGGCAAAAAGTTTTAACCTATAACCTGCTGTAAGATTGTCCAAAATAATTGAAAATTCGTTTGAGGCTAGCTTATGTCGAGCCAAGCAGTTATTCCTTTTTGCCTTAGAATTATGCATGTGTTGTTCAAATAATTTTATATTTAAAAACAAATTGATAAATAACCAATTTTTTAAACAGTTTTAACGGAAAATCTATCAACACATTCCCTTATTTGTAAAAAAATTCGTAAAAAAAAGCGTTTTAGATGTCTTTAAATATTTACCCACAAATATTTAAGTATAATTAAAACAATGTCTGTCTTTTAAGACAGGCATCTATCTCTTTCATTATCCCTCATCATTTCCTCTTTTCAAATATTTTTTGATCCCCCCAATTTTTAGTTTTTTTTTTTTTTTATTGAAGAAATAGAAGTTAATTTGTTTTTGCTTAATTGCTTTCAACTTGGGTAAATGTTTTATAATCTGTCTAATGTTAAGGCAAATCAAACAAAACTTTTAACTTCAACATTCTAAAAATGTTCGTTTTGTAAACAATTGTCATTCAGCCGTTAACATGGCTTAATAACTTTTCAAACTACCGAGTTTTTTTTTTTTTTTCATCTAAATGTTTCCCGGCTGTTTTTTTCTCTCTTTTGTGTATAATGTTTTTTCTGGGAGCTAGAATGTGTGTTAAAACATAGAAACGGTTGATTTAAGAAGACAAATATAAGACAAGAAGCCGCATTTTAGGAATTGAATGTGCAACAGACACACAAACAGCAACTCTTTTTGTTTGAAAAACAAACAGAAAAAAATACTATATTGATGTTATATCTACAAAAAAAAAATCCATTAAAATAAAACAAAGATTGTCTTAACGTTTTATAGTATTTGCTCTAAAGGTCGGTTAGTTGGTAGATGTTTCTTAACCCTTTGTGTGTGTGTGCGTTTTTTTATATATTTTTATTAATCAGTCTCTTGTTAGCAGAGTACTAACAATAGCCTAGACATTTATAACACATACTCCTGTGTACTTTTTAAATCATTATAAAAATCATCTGCATTGCATTTTAGTTTATCCTTGTTTCAACGATTTCCCAATTAACAAGCCGGTAAAAAATTAGGTTTAAACTTACGCCAAGTGGCTCTTCACTTCTCAAGCCAAGATTGTATTTTGTTTAACTACTAAAATACAGTTGTTCGCTGTATCTGTTGTATGTGGAAAGGCTAATTAATAACACTATGCAACAAGCAAAAATGCCCAGAATTCCTACTATATTTTTTGATCCGCTATAGTCAGCTAACTGCAAAAAACATTAAAATTTCAAATTTTTAAAAAAAAATTTTTTTTATACATCCATACATCTTCTCGTAACGTTGAAACGATGTACTCGATTTTGTTAACAAACTTTATATTATATCAGATTTAAGTTTTTTATATCATGTTTTGATTTATCCATTAGTTGTGGAATTATCGAGGAACAAGTCGGAAAAAAATTTATTTTTTTTTTGTAAAATTATAAAATTTTTGAAATTCAAAAATTTATCAAAAATAGAAAACAACAAATAATTATCAGTTTTGGTACTTAATGCTAAAACTGCGTTTATTAGAAATAAAATAAGTTTTATTACAATCAAATCCATGGATAAATTCGTGTTTTATTCCCGATAAACTGAAAGTACCTAGTTTTGAGACTTTTTATCACAAATTAGTGTGAAGCTACAAATTTTGTGATTTTTTTATATTTTTTTTTTATATGAAAAATTAATTTTAAATTATTTTCTGACGTTAATTAGTCTAGAAGTTAGACGAGAATTTAAAAAGTACCAAAGATAAAGTTTCTATTGCTTTTTGTCCCTTAGCCTTTCGATTTAAAAAGAAAGTACCAGACGTCTTTCATATTCCATATTTTAAAAATCATAAAAATTTGCCACAACGACGTCACAGAGATGCCTAACGCTTGAGAACGACGTGTGAGAGACACATTTGGGCTTTCTTCAACTGAAGCCTCAGCGGCAGCAATATTCTCGACACTACGGGCACTTATTTGTCTGATTGGCACGGAAACATTTTGTACTGTGCCTGTGGATTCAAATTTTTCCACTAGACGCTCAATTGTTGATCTGATAGGACGATTATGACGACCATAAATTGGACGTAGCGCTCTTAACGTTGAGGCCACTGACTCCGAATTTCGGTAGTAAATTTTAATAATTTCGACTCGTTGTTGGCTTGTATATCTTTCCATCATGAAATGGCAAACCTTTTGCTGTCCCTATCGGTCTACTTTTGTAGCGTGCCTGTTGAAAAACCATTTATTCAAATGAAAACATGCGTTTGAGTACTTAGTCTTAAAGCTGCAGGTATTAAAAATAAAATAAATTTGATTTCATTTAAATCCATCAATATATTCGAGTTTTATTCCCGATAAAGTGAGAGTATGGAAAAGATGATCAAAACATACTTCTGCAGAAACAATTTTATGTAATTTTTTAGCAAAGTATAGATAAATAAAAAATTTTTTTGTTTTGGAGGCAAAATATTTCATTTCCCATCCCTGTCTGCATACAATACAAGACTCGACAAATATATAAAATGGAATGGTATCGTTTAAGAAAATTATAAACAACCAACATATAATACTATAAACTTATAAAAAAAAATAACAGGAATACTACATTACAAGGGAGTTTTTAGTTGAACCATGTCAGAGCTGGTGACTGATTTTGTGTTCATTTGTACCAAAATAGTACAAAAAAACTAAAATGCACAAATTTATTTCGAAAATTTAATTTCGACTTGGGATTCGGTGACCAATGTTTTAGCACTCAATGATGAGGATCACTTTCGGCTCAGTAAGAGTGCAAATAACAAAATTGCCCCATTGCCTTCAGACGGTATGTCTTTCACCTGTGACTTGTCACTTTTGCGAACAATATGTATTTGCGCTCATATGTTCAAAATGTAATGTTACAGATGATTTTTAATTTTATTAATAACCGCTTCTTGTTCACAATAACTGAATTTGTGCGCGAATTTTTTATACCCTAAAGGTTTGTCATTCCGTGTGTAATTTCTACAATTTTCATTTCCGACCCCATAAAGTATATATTTTCTGAAAGCTTATGAATAGGGGAGTCGATTAAGCTCTGTCAGTCTGTCCGTGTGTATGTTGAAATCAACTTTTTGAAGCCCCCCCAATATCGCTTGGACCCGGGTGAGGTATTAAAATATCAGAAATATTCGGGAGTAGATCGGTATTGAAAATCAGAAACATCGGTACATAAACAACTGAGATATGGGCAAGAACCCACGATCACCTCGATTTTTTTTTCACAAAAACAACATTACAACAACAACAACATACATACATACAAACTTGTATATTGGTTAAAGTAGACGTGGGATCGAATCCCAGCTGAGCCAAACATTTTTTTATATTTTTTATTTTTATTTTTTTTTATTTTTTTTTATTTTTTTTTTATTTTTTATTTAATATATTATTTATTTTTATTATTTTTTTTAATGTTTTTCTTAATTTTTTCTTAATTTTTTTTTTGTTTTCTATTTATTATTTATATTTTAATAATTTTTTTTTATATATTTTTTTTAAATTTTCTTTTTCAATTTTTTTTTTATTTTTTTTAACATACATACGTTAATTTTTAATATTACAATGGGATGTTTTTATATATGTATGTACGTATTTCATATGAGATGAATGGTGATAAAAACTACTGTTGTTGCATGACTACACGTTGTGAAGGGTATATAAAATTCGGCATGGCCGAATATAGCACTCTTACTTATTTTTCATTAACTTTGTTCTATCAAGTTTGTTTTGTATGCGAGTACTGTTAAAGGCAGTTTTTAAATAAATCGTGTAAAAAAATTTTTAAGCTGTTTTAATTTTCTGTTTTTTAATTGACAGGCAAATCATCGAAATACTTAAGACTTCTTTTTCTTAGTTTATTATTTTTGTATGTGTTTGCTTTATGACGTGTCGCCAAACATATGGCTAATACCATAGACAGATGACAGCGTTAATTTGTATTAAAAGTCTTAATTCAAATTAACGTATGAATTATCCCCATCCCAATGTGTATTAGATTTCATGTAAATGCACTAAATTACATTAAATTTATACTGAATTTAGCTTGTTCAATATGGCAATACGGTCAGCAATCAATCAAAAAATTAAAAAATCAAAAATGTAAAATTAAAATGGTTTCAGAGTCAGCAAATGTAAGTTGCTTTAGTTTTGTTTAGCAAAAAAAAAAATAAGAAATATTAAAATCAACGGTACTGCGTCCCACACCAAATAAACTGCCAACAGTCCTATATTCCGCTGTCGATTCCAAAGTGAACAATTCTATTGCCACTCTCTTTTTGAGTGGAATACAAAGGCTAATATTGGTATCCAATCGTTCGATATGTTGTACTTTTTTACACATTTTTTTCAATGCCATTCTGTTTAGGCGAAAGTTTTCCTTAAATCTGGTATCGTCCATCGTTAGCACGTTACACTCCCAAAAAGTGCTGTTACGGTCCTTAAAAAAAATACCATATACCCAAATATGAATTATAACCTCCATGAAAAGATACCATTAAACCTACAAATTTCCACAATTCCCTTTCTCTTACTTCAGAGTGTCCTTTTGCCATCCCAACTTGTAGCAACATGTTCAGATTTGTGATTGCTAGTACATTTACAAATTTTTATGAAGCAGTTTTAGCAAAAGTAATTTCAGCTTTCTTTCAAATAAATAGGTATTTTTCACCAACAGCATAGCTGCTATTCGTACTTTTTGCCTTTTATCCATTTGATCTCGATGATAATGTAAAAATGTTAGTTGACCAACAACCAGCTGTTTACTAAATGCAAAAACTGTTATCTGTCACAGCCAAATTCAAATTTAAATTAGTGAGATTTTAAAGCAAATTAACTCTGTCGTCTGTCTATGGTATAATTCAATAATTTTTTTGACCACAAACAGTTAATGTCAAATGCTTTGTCAGATCAAAACAAAACACGCTCCAATTGAAAATTTCTTATATAACTTTAACATATCACACACGTGTTTGTAGTGAAAAATTAGACAAGGCATTTATATATAATACATGTCGCATTTAGGAACTTTTAGGGGCTCTGCATTTGCCAAAAAAAAAGGTTTTTTTTTTACCCTAATGAGCAGAAGGAATCTTTCTGCCTTGGCTATTTATCTAAACGTTAATTTGTTACGCATAGGATAATATAACGTTCGTCACCGTTATCAATGAATCTGTTTTCGCAACGATGTTCTACATCAGAAAATATTTTTATTATGCAAGAGATAATTATAAAATTTTCTTACATAAATTCTGTGCTTCTGCACTCAGGAAAGAGACAATCAAATTTATAGCCAATCGAAGTTCTTATAGTTCTTGCAATCGAAGTTTTCTTTTGTGGTTATTAAAATTTGTATTGCTACAACCACAATTAAGTGTTGACTATTTTTTTATATTCCAAAACGAAATTCTGTAGATATAACCGTAAAATTCTACTATCACATCTAAACTATGCCATTAGCAACAACTGTCGTAGTCACAACCGATACTGTTTTCTCTGTTTGTAAATTAGTCTCTGAACTGTTGCCCTACAAATATATCCTAACTACTTTGATATTATAATATTAAACATTTAGTTATATTCATGTATTCTAAAGATTTATTCTATATTTGTCTATGGACTTCTGACAAAACAACATAAGTCGATATAAGAACATGTTTAACTTTCTTAAACATAAAGGTGAAATTTTTAAAACATTTTGTTTGCATTAAACGTAAAAAAGAATCAATAATATTAATTATTATTGTTTCCTTTTGTTTGCTTTGCTAAAAAATTAATAAAAATTTTATGTCAAAGGTCCACAGTGTACAAAATTCTAATAAGTTTGCGCTAATCTACATCTTACTATCACTTAAAGAAAAAGAGATAACGAAGGTAACTGATTTAAATAATTTATTTTTCTGATTTGTTCGTTTTTTGCTGTCTTAAGTTATTTGATAATATAACATAAGTTGTTTTGTCAAAGGTGCACAGATTCTTTATTCATTTTAATTTAAAAATGTGGTGAAGGGCACTAACGATTCATCACAGTCTACTAAAGCCTTATTTTTTTTATTTTGTCTGGAAAATTTTACCAAATATTCAACCTGTATGTTTTGTGAAAATTGTAGTTAAAAATCATCTTCCAAATTCATAAGAATGTTTGCATGTATTAATGTTTCATAGAAATTTAATATTAATGAAATAACACACATACATTCAAACACACATACACACACTTGTATTTACTTTGTAAATTTTTGTTTTCTTATTTTGTATAATT
The DNA here is from genome assembly GCA_941918925.1 of Phyto melanocephala. Lineage (NCBI taxonomy): Eukaryota > Metazoa > Arthropoda > Insecta > Diptera > Rhinophoridae > Phyto > Phyto melanocephala. The sequence continues at coordinate 22,867,372 of OW799235.1, forward strand.
TAAAATGTACAAGTTTACTAAACACCTGGTTGTTTAAGGTTGGAAAAAAAAACTCATTCCTAACACACTGACTAAAAATCACAACAAAATTTATTTAAATATGCAATTTTGTAAGTTTTTCACAAATTCTTAATGTCAACAACAAGAAAAAGTTTTTGAAAGACCCTGCTGAAGTGAAACTTAAGTAAATAAATTTTAAATTATTATAATTTAAAAACTTATATGAAGTAACGATGAGGGAATAACTAGGTGAGAATGATAAATTAAAGTTTGAAAAAAAAACATGAAAAATATTTTTAGGTAAAAGTTAAATGTTAGGATTTTAAGAAAGACTAAGATTTATAATACAAGGGCGCTTAGAAGTAAATTAAATCATTTCAGTTGTTGATGATATCATAAGTTTGTGCTGACGTTAATGACGTCGCCCTACGTTATTCTAAATAAAAGATTATGTGATATGTCAGGAGTCTACATTAACGATGTTTGGATAGATCTCACTGTTCACTTACCAAAAAACACAAGTGGAGGGATCAACGTCAGCAGCCGCCTATATGGAAATTATCTTATCCCTGTATACAAACAGAATAAACAGACTAATTGTCGTATTTTACTCTCAAATTTATGCAATAGCATCTCTCTGTCTAAGTCCATGTTGCGAAGTATGAGAATATTAGAAAATGTTGCTGGAAAATACACGTAAGCACCCTATGCTCTGCGGTTGATGCCGAGCAATAAACTTAGAAAATATGGTAAAAGGCGGAGACATTAATGTTTACACAATCAGCCTTATTGTCAGTGGCGTTGTGGTATTTTTTTGTACCGTGTAATATTTACGAACATGTAAAATGAATGAGAACTTGTCGTATTTCTGTAATTTTCGACACAAAAACGACGCGACAACGCCACTGACAATAAGGCGGAATAATATGCTAGAATAAGCTTCAGTCTCTGTTTTACAGTTTAAGTAGCAACCAGTGAAACCACGTGCTCTCAGAAAGGCTTCAGCAACAACCACTTAAAGAAAAGTCTTAACACCGTGGCACCGTCTTCTTTTCATATTCTTCTTCGTTATAAAAGAGCACCTCTGTATCAATGTATAGTTAAATTTTTTTGTGCATGTGGCAACTTTGAAATTTTGCAGCTTTTACAATAAAGCGCTTAACGACAAGAATCTGAAAAGTTATCATGAACCGCTGGTAAGCTTTTTTTAGTCGAAAAAGGGCAACTAATGTGCCAACCTTTCGAAGAGTGATGAAAAAATTTAAAGAAACTGGATAGGTTATGGACAGTAATGCGAATATGCGTCAATGTGCTGGTAGTTGTTATAATCGGGAGTGAAATTAAAAAACCCGAAAACCTCAAATTGGCATCGTTATCAAAAACTTCAAATCTAATTAGGAACTACAGAGCGAATATTAACAAAAGACCACCACCTTAATGCGTAGAAAATTCAGCTTAACCATGACTTTAATTAAACAGAAAAGCGCCATCAATTCGGTAAAAATTAAGTCATTGCAACATTTTGAAAAAGTTTCAGCAGTTTTCTATCTGAATAGCTTCGTGAATGCACAAAATTGATCAATTTGAGGCATGGAAAATTCTCAAACAAGTGCACCCTCAACGAGCAACTGTCTGGCACCGGTTTTGTTTAGACGGTGTAATTGGTATTTACTTTTTGAAGATAAGGCCGAAATTGCAGTGACTGCAACTGCATGGATCTGGACGACATGTGGTTTTAGGCGCCAACTGTCACACACTATGTAATCCTTTTATGACCACAGCGATATCCAGAAATAAATTATCTCAAAAAAATTCGATGTAAAATGTCCACCAAGATCATGCGGTGTAACGCTGTGACTTTTTTTTTTGGTTTTATGAAATCTTGGGTTAATACAAATAAATAAAATCCGAAATCCAACGAGTCGTCGGTGAGATGCAGCCACATCTCTGCTAAAAAATGGCCTGTCATCAGAGCCGTGTGAACCATTTAACGGATATTTTATTCAATACTTAATTGGAACATTATATGAGGAGACAACATGTAGAGCATGCGAGGAAGAGGATGAGACTTTGGTACACTACCTCTGTCATTAACCTGCGCTTGGGCATATAAGGCGCGAGAATTTTACAGTGGATACTATGACGAACTTGGAATACCTGGGGATCTCGAAGTGGGAATCCATAAGGAGTTACATTGAGGGGACTGGGTTCTTGGACTTCTCCGTTATTTATGGGAAATTATGGTTTTTGTTTGGGAATTCCGTTTTCCATATGGAGCGCACAACATGCCAACTGGGCATAGGTGTATACATGTCATGGGTTTGGGCTTTTAGTGCCCCTCCTTTTCAATCTTACCTAAAATAACCTAATCGGAACATGTCTCTTTACCATCCAATAAATAATTTTTTTCATAAAAAGTGCATTCTTACAGAGGTACTCTTTATTTTGCTACATAAGCTTAAATTTCCTTTTGGTTTGTTTAGCTTAGTATAGACAGTTAGCGAGCGAACGAGCGCATTTTTCAATGAAGTGACTGTTAAAAAAATATATTTAGAATAGAATAATAAAATGACTGTACGTATAATCTAAATAAATTGTTTAATGACTGACAAATTTTGATGACTTGGAATTTTATTAATTTTGAAAAATCTTTCGTTTTAATGACAATTATTTCCTGCCTTATTATATTTATTTATTAACCTTGAAATCGAGACTTTCTTAAAAAGAAAATAACTATTGAAAAGTGAAGTAAATTATTCTATTATATTTTTCTAATATAAAGAACTGTCACACTAAATACAAAGAACACTTCCCACTTTTTTATTGGCATTCTATAGAAACAGAATTTTGACAGTTTTTCCAAAAGATCCCTTCCTCTAAACAGGATTTAGAATTTCTCATATCACTGCTACTTAATACCATTATGTATGACCATTAGAAAAGATAAAAGATCCGTCTTATTGTACAGTCTCCTGATTGTAGTAAAAGCCAAAACAAATAGAATTTCTTACAGCATTTCATTTAGTTTCCGGTTTAATTGTTTAGCAATTACATACATTTGCAGCATGACTTTGAGTTGCTTCCTTGAAATGGTTCCTGTGTACTATTGTACGTTGTTTTGTTTTACTAGTTTTATTCTATTTAGTGTTTAAATGCAATTTATGGGGTTTTTATAACCAATAAAATATCAATTGACTTGCAATTAATCATATTCAGACTGTATGGCTGTATTTCTGTAATGCTAACAATAAGCAGTTAAATGCCTTTGGAAAAATGTTTGTAAAAAAACTGCAAGCTAAAGGTGATGATGCCAGGCATTGGCATTGTGGTTATAAAGAAAAACTTCATTTCATTTGTAATGATTTTTTTTTGCTCTATCTATGAAGTCTACGTATCCATACATGTTTCTATTGACTTTAGTGCTATCGCTTATAGTTGGGTAGAGATACCGGAAAATGTAAGAAAATACTATTTATTATTTCGTATTGTTTGCTCTGTAACTTATTGTTTATTATATTCACATTTCTTTTCACAACTTTGTTGTGTTTTGTATTGCATTTTTTACTTATTGCCACTGCAACACATTGTTTGTGCCACAATAAATATACATGGTCATTTTATGTTTCGCTCCGTTTGTGTGCAAGTATGGATTGAAGTTATTAAATATTGTAGTTTTATTTCTCACTTTCTTTACTGAAGTCTTGGTACTTTGTACATTAACTATTTGTTTTTTTTTTCTTTCAAGACAAAAATCTAATAAATAATATAATAAATGAGCGTTAAATGTAGAATAAAATATATTTGTATGTCATTATTTTAATTTCTTATAGACATTTTTGATGTCATGAATTCCAAGAAAAACGAAGTCAGCGGAAGTGTATTTTGTTTTACGTCTTAGTATGTCTAATGGTGTTTATAAGATGGTACCATTTTCAAACTACTTTTAGTAAAGCCAGGAATGTCTCTTTACCAAGATGCGGCCATTTTTGTAGTACTTTTTATTAACGATGATACTTTTTAACGAAACCAAAACAGAAAACATCAGGAATGCTGCCTTTAGGTTAGGTTTGCTAGAACAGGCAGCTGTTTTGCAGCTCACTTGGGTCCATCATATTGATTCCTTTGTGATAACTGAATAGAGTATAAGGAATAGAAAAAGAAAGAAAAGCAGACCAGTTCAGATTCGAACCCGCAACACCTAGACTAGCAGACCAGTACACTACTGACTAGTCCACCGGGGCACCCCTGCCGGAAATGCTGCCTTAATGTGTTGCAGTGCAGAAAAAACATGGTTCAGTTCATAGATTTGTGTAGTGTATTATAAATCAGCTTACAAAATCTGTTATTAGAAATAAAACGTGGTAGTTTTTATTACTTATAACTTTATTTTAGATTATAAGTTAAATTTAATAATGACATAATATATCGAAAACAAGTTGTAATCTGTTGCTAGTCCAGTGGAATGCGTTTTTGAAACCAACTCATCACTCTTTTGTTGATAACTTTCTCTGAGGTAAAAAAAGACAGAAAAAAGATCTTTACATTATGAACATAACACATTGAAATATTGTGATGAAAGATCACACTAACAAACACACATGTTGCAACAATGCCCCAAGTTGTAAAGTAACACAATACAAATTGACTAACTCCACCATTATTGTGTATAAATAGTGCTCTTGTATCTTGTAAACCAAGAGGATAACAGAAAAATTGCTGTCATGTGTTTATGGTCCTTCGAACCATTCTGATTGCTGGCGTTGTCAACGCTCTACGTTGTTTACTTTGTTGTAACCATTGTGCTGCACATTTATTTCCTTAAAATTGGTATAATAGCTGTGGCTTTGTTAAGGTTTCATTGATCTAGAGATCCTAAATAGAATATTCCCTATAGTGAGATCAAATATTGCCTTTTACTCCAACTTAATGAAAAAAAATTTCATATAGAAAAAAAAATCACTAATATTCTTTTTAGTCAGCTAATTTCTTTGGAAGTTCTTGATTAAAGCTTGCAGCCTATTAAAGTTGTAGTTTATCCATTTTGCTTGGCTTTACAATATATCGTTGGTCTTGTTCCGTTTATGAAATTTTTGTTAATAAGTCAAACAATGATTGTCAGAACATAGAACATAGTAAATGATAAGCATTTTAGAGACATGCTTACACAGAAAAAATTATCACTTAAATATTTTCAAACAAACGTTTTCCAAAATTTAATTTCAATTTCTATTAATTTTTTAATTGCTTCAAATAATTTTTTGATTGATTATTTCCTTAGATTTACACATGAGCTAAAACAACAAATTAGGATTTTATTTATTGACATTTAGTGTGAGTTTTCATTTTCTGCTATTTTTATATTTAATTTTATAATTCTTATTTAGTTAAAGATACTGTAGACTTACAATTTTTTTGTAGACTTAAAACCTTTTATTTGTTTCTGTTAACAATTTGTTTCAAAGTCGGAAATATTTTTAATAAACCTTATATATGCATGTTTCTGTTAATAATATGTTTGAAAGTCGAAAATATTTTAACAAAAAGTTTTACAGATTCAAACATAAAATTGTATTAAACATTTTTACTTGGTTTTTCTTTGTTTAAATTTACAAATTAAGTGATAGGTCCTTATTTTAACAAATATTTTATTTGGTTCCCTAAATTTCTTTATTGAATCAGAAATTAAATTTTTTTCTGTGTACTGAATTGTAATGCTATAAATAGTACTTTAGTTTTGTGGTTTCAGAATGATGGTATCACATGCCGCACATCTCGACATAAAATCAATTCACTGAGAGAAACATTTGATAAACGAATAATTTCAAGAAATGTCCTTTTAAGTGTCCACTTGTTCTGGCACCATTAGATTATTTTTTCTGGGAATATATAATATCCCAAGTCTTTGCGGCTTAGTTAGAAACAGTCAAGCAATACAGCTAAAATATACCCAGGTTTACTGCGAAGTGTGTGAAAATATAATCTCTAAGTTGCATATTAAACGTACTAGCCGCGGCGGTCACTTTTCCGTAATCGTGTTTAGACATTAATATCATAAAATTATTTAATTAAAAATCCCAATTGTACGACTTTAAATTTTTGTCTCAGCTTGATAAGAGTGGGCTTTAAATTGTTTGTTCGCTGCTAGGAATAAATAATAAGTATTGGTATAAATATAAGCATGTCTATAGAGTTAACTCGTCCCTAAATCATACTGATCCCTCTAGAATTTTATTTTTAACACAGGAGTTTTTATATTTTATTAGTTAATTATTCCAAATATGTAAAGAAAAATTGTCTAGCTACTTTAATGCGACCATTCCACTTCTTTTTTATTAGATTTTGCCATAACTTTTATCTATCGATGGCCACTTATTTAGAATATATTTAGAATATGTAACTACACACCTACTATTAAGGTGCAAATCAAACGGCTTATTTTGAGCTGAAACGAATATCAGCTTTTGACACATCACTAATAACATTGAAACTCATTGCTACAAAACATATTTTTATACATATATTTAGCCCACCATAACCTTTTCCTGCAGATAGGCTACTTTCTCTTATTTGTGTCATTAATTATACGGGACAATTGAACATAATTTCATTATTTTTATTATTTATTTTATTTATTTTTATCGTTTAAAGTCAAATGTTTTTTTTTTTAAATTGTCTTTTTACTGATATTTTTGAATTTTTATATTTCTGATTTTTCCCAACTATTAGAAATTTTTGTGTGTTTTTCGAAAACATTATATATATTTATTTATTTTATTTATTTTATTTATTTATTTTTATCAATTAAAAAAATTAATTTAATTAATTACAATTAAATATAATACAAACTAAAAATCAAATTGAAACGTTGATTAGCAAATAATTTTTAAGTAAAATTTTTTTCTGTGTACAATTTAAAGTATCAACAGTACGGTTTCGAGAATATTATCTAAAATGATTGGTATTACCTACTACTTACCTTTGGCGCTGGGGAAACTGTAAAAATAAAGTCATATTTAAATTTTTTCATACTTTTTTTTGTTTTTACTTAAAATAAACTACGCTCAATCAAAACCCATTGTTTTATTCTTTTAAACGTTAGAAACTGAATTTTACCCATAAATTTAATTGTAAATATAAAAAACTCCCTTTATTTAATCGTATAAATATGAACAAGTAACAGTGCTATATTCGGCCGTGCCGAATCTTATATACCCTTCACTTCGTGTAGTCATGCAATAACAATTGTTTGTATCACCATTCATCCCATATAAAATACGTGCATACGTACACGTTAGAATAAATGTGGCATCGAATCCCAGCTGAGCCAAAAAAATTTTATTTTATTTTATTTAATATATTATTTATATTTTATTATTTTTTTATATTTTTTTTAAATTTTTTAAAAAAAATTTTTTAGAAAAATTTAAAAAATTTTTTTTTTAATTTTTTTTTAAATTTTTTAAAAAATTTTTTTTTGTAGTTTTTTTTATTATTTTTTTTCTTATTTTTAATATTTTTTTTTTTTGTAATTTTTTTTGTTTGGTATGTTTTTTACATGTATGTATGTTGTTGTTGTAATTGTGAAAAAAAACGAGGTGGTCGTGGTTTTTTGCTCATATCTCAGAAAGTTATGGGGCGATTGTGCTGAATTTCAATAGCGATTCATTCCTGGATATTTCCAAGAGATTGATACCATATACAGATCTGAGGAACATATAGTTGCTTCTAAAAGTTGATTTCAACCAACACACGGACAGACGGACAGACGGTCAGGGCTTAATCGACTCCTCTATTCATAAGCTTTCAGAAAATATATACTTTATGAGGTCGGAAATGAAAATTGTAGAAATTACAAACGGAATGACAAAGCTATATATACCATTGTGCACCACAGGTGAAGGGTATAAAAAGAAAAAACATACTTATATAACTACAAGAAAATACGTACATACATAATACAGGCTTTCTGTCAGTATAATTTAAATTATGATGTCTGTTTGTCTGTCCTCTATCAAGAAGCATGCATTCACTCATTCTCTCACTTGTTCATTCATTACGACATTGTATGTACGGATACGTACAATTCCAGAAACACTTACAGAATGTTAGTTATTGCCAGCCATAAACATTTGTTAACAGTATAAATACTGTTTCTTTTATTGTTTAACTTGGACAGTTAATGCTTTTGTTGTCATTCGTATTATAAGTATATAAACTTATGAATGCATGTGTTTTACTTGATGATATAGTTGTTGTTGTTGAGTGACCAACCATAAACACAAACATAAACAACAATTGAGTAATTAGTAGTATGCAATATGAAAATGTTCTAAAACAAACGGAAAACGCAACAACAATACATATATTTTAAATATTTTTATTTGTATACGAAAACATAATTACATAATCAACATTAAATACAACTTTAATAATAAAAATTATTTTAGAGAAAAATCTAACAGAAAAAAAAATACTAATAATGTCTGCTAAGGAAATGATGATTGTAAAATTGAATTATGAAATATGACAGACAAAACAAAATAAAATAAAACAAGTAACAGTGCTATATTCGGCTGTGCCGAATCTGATAATAGCTTTCACCATCATGTACATATGTAGGTATACTTAGTCCCACATCGTAGCTTAACCTATTTTTCATGTTATACGACATTTTTTTTTACTATTTCCGACGCCATCCTTGATTTTGAATTTTTACGTAGTTGTATTCTATTAGTCAAGCCCTTTCATTTGATAATCATATTGATGGGGTTAAAAAAATTTGTTCCGCCATTTTGTTAGACGCCGTCTTGGATTCTACATATTTTAATAATTAACTGTATTCTACTGGTCAAGCCCTTTCATTTGATACCAATATTGTGGGGGTTCAAGCAGTTACATTTTAAAATACCAGAATTGGCCCATATATAAATTTGTTGTCCTCAATTTTGTAGTGGAGGCAAACATGAATTTTAATTTTTTATAGTGCTTATCTTACGCTATTCAAGTCCTTTCAAATGATACCAACATTGAATCTCTCGGTTGTCTAGAAGGTGAAAAAAATTGATTTTAGTTTGTAAATTTGTGGAATATATATTTAAACAAAATTTTTGCCTATAACTTTACCGATTAGAGCACGCTTCATCCAAAATTTTTCACGAATATCTCCAGAGGCATATTATATCTACAAATAGTAACAAAGGTACTTCTAAATTATTCTATGGCTGCAAAATTTTATTTTTGGTGGTAAAAGGGGAAAAACCGTGGCAGTCGTGTTAATTTGCTGATATCTCAGAAAGCTATTGGGCAATTTTACTGAATTTCAATAGCAATTCATTTCCGGATATTTCCAAAAGATTGATACCATACACAGATCTGAGGAACATAGGGTTGCTTCTAAAAGTTGATTTTAACCAACACACGGGCAGACGATCAAGGCTTTATCGATTCCTCCATTCATAAGCTTTCAGAAAATATATACTTTATGGGGTTGGAAACGAAAATTGTAGAAATTACAAACGGAATGACAAAGCTATAAATACCATTGTGCACTACAGGTGAAGGGTATAAAAAATGTTACCAAATGGTTTAAGAGGAAAAACTTTAATTTCTCTTAACAATTGTTCATAAAAATCCGATTCAAGTACATACATATGAAAGGTCTTAATATTTATTTAATTTTTTTTTAAGAAAAATGATACTTACATTTTAATTAATTAAAAATAACAGACCCAATTTTATGTTATCTTATTAAAAATCCTAGTTTTGACTTGATGGCGTCCATTATGTTTACTTTTCATAATTTTTCGATACGCTTGGCATTTTTTATTGTTAATAACAACAATTATAATTCAAAAAAATTCGTCTTTATTCTTTTAATCTTTGATTCAATATGAAACATACAATTTCAACAAAAATTGCCACCCAACAACAATAATTTCATTTTTTATACCCTTCACCTGTGGTGCACAAGGGTATATATAGCTTTGTCATTCCGTTTGTAATTTCTACAATTTTCATTTCCGACCCAATAAAGTATATATTTTCTGAAAGCTTATGAATGGCGGAGTCGACTAAGCCCTGACCGTCTGTCCGTCTGTCCGTGTGTTGGTTGAAATCAACTTTTAGAAGCAACTATATGTTCCTCAGATCTCTACATGGTATCAATCTCTTGGAAATATCCAGGAATGAATCGCTATTGAAATTCAGCACAATCGCCCCATAACTTTCTGAGATATGAGCAAAAAACCACGACCACCTCGTTTTTTTTCACAATTACAACAACAACATACATACATACATACATGTAAAAACATACCAAACAATAAATTACAAAAAAAAAAAATATTAAAAATAAGAAAAAAATAATAAAAAAAAACTACAAAAAAAAATTTTAAAAAAATTTAAAAAAAAATTTAAAAAAAAATAATAAAATATAAATAATTTATTAAATAAAATAAAATTTTTTTGGCTCAGCTGGGATTCGATGCCACATTTATTCTAACGTGTACGTATGCACGTATTTTATATGGGATGAATGGTGATACAAACAATTGTTATTGCATGACTACACGTTGTGAAGGGTATATAAGATTCGGCACGGCCGAATATAGCACTGTTACTTGTTTTATTATAATTAACGCATTTATTGTGGAGATAAGTACGCCACTCTTATTGGAGGTTTCAGCAACTAGATGCATATATGTATCATGTAACGAACTTAAAAAAACTGTTTCCATAAAAGGCCTTCTCATCTTTCACTTATATAGTAATAATAATAATAATAGTAATAATAATAATAATAATAATAATAATAATATAATAGTAAAATAATACAATAATACTCGCCTAATTCTTCTATTCATAATTCTATTCTTTCTTAAATTCCTCTTAAAATCTTAAAACAGGATTTCACATTCATTATTTTGTCCTTTCGTAGAATGTGTCCATTTTCTTCAACGCACTATTGTAGCTTCAGGTATCATGTATTTTGGAACCTTAGGGAAGAACGACTTAAATTGAGGAAATCCTTCTATTGGAAAATAGGGAGATTCAGTAATCAGTAAATATATACATACTAGCTAATACCCGGTGTGCTTCGCCACCCCCATCGTAATAAAATAAAAGTTTTATAGTTAAAAAATATATTTATTTTGCAAGTGCCACGCCCACTATTACTAAAGCATCAATTTCTTATCAAAATAGTCATATAGATGTCAAAGCTTCTCGTGCAAAATTTGGGTACTCTAACTGTTAACGCTTCCCGAATATACGAATTTTAGTATTCAATTGCTATGAGAGCTGCCACGCCCATTATTTCTAATGTACCCATTTTTTCCAGAAATGTTTATTTGGGTGTCAAAGTTGCTCTTGCAGAATTTTAGTACTCTAATCGATATCGTTTTCCAAATATACGAAATTTATTTATTTAATTTATGTGGCCACGCCTACTATTGAAATTCCGCCCATTTTTTTACCGAAACGTTCGTGTGGATGTCAAAGTTTACCGTACTTAATTTGAAGACTCTAGCTGCATTAACTTTCGTGATATATAATATTTAATACTTATTCTTTAATAGGGCGTGGAACCCCGCCCACTTACAATTTCAAACCAAAGTATAGCCTATAGTTCCTTCCAGACAAACAGAAAGATTCTATGAAAATTCTAAGGAAATCGGTCCAGCCATTTAACCGTCTATAAAGCACAAACAAACATACAAACATATAAACATACAAACATACAAACACACATTGATTTTTATATATATAGATGTATTGCATTAACAATGTCAGAGAAACTAAAACTGTCGCATATTACAGTAATTCCACAACAGTTTCTAATCTGATATGAAAACTTTCTGGCAATAATAAATGGAAATATATTAACTTATTCTGATGACCAACTAAGAATGCTAAATTCCAAATGGTGACAAAATCTAACAAAGACTTCTAATTTTAACATAGAAAATACTTTTTGAGAATCTGCATAGATCTTTTTTACTTGTTCAAATATCGTAGGCAATCACAAATATTACTGACGGTAAAACTGCTGGTAGTTATTAAAACCCCTTTTGACGAGTTTTAAAAAATTGATTCAAATATCAACGCGGATATACTACTCCGTTTTTTTTTTTGAGGACTATAAACGACTGACACTTTATCCTAAGAATAAAATGAAAACCTTATAATTAAAATATTAACTAAAGGTGCGGTAACTGGGAAGGTATCGCATTAACTTAAACTTCGTATAAGATTTTTAAAAACTGATGGGATTAGTAGACAAAAAGTATGTGGTGCTCTAGAAAACAAGGGTGTCCCAATAAAAATTATAAATCTGGTTATAGTTGGAGGTATTACGCTGTGGGAAAAGCAGTAAATCTTCTAAAACTTAAAGCAGGGTAAAACAAGAATGTTTTTTTCCCCTACTTGTATTACAACCTAAGATTTTATATTGGAGTACACCCATTAACAGAAAATTGGCACTCATTGAAGAATAATATGATATGTTTTACTGCCAACAACAGAGAGGAATATCAAAAATAATAAAATCAAAGAGAGCAGAAAATTTTTGGTATGAAAATAAATGCAGCAAAAACCTAATCTACGGTTTGAGTTCACGTTATACAATTGATTTTAATAAATTTTATTTGAAAGAAAATTTCTTGCAGACGCACATAGGGGTATTTGTTATCTTGCCGAACATTTGGTCAAAAGTGAAGTTTAAGAAATGTAAAAAATTTAAGTACGCAGCTCGACAGATAACAAAATTTTGCATCGTTTAGTGAACACTGTTAAAGTCAAGAAAGTTGAGTAAATTACATGGGCACTTTTTATCTTTTTGCGGTTTTGAGAGGTTTACAGTTTATTTTTTTTTTTAGCTAAACTAATAAAGATTATACATTGATTTCTTTTTTTTGTAAAAGACTATATTAACAGCTGCTTTTAAAAATTTTTTTTTAAATCTCGAAAAAAATACTTTTAACATTAACAAAACGTTTTGTTTGTTCACTTTTTGAAAAATAAAATTTCCAAAGGTTTTTGAAAGTGAGGGCAAATATGAAATTTCTACTATTAAATTAAAATGTTGCCCATTTTTGCGACTTTTTTTTGTAAAGATTTTTTGAAAATAACACGGCAGAAGATTTTTTTCTAATCTTGAATTAGCTGCACAAATAACTGGAATCGCATTTGATTTCGTCTACCGAATCAAAGTTATAATTGAAAAATACTATCAAGTGGTTACAAAATCAATTTGCACAAGTTAGCCGATTATTGCTTACACAATGCAAAACTTTACGTTACCCTATATCCCTGGCATTCTATGACACCTTCTATGCGCAAGATTGTAATACATGGCGCATCAGTTATTGTTGAGGCATTGTTGCTTATTGGGCTCTTATCAGAAGAAGCGGCTGAGGCGCGAAACAGACATTTCCGACTTTACAGGCAGAATTTCGCTAGAAAGTTTTCAAGTGTTCAGTGCAACCTCCCTTTATCCTTAAACTTATCTTGACAATAAAAGATGCATTTTCAAAAACAAAAGTATAGGTACACCTAAAAAAGTAAAATTTTTCAGATGTACAGTTAGTTCTGCTTAGGAAAACTTTATTCCCCTTTATCCGATTTTTCTTAATTTCAAGCTTTACTAGCCTATTACTATATAACATATATTTCTGAAAAGTTTCAGTTATCTACATAGGCGCACTTAACAAGTTTTCAAACGCAATATAAACTAAACAAGTAAGAGTGCGATATTCGGCCGTCCCGAATCTTATATACCCTTCACAACGTGTAGTCATGCAATAACAATAGTTTGTATTACCATTCATCTCATATGAAATACGCACATACATACATATATAAAAAACATACATATATAAGAACATCCCATTGTAAAATTAAAAATTAACGTATAAATGTTAAAAAAAAAATATGAAAAAAATATATATAAAAAAAATTTAAAAAAAAAATTAAAAAAAAAAATTTGAAAAAAAATAAAAAAAACTATAAATAATAAATATAAAACAAAAAAAAAGTAAAAAAATATTAAAAAAAAAATTAAAAAAAAATATATTAAATAAAAAAAATATGAAAAAAAATTTAAAAAAAATATATAAAAAAATAAAAAAAAAAATTTTTTTGGCTCAACTAGAATTCGATGCCACGTTTAGTCTAACCAATATACACGTTTGTATGTATGTATGTTGTTTTTGTGAAAAAAAATCGAGGTGGTCGTGGGTTTTTGCTCATATCTCAGTTGTTTATGTACCGCTGTTTCTGATTTTCAATACCGATCTACTCCCGAATATTTCTGATATTTGAATACCTCACCCGGGTCCAAGCGATTTTGGGGGGCTTAAAAAAGTTGATTTCAACATACACAAGGACAGACGGACAGAGCTTAATCAACTCCCCTATTCATAAGCTTTCAGAAAATATATACTTTATGGGGTCAAAAAGAAAATTGTAGAAATTTCACACGGAATGACAAACCTATATATACCCTTTTTCACTGTGTGAAGGGTATAAAAAGTGATTTCCGGCTACATTGGAAAAATACCGCTATGTAAGACGTACAGAATCTAGATACTATTTAAAGTGGGTTTAGGATTTTCAGAATTATAAGCTTTTAAAATTGTTGCCAACACATTAGCAATCCCCATGTATGTAAGTATGTTACACAACAACAAACCAGCAAATTCATGCGCTTTAATATAAATTGTTTTTGTAACGAATGCTTGATTGTGCATTGTATACGAAGCAAAACTCCAGTTTAAAAAATGTCTGTTTTTTTCACGCAACACTCTAAAAGAAACTATTAGAAGTACGTCGACCTAAAAGGCCGAAAACAACAATTGATTTTTCCAGATACAGAATTATTAAGTACAAATTGAAAAAAAAGAGAAAATTTGTAAAAATTTAATTTGTCTGTATGTTTGGCTTTGTAAATAACTTTCATTAAATATTCTCCATTAACGAAAAAGTTTCCTATTGTCTTTGTAGATATAAAATAATGTTTATTCTATATAACTAACATTTTTGAAATTTTTTCTATAATTGTAAATATTTTCTAAAAAAAAATTATACATATAATTAATTATTGTTTGTAAATTTGTTATGCATTTTTTACCAATACCAAATGTCTTGTCGCAATATCGTTGTCTCCTTGTCTCGTCGATAAAAATCTCTAACAAAATAATGATCTCTAATGAAATCATGATAATTTCTCTATAAATCATATTTCCATATCTCCGACATGTTTTGAGATTGATGCACTAATAATTACCTTCATTATAATGGGGTAAATAAATGTAAATAAAATACAAACAATAACACTGCAAACACATCTTTGGGCTTCTTAAGAAAATCACCTGCCAGGTTTAAGGAAAATACCTCCAACATTATAGACAATAATAATAAACCTCATTAGATTCATTGATTAAAAATTAACAGGGTTATGCATGGCAGATTCAGGCAGCAAAGAGTTAAGATTAAATCAATTGTTGAAGAAGATGTAAAAAAAATGTAGGGGTTTCAATTTGGAGTAATAAGAAGGCGCCAATACAAATTATCTACGAATGAATTGGGTGGCTTACGGGAGCGTTATGAAAAATAAAATAAAAAGAAACGAGGCAGTGGAAGATTAACAAATAAACTCTACACTTTTTGGGGAAATTATAAAAGATTTAATTAAAACTACCAAAAAAAATTTCTTTTAAACATAAAAATCTAATGACTGTTAATGTCAAAAATGTTGTTGTTGTTTTTTTTTAAATACATTTTTCTTAAGGTTTTTATTTCTTTTTTTTACTTAATTGATGTTATTTTTTCAAGAACCATCAGCATCTTTTTTCTAAATAATTTCTTTACAAAAAAAAACCACACAAGCCAGCATGAAACTATCATGATCTTAGCCATCATCAATTTAAGATAATGCATCAGTGTTTACGTGTTTGTATTCATTTGCTGCATGCAAAGCATTCTTTACATAGTTACACACATACCATATGATCTTAACAAAACGCTGCTTAAGCTGCCTGTAAATATCCAGCAGACTAGCCTAACAACCTTCCAACCAGCTTACAAAACCCATTTTTTTACTTGTGTCATAAATTATAAATTTTTATATTTTTTTTTTTTATTTTACTATTTACATGCCACTTCACTCATCTTTTACTACTTACTCTTTTGCTTTTTCATAAATATAAAGAGATTGTATTTATGTAACAGCCACATACTCTAGGTGCGTGTGTAACTGACTATTACGTGTGCTCGTGTGCGTTTATTTAACATGGTTAGGACAGTTACAGCATTTTGTTTTGAAAATGCCTTTAAGCGACAGTCATCTACAAGTTGCACTTGACTACCGATTACAATCAATCTTATGAAATTTAATGAAAACCCAAAGAAGAAACGAAACAAATTGTTCAAAGGAAAAAAAAAATAATGAAAAACATATTAATGTTTTAGCCATGTAAATTATAGAATCTTGTTAGAATTTGCTTACATTTAATTTTTTTGTGTTTTTTGAATTGCAAGCAGGCAGGCTGTTAGAATCAAAGAGTATTACTTGACTTAAAACAGAACACAAGTCAGAGATCTTAACAAGTTGCAGAAAAATAAAAATTGTATAAAATAAATGATATTTAGTTAAATGTATAGTACGCTACTGACGATTTGAAAGGAAAAAAAAATCAAAAAAGCACAAAGAAACATTTTTGAGACCGACCTAATTACTAGCAGTAAACGGCTACTTATGCTAAGATTTAAATCTGAAATAAAGCAGATGCTAAAAATTTTTACTAACCGTCGCGACGCCTGCGCAATATACTTAAGATCTGATGGCCCTGAGTAATTTCAAATGAAAACCTTTTTCAACTTACAAGGCAAGAAGACATCAACACAAAATATATCTGGCTGGGTCACACGCTCAGGAAGCGCTATGATGAAATCAGTCACGCAGCACTAGAGTGACCTAGAACAACCTCGAAACACTTGGCGAAGGACTATTTTGAATCAAGCCGGCAAATCTTTTAACGAACTCAGATACTTAGCATTAGACCGAAATAATTGGAGATTCCGATGGAATAGGGTAAAAAATTATAAGATTTAAAAGACATAGTAGTAATATATGCAAATGAAATTATCGTTGCTAGTCTATCAATTGTATATGGCCTTAAAGGGAGGATTGATTATTTTGTTACCATTAAATAAACTGATCCACAAGCACCGCTACCAAAAGTAAGCATTTTGTGCAGCCTCTAGCTTGCCTTTAGCTCAAGACTTTTATTGAAGCCTAATACCTAATGCTAATTGGCGTAAAAACACAACACTCTAGAAAACGTAATCTTTTTGTTCAAAGTGCCAGGCAATTGCAGAGAAGTGGTCCACGGTCCTATCATCCGTATCACAAAACCGGCGCGTCACTTCATTCGACCGGCCAATTTTACTTAAACGGTATTTGAAATTGCAATGTCGATGTAGAAGACCTGATAACATTTTCAGGTCCTTTTTGTCCAGGGAGAAAAGTCCCCTAAAATTGGCCCTTAAGAGGAACACAAAACTTTTAGCCTGACGTTGACCCTAAGCTAATCATATTATGTATAACATTATTTACATTATGTTGAACCGTTCTTATTTATGTGTCAAAATTCTAATGAGATATAAGAACATTCAATAATGTTGAATTTTAATTTGTAGGGTGCCTGTTTCTTCTCTACATGAAAAATCCTTGCATCAATATCTTTTGCGTAATTTAAATTTTCGTTTAATTTTTTTTTATTCTTTTGCCATAGTATGATAAATATGGCCAGGCTCAGCATGTCTTTATAAACAATTTTGTATTTTTGTGTTAAATATATGATTCTGTCTCGTAATCTAAGATACATCATATTTTTTGTAGTTGTTTTTGTTATTGCTGCTGTAATTTTGTGTGTTGCCTGTTCAAAAGTAAATGGTTAAAAACAAAATGAAAATGTAAAAAAAAAACTTTACACATGTGTAATCTAAATCACTACGTTGTTATTTGAATAATGTTTACGATACGCATTTGCTAAATGAATTGTGTATGTAAGAGTCTATGGAAGTGTGTGCAAGCGTATGTGTGTCCGTCTGTCTATTGAAGTCATAGCATTTAAATATAGTTAGTGCGTGCAAATATTCACAGCACGGTTGCAATTTTTCAACAACAGCTACAACAACAACAAAATGGCAAATATACTTCATGTTTCTATTTAACGTTTTAACATTTTACATGGCGGTTTAAATAGAGTTTTTCCTCGCTGTTGTTCTTTTTATTTTGTTTTTCCTCGTTATTTTTTAAGCTGTGACTTTAAGTTAGTTTCAATGTTTAGCTGTTTGCTGCCTAAATGGCTGCTTGTTTGGCTGTTTGGGTAACATGGAATGTCTGCATGTTTAGCATTTGTAGCATGTCCTTAAAAGTGACAAATGTACAACATGCTTGTGACGCATGATTAAAAATTATGAATATGATGCAATTTTTTGTGTGCACTATGTGAGGAGAGCGCTTGCATACATCATACATCCACTTGCAGGCTCAATTTTAATCGAAATTGTTTATAACGCTATGACAAAGACTATTAGAAAGTGTTTTGTGGGTTTAGGTGGAATTTGAGATTCAGTACAACAATATTTAGGTGTTACGAAAAAAAATCATACAAATTGGCACCTTTTGTTTTAAAGAAAATATTATCCTACTATCCTACCAATAAAATAAATGTAATTGTTTGTATGTTTGGATATTTGTTACTCAATCACGCAAAAACGGCAGAACTAAACTAAATGAAATTCAGCACAT
The DNA here is from genome assembly GCA_941918925.1 of Phyto melanocephala. NCBI lineage: Eukaryota > Metazoa > Arthropoda > Insecta > Diptera > Rhinophoridae > Phyto > Phyto melanocephala. Next base: position 22,886,186 of record OW799235.1, read on the forward strand.
AGATAGATAACAACTTAGACTAATACATAGGCTACTTTTTATCACGATAACCAAGCAAAGTCGTTAGCAAACTCATCATCACACAGCCTAAATGGGTTGTTTGTGTTGCAAATATTTTTTGTTGTTGACGTTTTGACGTTTCTTTCATATTAATACTAAGTCTACATTTTATCCCGATAACTACGCAGACAAAGTCGCGGGCACAAGCTAGTTAGAAATAAAATTATATTATTTACAATAAAATTTTCATTTGTAGCATTAAAAAAAATTTAATTGAAATTTTACGTATTTGTCGCTTAATTGAAACACACAAAAATACTGTTAACAATTTTCAACAAATTACAATTTTATATTTTGTGAATTTTAGACTATATATTTATGTATATATTTCCAAAATACATTATTAAAAATATTATAATAGTTTATTAATCTCTTTAAACTTAATATCAAATTATATATTTAGAATATGGTGCATTATTTACGTCGTTTAAAGAACTTTCCAAAGTGTAGAAGCATAGACTATAGACACCCATGATGAATCCAATGATTTTCTCCAGTTTGCGCTCCGAGACATCATCCAGATCATCGTGGAATCGTTTACCTAACCACTTAACGCTGTGGTTCTGTAGCCTCGAGAAGTGACAGACAATGTGTTCCATAGCTTCTAACTCCTCCTAATTCTTACTTATCCTACAACAATCCAGAGTGCCGCGCTTCCATCTACTAATCCTAGCTCTCACCGAACAATATCCCGTTCAAACCCCAAATATTACCTTTTCATGCCCAGAAGTAACTTAGAGCCCGGGGAGTTCAATTTGAACTATAAAGCCCTTGACACTCTGCAGTCCCTTCTGTTTCTCCATGCCGCATTAGTTCTGTCCGAGATGCCGTGATTCGCCGAGAATAATGGCCGATCGATGGCCTTACCTTGGCTTAAGTTGACATATATATGAGATATTTGACAACCGCTGTTTGAGGAGGATCTTGAAAATCTTTAGGCCAAACGTTATAAGTAATGCAGACCTCTGGGCAGCCACGAATCGAACACCTTTGCGAATGCTAATCTTACGACGCAAGTGGAATAGCCTAGGTCACACGTTACGCAAACCACCGGATGACTTGACGAGAACTTCCATAGATTGGAACCTACAAGGGAGCAGAAGAAGGAGAAGACCATCTCACACATGGAGAAGGCAGCTTTAGAACGAAGTGGTATTTGCCAGGAAGACCTGGAATTAAATAAAACTAATAGCTCAAGATTGATCTCATTGGAATGCATTTGTAATGACCCTGTGCTCAACACTGGAACGACGGGAATGAATATATATATGGCCTTATCGGGCCCTTTTCGAACGTCAAACTCAATGCCGATCCGCGCGCGCAAGTTCTTAAGCAATTTGATTGCCAACAATTTCACAATGCCCCGCTACCCAATACAATCTAACATTGGAGAGGCCCATGATCTTAGCAAGTGCTCTCCCCTAACCAACCTAGATTTGATATAATGTCCTTTCACGGTCTTAAGCGCCGCCTGACTATCCACGTAAAGAGTGACCTCACTACCTTGCGGAAAATATTACAATATGAGACCCGTTGCCTTATATAGCCAATAACTCTGCTTGGAACACACAACAGTTATCATCAAGTCTGTTACGCCTTCTGATATTCTTCTCCATTATATAGACACTTGCCCCTGTACCTAAATCCATCCTCGATCCATCCGTAAAAACTGCATACCGTTCATACAGTCTGTCGAATCCCAACCAACAATCCCTCCCCTGGATTATTAGTGGGGGTGTGCTTCTTATGGCACCAGTGATGCCAAGTGAATATCTACATACATGTTTTATACTTTTTCCTATTTTTAAGTCTAGAAGTATTTTGCAAAGAGTTTTCTGTTTCGATTTTTTTCGAGGATTTTTTATCGATTAATCTGTCTTGTTTAACAGTCAGCAAATATCAAAATATTGTCCGTTAGTATAATAAAATAGTTAGGGCTTTACAAAATAACCTTGTGTTGTTCTGAACCCTTCAAATATTATACTACTCGTTCTTATAAAGGGTGGTCTAACCATAATGCAAATATTAATTGAGCCACACCTTAATGTCAAGTTTTTTGACCAACTTAATTTGACATTTTTTTGATTCAGTGCTTGACCAGTTCAACTATGGAGACGTACACAGTAGAGCAGCGGGTTAAGTCTTGTATGAAAAGGGACGTTCAATTCAAAATGCGTTTGTTTTAAGTCAGTAAAAATTACCAGATTTGTTTAAAATCCGGAGAATTGTGAGCAAATTCTAGCAAACCAGGTCTGCTGGAAACGTTCAAGTACATGCACGCCCACTTCTTTTTGCGGAAAACAATGCTGTTATTTGTGATAATGTAGCAGAAAAGCCGATAACCTCGAGTCGTCGTCGTTCCTAACAATTGCACATCACTGGTACGAATTTTAAATAAAACTCAGAATTTACACAATTACAAGACTTTATTTACTCAAGAGCTGAAGTCAACAGATCGTTTCAAGCATCGTCAATACGCCAATACGCAATAGTTATTTAAGCAACGAGCCATTGGCGTACTTCTTGAAAAATGTGGGCAGCTAAGCAGTACCAGTGAATGGTTCAATAATTTTTTCGCAATGGACCTGGACGATATGTGTTTCCAGAGCAGGAAACAATGGCGAAAAGCCATGAATAATTCAACAGGGTAAAGGATGAGACAATAATAAGGATAACATTTAAACTGAATTATGTTTCAGTGTCATTGAAAATGTGATAGAAGTATGTCAAAGCCATGGCAAGTATTGGGCGATATTTTGTTTCACACATAATTGCAGGAGATTCTTTTATCGTAAAAAATATGACAAGATACTTCTTTGACAACTTTTGCTTTCATTTACACTTAACATCGTGCGTTTTGGTGGGACCACCCTGTGTAAAGATTCGGAATAAATATATACTTTAGAGAGCTTCCAATGAATACTATAGAAACTACAAACGGGATAGCAAACTTATGTATCGAAGGTTACAAGAACAAATTTCCTAACTCAAATGATTGTAACTTTACAGGAGACGGTAAAAACGGAATTGAAACGGTATCACCATGGTGTAACTTCTTTTGTAAAATTCCTTGTAAAACTGTTATTTTTGAAACTATTGCATTAATTTTAAGTGTCATTTTTGTTATTTTTTTTAATAGCTAAAGTCTTATTTACCGATGTAATTAATATAAATTAATTAAATTAGTTCCAATAACTATTATTATTTACTACAACTTACTTTTAGGTTGATTTTTATTCCTGTCACAAACCATTTAACTGTTTAAGCATATCAACTGTTGTGTTTGCAAATTCATTTAAAATATTTAAACGTCACATGCAGTTGTCTATTTAAATTGGAATTTTCCTGCTAGACTACATGTGAACGATTAGCAGGAAATAATGTTTGCCATGAAAAATAATTGAAAACCTAAAGAAGCAGGTATTGAGTTGAATAAATTTGCAGCGTCTGAATACATAACATAATTATTTAAGAAATTAAAAAAAATCCTAACGGGTTAATAATTTTATAACACAGGAAGATATAAAAATATCAGCTGTTTTTTTATTAAACGCAAGTGCAACAATTTTTTTAAGTGCAAGATAATTTTGAACTATTGATTATTCGTTTTTTATTCGTTTTATATCCATTAATATTTCTTGCACATTTTTAACATTCTCACCATTCATTTATGTGTTTTGTTTTCTGTTTTTTTCTAAACAAAATAGCTTTTGTCTCAAAACATTTCTCAAAGATTCCTTTCCCATACTCAAACCCATTTGTTACATATTCTACCATTTCATGCTTTTTGTTTAAACCTGGCTAGCAATTAAAATTTAAATCGTAAAGCTGAATTATATACAAAAGCAAGAAGAAAAAAAAAAAAGTTAAAATCATTCCAATGAGAACGAAATAAAAATTATACAATTCAAACATCCAACCAACAAACTCAGGGAAACAAAGAGCTTGAATCCAAAAAAAAAAATAGAAAGAATTTTACAAAGCCACTGTTGTTGATGATGATGCAGTTGTAAATTATAGATGTTGCAGCTTGTTTTTTTTTTGCTCAGACAACATTGTATGAAAATTGGAGTAATTGCATGTTACTGCTCAACACACAGACAATTGGTGTTGTACTTTTTGTTGATGAACAAATATCTAGAAAAATACATCCAAATTACTATTAGGCCACAATCAAATAGAAACAAGTATCTTTCATGCGGTGGTAGAGTAAAGTTCATTTGTCTTAACAAATGAAGAGAATAATTTCATTATTATTTGGATTAATTTGTAGAAGCATAAAGAATGTGTTAAAAATTCAACGTATTTTTGAAAAGTTTTCTTTTATGAAAAAATGTTTTAAGGGCCATTAGCAGTCCAATTTATTTTTGCATTTAAAAACCCACGACCATCATTCTTTAGAAGTTAATAGTCAGTGCTGAATTCTGCCAAAAAAATAAATAAAATAAATTTGTTTTTAAATCGATTTCGTCTTTCATGATCATTAAATTTATGTTGTAAGAATCCAGGCATAAACTGGATAGAGTATGCAAATAATAGGCACTTATGGCGGGTGAAAAGTATACTGGAAATATTCTGGGTAGATGAGACACGTTCTGAGTATAGCCTAGACTTAGTGTGATTAGCACAGACTATCCATAAATGATGGAAAATCAGTCGCTATTCTTTTCACTGTTAGAAGGAGGCATACAGAGGTCAAATCTTTAATCCTTTAAGGATTCGAGATTAGCATATCTAGAAAGGTGAAATAACTTGGGGTACGCTGAATACAAAAGTTACCTGGAGTGATAATGTATAGACAAGAAGACAAAAGCAAAAAGTGCGGTAAAAGTTGAAAAATCTGTCGTTTTGAAGGCACTACTAAGTGGAAGCTGAATGGGGTTCCGAGAATTGCTTGCACTAGTATATGTGGTGCAATGTACAATATACCAATACATGCGGATAAGGCAATGCTTAATTTGTTGTTTGCATTGCACTTATTTACAAAGAAAACCGTTGCAATGTCAGCACTGCGTATGGAAAGAGATGACATACATATGTCGTCGATTTGAGTAAAACCTGTAAATAACAAAGTCCTTGTAACTCGGATGCCTCAAAGAGAATTAGTCGGTTGGAAATAAATTAAAGTTTAAATCTCACGATGCCCAACGACTGCATGACACCAATACTTTTACTAATGGCTCTAAGGGAACCATACAATGCTGATGTGAATTGAGGGCATCCCCCTGACAAAAAATTCAGTTAAGGCACACAGAAATAATTAAAGGATCCTAAAAAGATTAACTGAGTTGGCGGCTACAACACATGAATCTTCAAATACAATCTGTGTAGAATAATAATTGAAGAGGATAAAGTTTAAATAATATGCGGAGAATGCTGAGACAGCAGCATATGTAAATGGTCTAGCACAGACTTGAACAAAACTTAGGACCTCATGCAAGCAACATCAGTCGAGGTAAGATGCTGACGCTTACAAAGCACTACTTCATAACGATTTTAGACAATAACCAGTCGACAATTTGAAATCTCTTAAGTCATGAGAAAGGGCATGGGATGGCACAGTACTTATAAAGTTCAATTTTGGAAGCCATGAATTCATTAGAAATATTTTGTAGTTGAAAAAATTTATATTATTCCTTTACAGAACATGTTTGATAAATTTTTATGTAAAATGCTAAATAAGGGTCCACATTCGCTATTAGGTGCGAGATATGACAACGTTTTAACTCCAAACGAAGCCTTATGTGGTGAAATAGATGCAAAGCGTTGAATTTTTAAAGACACTTAATCAAACTATAGACATTGATATTTAATGTAACAGTTATTAGCGGCTTATTGAAACTTCAGAAAATACCGCAAGAAAAGGCAGGCGAAGTCAAGTTGCTCAATATTGCTTGCAGATGTAAGTCACTTCCGCGAGAGATATTCTTACATTAAATACTTTAAAAAGCAGAATACCTATTGAGACTTTGGTCTATGGAATAAAGTGCTGACCTCCCAGATTCATATATCATCCACATTCACAAAAACTTCATTGCCTAAGGCTGAAACTTCCAGCCCCTGGCTTACTATGATCTTCCTCTATCGATCGCCCAAGTTCTGAGAAAGTTGAACTCTTTTTGTATGGTTAGGAAGGAAAAAGTCGATATTTTTGTCCACTAAACTAGTCACTTTGTACTTGTTCGCTAAGCATTGCCAAATTATAAAGACCACCTAAGTTTGCAGTAAAATACTGAATAAAAAGTAACTTTATGTCAGAAGTTCACTTAGGTTAAGTCTGTAAGCACATAATTTGCAACCAAAAGCGCTATAGCTTCTATAAATTCTTACTAAAATAAAAAGGGTCATATAATTTTATTTTAATTCGCTTCTTTCTGATGACAATATACTTTTGATAATTTTAATATTGTATTAAGGACCTGTGGCTTTTAACGATCCTACTTTTAACGACATTAACCAGAAGAATATTGCTTAAGATATTAATCACCCAGAGGCAATTTAAACAAAACAGTAACAGCTTATTACTCTATTCCATCTCTCCTGCCCCCTAATTTAAGATTTATAAAACATCCTCTACAATTTAGTGTACCGTCAAAACAATAAAAACTTAACGAAACACCTTGTTCATCTTATTTTCAATGTTTAGGCACTCATTTTCTGTACTTGTTGCATTTGTACAAGCATTTGATATTCAAACAACCGTCTTGGTGGCATTTATGTGCCCTAGAACATGGCCTCGAAATGTAAAACCGCAACAATAACAACAACAATCAGCAAACAAATAAAAAAACACACAGGAAAACGACACAATTAAAAAGGAAGCAGTAATGCCTCAACACAAATGCATACAAACCAGAAAACACATCTTTGGCTTCTAAATCCAGTTTAGTGATGGAGGAAGATCATGTAAATGATGATAATACTCGAGAGACAATATCTAGAGTAATGCTGCAAAACAAAAAAGAAAAACATCTAAAATCAAAGCCTAAAGCTGCTTGGCGGTGTGAATTCCAGTATAATGTTGTTTTAAGCTAAACACCGGCCTTAGCTTTTTATATTGTTATTGTAGTTTATGCTGCTGCTGCAGTTTTATAGATGATGAGGCCCGTTGCTGCTTGGCGTTGTATGCAATTGTAAAAACCACATGTGGCTTTTTCATTTTGCTGTTGAAAAATGTTGCAAGTAACAATACAGAAAAAAATCTGAAACGGAGAATCTTTAAACATATACATCGTTTTGATTGTGAGTGACTGACTGGCCTTCTGTGTTTCTAAACAAAACAAAAAAAGCTTAAAAGTCGGTTTTGCAACAATAAAATTGTAATGTAGCACTATAACCTGTACAACAGACAAACGTTCACCTAAACGACCAAAACCCATACATTAAACACATACAAAGCCTCACCAAGAAACATACCAACGTCGTCGTCATCGAAAATAACATCATTTGAAACACTTACAAACAAACAGTCTTTATCCAAAACCCAACTGCTAGATTGTGAGAGTGGCCACATAGAATAGAAAGATGGATGTATAGATGATAACCAAATTGGCCCACAGGCGAATGGTTATAAACTGAACTGAACAGTTTAAACATAACTTATAAAAGCATCAGCTTTTTGGGGCAAAATATCTCAACACAACATTTAACCAACAGACATGTAACTGAGTTCTTAGAAAGGCCGCATCTTTTGTACCCACCTTTAACAAAATTTAAATAAATATTAATGCTGATTTCCGTGCACGCTCCATCTATATTTGTTCTAATTTGAAAAATTCTATAGTTTTATACTAAATAAATGTACTTGGTAATAAAAAAATAATTGGTAAAAACGACAAAACCTAGTTTGCCTACCTGCCTCCTTTAATCAAAAGATTTCGTATTTGGAAGCAGTCATAACCTATAAAATTTGTGACAAAACTTTGGGTACAAATTTATCTCAAATTCCTAAATAAATTTTTTCTATTATGTTTATTACCTACAAGTCCTCTACTAATATAGAATTTGTTAATAATTATTAATTATATTTTTTTCTCATTCCAAAACGATAAGAGATAGAAAATTGTATTCCTCTAAAATAAATAAAATTTTGTTACACATCTTTTGGTGTTTTATTTTTGAAAATCGAATGATTGGTTCTTGAGTTAGGATGAAATATGTCTCCGTACCTGACTAATTTAGGGGGAAAAATTTGCCACGCCCATAAAAAAAATCCCGATCTGATGGAAAAAAAACCGACAACAGATTTGAGATCAGCGCAGCAAAATCCATATAGTCCACATAGTTTTATTAAATGGAGGATTTTTCTGCTGCGCAGTGTAATTTGCCTACTGTGGCACTATTTTAATTTCGTCATTTATTGTTTTTTTCTTAACAAGAAACAAGAACAATAGAATTTTTTTATTTAAATCAACGATCAATCATCGCAAATTTAGAATCATAATTTGCCCTCTGGAGAAGTAATTCGTTGCTTGGTTCATTGTCACCACAATAAGACACTTACTTCGGACCGGTAGACGACGTTTAATTCCCATTGCGGAAAATATTGAACGTGTAGGGCAAATGGTTAACGAAACACCAGAAACATCTAACAAAGGGCATATTTCTCAGCTAGGAATTGCCTTTACAGCCGTATAAACAATTGAACTTTTAAGTCAAAATCTTGGGGAGCAAATAATTTCCAGCAATTTGTAAATTATTTGGATTAGCAGATTCATCAGATATATTATCACTTCATTACATTCTTTGAGTTTATTTTGCGCGCATATGTGAAGAAATTTATAGACAATCCTTTAACTCGAGGCTAAATTGTTTGCAGAACTGCAAGTTTTACTGCTACAAATTTTGAAAGATGTAGAAAAATGCTCTAAAACAAGCCCAAAACATGGGGGTCATATAAGTGACATAATTTTTTTATATTTAGTTAAAAAAAAATTCATTTTGTATATGTATGACACCAACAATGAAAAACTGGTTTAAGTAGAATTTTATTTCTAAGAAATGCGTAGAAAACTAGCGGACCCGGCAAACTTTGCCTCTCCCCAATTTTAAGTCTTCAGACAAACTTTAGGGTAAAAATACAACACAAATATTTAAATTCTTAATATGATTGCAGCAAGAAAATACAGTCAAATCCCGATAATTCGTACACCGATAAATCGTAATTCCCGAATAATTCGTAATAAACTATCGGTCCCTTGAAAAAATCTCGTTAATTCGTAAAATTTTCATACATTTTAGTACCTTCGCTAATTCATAATTTTTTTTTTATTTTTTTTTTTTTTAAATCTTCTTTAACTCTTATAAATCGTAATTGTTTGATAACTATCACTTATAATTCGTAATAAATGGAAAGAATGCTAAAAGCAAACAATATACGAAGTTTTCTTAATGACGAATAGAGATGCAAAATTGGCAATTAATAAATTAAGATCTTATGTCTCTAATCATGGTGTGGACGAAGAAATTTTTAATTTCTTAATTAAAATAGAAAAATACCTTGGACAACCTCCGTGAGAAAAGTCTGAAACAAATGCAAATCACTCATATTTTTCAAATTCATTTTAGATAATGTAAATATGTAAGTTATGAAAACGAATTTGGCAGTTTTGTTTTTTGTTTGCTATAAAAATTACACGTATTTTACGCTAAAAAAATAAATTTATTATTTTATTTTATTACTTCGTATTTTATTCTTAACAATTGTTTTTTTATGTTTCTTTTATCGTTTTAGTAAATAAATTGGAAACCCCCGTTATTACGTATTTATTTTATTTTAACCCCATTAAATCAAAACCCCAATAATTTCTAAGAAATGGCCGATTCCTTGCGATTACGAATTATCGGGATTTGACTGTAGTACATTTACTGTAGAAAATTACAATGCCAAAATGATTGCGCAAAGTCTAAGTCAACGTATAACGCCATCTATCGGATTTTGGTTGAGAACTTTCAATTTTTTCATTTGAAAAGCCATTAAGGAATAATTTCACACAAAATTTCTTACAAAAACTTGATTTTCGATTTTTCTAATTTTCCGACTTTTCCGGAGGGATTTTTCAAAATTTTCTTCCGTAAAAACCTTTTCTTAAAAAATACGAACAACTGAAAAATTTAAAGAAATCGACCCAGCCGTTCTCATTTTATAAATTACTATTAATTTTTTATACCATTTATATAAGTATATACATATGTGGCCATTAAAATATGTACCATCCTTATAATTATAAAAAATGAATTTTTTTTTATTTAATGTTAACTAAAATTTATTTTTAGTGCATTTTTATTATTCGAAGCATAAAAGTAAATAAAAATAATAAGAAAAAAGTTGTTATTTTAAAATAAGAAATAGTCCACAATAAAAAAAACAAAATTCACTTGGTCATAAAAATAGGTACTATAAAGGAATTGTGGAAAATTAAAGGAGTTTTAAGTCATTTTCAACATTAATAGCACTATTTAAGCTTCATTGCATTAGTAACCACTATGTCCACCATTATTTTTTATAACTTTTTCTAATCTGTTGGGCATAGAAGAGACTAACTTGCGGCAGGTCTCAAGAGGAGTGTCATACCATATTTCTTGCACTTTTTGCCATAACTGAGTCTTGTTTTGAATGTTCTCTTTACTAATTCTAACTTTGAGATCTCCCCAAAGATTCTCAATTGGATTGAGATCGGGTGATTGACTTGGCCACTCCAAAATACGAACTTTATTTTGCTGAAACCATCCCTTTACTAACATAGAAGAGTGTTTCGGGTCGTTGTCTTGCTGGAAACACCAACGTAATGGCATTTCCTCCTCAGCATAAGGTAACATAACATTTTCCAGAATATTTTTGTACCCTTCCTTGGTCATTATATCTGAAATTAAGTGAATAGGCCCTACGCCACTCCAAGAAAAACATCCCCAAACCATGATGTTACCGCCACCATGTTTTATAGTTTTTTTAGTGTAACGTGGGTTAAATTCTTGACTTTTTGGTCTTCTCACATTCCGTCCAGCATCGTTTCCAAACAAATTAATTTTAGTTTCATCACTCCAAAGTATGTTATGCCATTTTTTAGTTCCTTCTGGGCCACACCATGTCTTATGACGATTTGCAAATTCTTTCCTCTTCTGTAAATTTACTTTTTTTAAGCAATGGAACTTTTCGAGCTATTCGTCCCGGAAGATTAATATCACATAAACGACATCGCACAGTTCTTACTGAAATTTGATTATTTATTTCAGCTGCAATCGCCTTAGAGGACTTAAAGGGGTCGCGTTTCGCAAGCATTGCTATGTATCCATTAGTAGTTGGGCTGGTTTTTTTCATAGCACCACGTCTTTCTTTTGTGTTTCGGGGCTTAAGGGCATTAACAACAAAATTTTTAGACCGTCCAATTGAATCGGCTATAAATTTATAGGATTTATTCTGTTCCCGAAGCTTTTTCACTAATCTCCTCTCTTCTTCAGAACAATGCTGTGCTCGACCCATCTATCATTGATGTTAGTATTGCTATTAGATTATTATTGTATTAAAATAAGATTACCAACCTCGAAATGTCCAGTTCGACCTTAATTTTTGGAATATGCGAAAATATTAAGCAAAGTACCTATTTTATTGGCCACAAAAATTTTCTTACTTTTAATTAATTTTCCTGTGAACGCTAACAAAAATGTCTAAATATAACGGATTTTCTTATATTAATAAAAAAAAGTGTTGACAATTAAAACCATGTAAAGTTTGTAAAAAAATGTATGCATTTAAAAAAAAAACTGGAAAAATGTAACTGTATATCAGGGTACCTATTTTAATGGCCATATGTTATATACATATATAGATAACTGTAAAAAAAATGCATTGTTCTTGCAATATCCAAGCCGCTATTCCTTAAATGTATAACTCGGAAACATAAAGAACACTATTTGGTACAAACATCACATTTAGTTTCTTAAATAATACTTAGAGTAAACAAATAAATTTATAATCCTAACTTTATGGGCTAGAACAAAATTTGTCTATTTCACATAGACAAACTTAACATACCTCTCATCTCTCTCTAATGATGGATATAACAATTTTATACTAAAATAACTTTAAACACAAAAAAAAACTTACAACAGCTTCAGCTTCCAATCTCAGCTGTTTAGATATATTGAGACAGATTCACAAAAAATAAAAAAAAAATAACCAGAAACAATTGCTACAAATACAAGTATCTTACCTGTCTTCTCGTACCAATACACCATTACCTGGTGGCGGGAATGGTTAAAGCATGGCTTAGACTTTGCAAATGTGCAAGATGAGAAGAAAATGAAAAAAAAAAAAAAAGAAACAACGCTCATGACAGAATGATAACAAAATATACCAACAGCAACAACTTTTATTTATAAATGTATACCAAAGTTAAGATAGAAAAAACTGCGTGAGAAACACACCTGCCGGATGGACAGACAGTTTTTTTAGATGGGCCGATTGGTCAGCATTGGTTTTTTGTGCGCCTCGCCAGCTTTAAACTGACATCAGGGACAGATATCTAAGTGAGCATAATGAATAATGGAAGTATTTGAATTGATTGATCGGTTCTAAAGTCAAATGAATCAAAACAAGTTATTTAAAACTTGTGGAGGTAGAAGAACTATTATTATACTTTAACTTTTGGTATCTCTCATTGAGTTTCCAATACTTAAAAAACAGAAATTTTTTTAACATAGTAAAAAGGGAATAATAGGTAGTCAATGTGTTTGTCACTTTTAGCATCAATTTAATCGGGCTCAACTTTTTTCGATTTTCAAATCACGGCATTATTTTAATAAGCCACAGATTTTTTAAATTGTTTAAAAGAAAACCAGAACCATAACAATTAAAAGTGATGTAAAAAGAGCCGAAATGTCCATCATTATAAAATGATGATAGAACTTAACAAACCAAGTAAACATTTAAAAGATAATTAATAAATATATTTTTATTTCGAGGATTTAGCAAAACATCATCTTAAGGGATTGTCAGGTCAAGCCTGTACTCGTTCTAGCAGTTTAAAACTTAAATAAAAAATTATAATTGGTAATTGTAGGTAACAGAAAACCATCCCTGAGATTTTATTTTATTTTGACACTCACTCAAATAGCAAGACTATAATTTTTTATAAAATCACGCTATAGGTTACCTTCCGTTTGAATTTAGGCGCACTTTTCCTTCGTTTCATTGCACAAGTATCCCCTTTTAGATTTTTTGTTTTGTGAATTTATTTTAACTGACAAGACTGCTGCTGCTTTAGTTGCTCTGAACTGAAATCGTAAAAAAACCAGGCTAAAAATATCTGTCTCAAATACTGTGCATGAGTTTGCGTTTAATAGTATCTGGACAGCAGTCTTCTGTAGTTAAAAATATACATTCATATGTTTCGTCATGTCGAAACGTATCTAGAAAAGTGTGTATCTGTATGTGTCTATCTCGATTTTCTGCATACATTTCACAAGCAATCTATGGCAACGTATCGCCTTGAATTGTGCAATGCTTAAGGCATCCATCCACTCAGCTTGCCACATTTGGACACACAGTTTGTGTTTGCATTGTGGCAGCTCAACTTTTTGTAGTAGTTGCAAGTGTATACCATAAGTTTGTGCATTTGTTACCAATGTTTGTAAACGCATCGCTGCTGCTTTAGCTGATGATGTTTACTGGTTGACGTGAAGGCCCCGGTAACATGAGCAATGAAATTTTGATGTTTATGTATGTATTTTGTTACGGTTACAAAAGATCCTAAGGCAGCTTTTTTTTTACTAATTTAATATGGTTTTGGGCCTTTGTTAAATTTATTTTGTAGGTATTTGTTTTTTGTGGCTGCAAGGCATGATTTTGTTCAAACCGAAAATATGTAGAGCAGGGCTACCCAAGTTCGCCAAAAATGTCTACCAATCAAAGCATTTTAGAGTTTTCCTTACAAACATATTAAGTATTTACCCATCGTTTTGTTTAGACAAAAACATAAACAAAAGCTTTTTTAAAGGAGCTATCTGCTCAATTAACAGATACATAATTCTTAAAAACCTTTAAGAGCGAGCCTGTTTGCACCTACGCCACACGTAGGGAAACGCTGTTATAAAGTAAAGAAAAAAACAAACAAAATATTGCTAAATTTGTTAGGAATTTTTTTAAAAGAATTTTGCAGATTTATGTTAACTGAAGATGACATAAATTGAAGAGAGTTATGACAGTTTGTTTCATTTTCTTGCTGTCTTCCTTCTTCATTTTTCGAAGCAATTAAATCAAATCTGTAAGCTTTGTTGGTTATTTAGGGATGTCTTGTTAAGGCGGCATTTTTTGTTGTTTTTTAAAAGTCACCTGGTTGTTCGATCATTATGAAGTTTGAGTAATTTTTGACAGTTGATAGTGGAGTCAGACTAAATTTTGTTTTGTTATTTTTGTTGTGTAGGTATTTGAAAAATGCAACATTTTTCAATCAGTTTGTTTCGCAGAAGAATTTATGGAAGACGTGACCATAAAGGGCAGAAGTAAAAAGGGGTATTATTATGATATTAACAAAAAAAATATTTGAAATATGTCAGTTGTATTTTTCAAATTGTCATTTCAGTTTTGATTGCTTTAAAAGATTAAACAAATTTGAAAAGTCAATGTTACCTTTACGTTGTCTAAAGTTGATGTATTGTTCGCATAAATATAGTTTAACCCAAAAAAAAAAAGAAAAAAAAGCCAAATTTGTTTGATCTCAAAATATTTGCTTGAGTAACTCGATTTTGTGACGTACTCTATCAAAAAAAATGTTTTCTAATTGAGTAACCACCAAAATTTCTGTCTTTCTTGTCGATGTTTTATAGCGCATAGCGAAAGAAATATGACTGCTATGACGCAAAATGTGTGAAACATAGTCCAAGAACGTGAACTAGAAGATTTCAAATATTAACCATTTCCAGCACCTACATAATGAAAATTTGTGAACGATTTCGGACTATTTGGACACAAGATATAATTGCCTTAGTAACTACAGACGACCATCTATTTTGTTATACCTTCTTCCAGAAGATCCAATCGGACATCAAATTTGCCCGAAATATCTTTTCTTCTGAGGAAAAACCTTTTCATTTTAGCGAGTATGTTGACAAACATAATTAGCTCATCTGGAGATAGCAAAACCCGAAAGCTACTTTTGAGCAGCCAATGCATTCAAAGAGCAGAATGACTGTTTGGAGTGAATTTTAGAGTGGTGGCATCCTGTAACATTTTTTTTTTGTTTTTTACAAATATTAGTTTAAACGCTATTTGAGTATAGTTCGAGACAGAGCCATAAATAAAAGATTTTATTGGCTGAATTAGAAGATCATAAAATATTGGCCAGTTAGACTGACAAAATAGGCAAAGACGAGTAAGACATACTCAAGGAGTTTAAAAACTTCCTAAAGTATCGATCTCTTTAAGGAGGAGCATTGGATTATTGGACGGCAGTACGATGAGGTTGGGTGGGAGTATTCAAAGAAAATAATATTTGTCGTAGATTTTTCATATCGTCCAGCTTGATATAGTGTTTGTAATATTTTGTATTCTCGTGTATTATTTTTATAAGCGGATAAATGGCCAGTGAGAGGCTTAGGCCCTGCTTGACCTAAAGCCATATAGCAGCTAAATAGAAATCTCACTGCACCAAAATAATCCGTAACATAATTGTCAAACTTGATAGCTATGATATAAACTGAAGCACAGCTAAATACATCCACTTACCAATACTTCTTTAAAGGACGACTTTATGGCAATTAAGGAAGCCAATATATGCTTGTCGAAAATTTATAAATAAACCTAAAGTATGGGCAATGGGATCAAATATTAAGAAGTGGCAAAAAATTTGTCGCAAAGGTGGTGAATATAACGCCGAAAAACTCAGGAAAAACCGAAGAAGATTGCAAAAATGTGAAGAGCAACCCTCAGAAGATTTACTTGTTTAAAAACAGATCATATAAACACTAAAGCACATCTAGCTCGCATAGGCCTATAAAATGGTACAACTTGGAGAGTATGCAAAGAAAACGGCTACTATATCAAAGAAACTAGATGTATTTGGAAAGAATAAACGCCTTGAACTGGAACTCCTTTAGAAATTATATGGAGGGGACTAGTTTCTAAACCTTCTCCATTTTTTTTTTAATTGGGATCATGAAGAGCTCCGAATATGTTATGGACATGAACTTTTATTATGACACTCTTTTGCAATCTCACCTAAGCTTGAGTGGCAGCAATCTTGAATTAAATCATGTTCCATAAGCTAATGTTATGCAAAATGGTATAATTTTTGAACACTATAACCTTGGCAAATGGCAAGCTCTTTCAGCGGTTCAAAAACGAACTTAAATCTTGGACTATGGATGAACACGACAGAAAATGTTATAATGCAATTATTGGTAAGATGACGAATATACCGTGGGGTGACAAAATTTTGAAAAATTAAAGGAAATTCTAAAACTGAGTATACCAACACTTTGGAATTTAAATAGTGTCATATCGGGTGAGAACTCATCTAGCTTGCAAGGAACTGTGGCATGAGATTTTGGAATATTATCTTTGTCAATGTCCAGAATTTTGACGTATGAGACGCGAGTACTTTAAAGTGGATACTATGTCGAACTTGGAATACCTTATGCTATTTGTACTCTATTTGAGTTCTCATATAAAAACTGTTTCACGTCCAAATATTTAATTTTTAATTATTTTAATTTAGAATAGCTTCCTACAATTATATTTAAGTTAAATATAATAAACTTTACAATTTTTGGATACTAACAGAACTTAAAACTATTGTTTAATAGCTGAACTTAAATGAGAAATCAGATGGTGTAAAGGCAGATTTAGAAATTCAAATTAATTACATTAATGGAAATAGGTTCTTGACCTAGTCGATATATGGAATTGAGGTTATGGATGTTTATTATGGAATTTCGTTTGTAAATAGCTCTCAATATACTAGTTGGGTATAAGTGTACATCTTTCACTGACCTGGGCCCTCTTTTCCAATATTGCCAGAAAAAATATAAAAATTGCTTGATTACAAAAGAAAATTATAAGGAAGGCTTCACCCAATAAAAAAGAAGTCTTTACCAAATAATAAAAAAGTCTTCATCCCCTCCTCGAATTGATGCGTATTGACGAGAGCGATTTGGCATTCGCTTTAGTTTAAAAAAATTAACCCGTTTCTTAAATCGTTTATTTTAAACAACAGTACGGAAATTTTATTTAATATACCATTATTACAAGTTGGCGTTTGTAAAGCTAGGAATTTGACGGACATATAAACAGCTTAAGATTTTTACAACTTAATGTTAACCCACTTCTTATCAATACGCTACTAAACTGACATATGAACGAAAGAAAAATTTACATAAAAAAAAAACTTGAAGAAACAAATATTAAATGGAACACAATTGAACCAAATAACCGCATCACTTCGTTCAATTAAACCACTTCGCTCATAAGCTACACAGCTCTCTAATCCCAGCAAAATCTTTATGAAATTGTGTAATAGGTTGTCATTACTTCATATATTACGTAGTAATGAGGGGACGTTACCAACATTATTATTTTAAAGTACAGAGTAATGGCCTATTGGTTATGACCTTTGTAAATACTTTTTATATATTTTTTTAAACAGTGAACTTTAAATTAACTGCATTGATATTATAATATGCACAATATTATAATTTTAATACTTTTTTGTATCGCAACATTATAAAAATATCCAGCTATAATTCAGCTTTATTGGTAACTACTTATTTTATTGATTTTTGTAAGTTCATTTGTAAGCGAGGGTCATGATTTCTGGGACAACTCAAACAATAATAAGTAGTTATTCGGTCGAAAAGTAACTAGTTTATGTGTATCTCCAATATTACTTGCTAACTTACTAGGTAAGTAAAGATTTTGCTGGGATGTTTCATTTTCCTCTTTTAACGGATACGCATGTTTCGATATTGATAATTTTTTGTCAAAGACTGGAATCAACGTAAGATAATAAAATTGTTAAGAACAATTTGGTTAAGTATTGAAATTATACTCATTTAAAACTATTGCTGGTTCAAATATAAAGAGGCAACAAACCTGATACATTAATGGAAGTTATCCAACAAGAAAGGAAGTAATCTAATAGCGATTTTGTGTTCTGATGACATCGAAATTTGTTGACAAGTAATTGTGCCTAATAGAGATATTAAAGAAAACATTCCATTTATAAAGAAAATAAAATTCCCACCGACAAATTCTCACCATATCTAAGAAAAATTTAAATAAATTCTTTATTTATAAACATATTTTTAATAAATTCTGTATTTATACCTAATTTTCTATAATGTCTTTATTTAAAGAAAATTTTACATAAAATCTTTCCTGTTAGTCTTTAAACCTGACTTGCTTTAAAACTAAAATCAAATTGAATATTTTTCTACTTCAAATTGGGTCACTTTTAAGCAAAGGGTTCTTCAAGAGAATAACAAAAAAAAACACTTGTTTTCTTAAAACACACAAAAAAAAAAAACAAATAAAAATGTGCTATAAATTAAATCGTATTCATTTAGAAAATCTTTTGTTAATCTTTTCCAAAAATGAACAACGAACAACACACAACAACTTACTTTGGGTGCTTCTATCAAGATCTACTAATGCAAGTAAAATAAAAAAAAAAAATTTTTTACTATTTTTTCTACATTTCCACAAAATTTCCTAGGAAATTTGAGCAGGCATTTATGCCACAACTAAGAAAAATATTAGAAAAAGGTGCATCTTAAAGATACGTTTTTCTTCGAGACAGTTCAGGGAAAAAACAAGAAGATGGATGTCCGTATCTCGCCTTAAAGATTCAGTTTGGCATTTGTAGCTGTATCTTTTTGTCATCAGCATCATAATCTTCTTTATATTACACCTATTGAGAAAACTTATAGATTTATTTCTTTAGATATCAACTGGAATCGATTCAGTTTTTTTGTTTTTGTTTTCTTTAACTCTTTTTAGTGTTTATTTTTCATAAAGCTTAATGAAAACACAACTAAATCATTGTTATATAATAACAATAAAACTACCTTTTCATTAGAATTTTCTTAGTATGGCCAGTTGTGTTGGGGGGGAAGTATTAAATCAAATTATTAATTATCTCAGGCGTATTTAACATTAAAACTAAACCACAATCTGGTTTCATTGAGTATTTTTGCTCTCTCAAACTGAGTTATAAAAAACATAAAACCAATAAATAAATAAAAATCAAAGTTTTCACAGATAATACCAGTTAAATGATGACTAATAGTTTTTGTAAGAGGAGATTTATTTTTTTTAAGTGGGAAATTCTTGTTAAATAATATTTTAACATAACACAAACATTATTGAAAGATGTATGACAACTTGTGTCTATATTCATATGTGCCGAATCTTAAATACCCTTTATCATTTACATACATATTATTACTTACACACAATCTTTTTGTATGTTGTTATAATGTAAATTATTCGGGCAGTCATACACATATAACGGAAATTATTTAATATTATGTTGTAGGAATGGGCAAAAAATATCGATATTTAAGGAAAAAAATATCGATATATATCGCCGATATTTCAAACCCCGATATATCGATGCATCGATTCTTATTTACGAGTATCGTTTTCAGTATCTTTCTCGATACTTTTAGAGCTCTATAAATTTTAGACTTTTTTTCAACAATACTGGCTGGTATCACCGCATGCATTATATGTTATTTTATCATAATTTTTTTTTATGACGTCTAGCTTAGCCATTCCTATTTTAATTTTAATTCGTCAAATGACGTATTAATCATCTCCTTCGTTTACTTAACGGCTTCTTGTTAAAGACGCTTTTCTGAAAAAGTTTGAAGAAAAAATAGAAGAAAAAATTTTTTTTTCAATAGCCACCATATTGGACCCAAGGTTCAAGCGTATTCTTTTTACTTTTATAGCAGCTGCTTCAAATGCTATATTAAAAATAAGAGAATTATTCTTACAGAACATAGTAAGAGGGAACAGGTTTCTCGCGCTTTTGGGTCTGCTAAAAGAAGTGGATTGACAGGGGATCACATAAAGCAAAGATTACTTCTGATGTCCATATTCGATGAGTAATGGTGATGGAAAACTTTGACAACATTGTTAGGTAAATACGTTTCGATATATCGATGTTTTTAAAAAATATATATTGATACTATATATCGATACTAGTATGTTGTTGTATTAAGACCTTACTTGTTTGATAGAACTCAACAAGTTCAGATTGGAAGTGCTACATCTAATGCTTTCGAAGTTTCTTCTGGATAGTCATCTTGGCCCTACTTTATTCACCTTATTTATAAACGATCTACCTTCAGTTATTCAGCACTCTTAAGTTTTGATGTATGCCGATGATATCGAAATTTTTCGATCTTTAATTCAATCTGATATTAACAAATTAGTTAATTATTGTGAAATTAACTTAATGCAGCTGAATATAAAAAAGTGAAACCACATGACATTTTTCAGAATTAAGAATTGGGTTTATTTTATTGCAATAATGAGTATAAGCTTGATAAAGTTCTGAACTTTCTTGATCTTGGTTTTTTACTTGGTCAGCAATTATATTTTCGTGACCATATTTCGTTAAATGTTAACAAAAAGAATAGTGTTCTTGGATTTATGAAGAGGTTGTGCAATGGAGTTCTACACACAAAAAACAGATTCATTGTGGCAACCGAATTTGTTGCCAATCGAATTCATTCAGTTCTATGTACTATCTCTTAATTCGTTTGTAATAACTGAAAAATTTGTTTTTTAGCATGGTAGATTTAGTAGCAACAGTACAATTTTAGTAACCCAATGGTTGTGTTTGTGATTTTATTTGTTGGTATTATTGATATTTGAAAAACAAACTGTACTTGTTTCCAAATAAATGATTGATTAAAATATTGAATTGGTGTTACCAAAAGAATAATTAATTATCATTATTAATTCTTTGACTGACAGGAATTGTTTTACTTTTTTTTATTTAATAATATTGACATAATATACCTATAAAATAAATATCTGCATAATATATTTATATAGACCAACTAGAAACTTTCGTCTTCTTTATTAAAAATACTATAGATCCAACTATGCTAATAATGATCCTCTTCGTCGTATATGTGAAAACTTTAATAACTATCATCACCTTCTTGTCCTCAATAAAAGTAAAGAAATTGTAACAAGAAACATTATTTTATATATGAATCGGTGAATTGTATTTAACTTTGGTCTGTAAGGATATATAATCTATAGACAATAAATAAAATGACAACATGTGACTCTCAGACACGTATTTAACTTTCAACTATTGTTATTTCTTTGATATAAAGTCATGGTCCTTGATGTTCCTTGAATTCCTACACTTTATTTTTTATTTTATTTAGAATTAACGAATTTTAAATCAGAATTAAGTTTTAATTTATTTCTAATTTATAAACGCCTAATGCTGCTATAAAATGCCTAGCAGGCACATATTATTATTGTTTCATAAGCAATTTAAGTCAATATCAAAATAAAATTTAATAATGGGAATCCCCTCTTTTGTTGTTTAATGCGAGTTTATTTAGTTCCTTTAGTTGTTGTCAAATTTTCAATGAGATAGTGAATGAAACGGAGCTTTTTTTTTTGAAGAAAATCATAAGGACCTATAGTTAGACCAGAAGAAATTATTATTGTGGAAATTGATTTGGAGGAAGCTCTCAGTCAAGAAGGCATAAGTGATGGGGCCTACGACAGTTAATTTTTACAATATTAAACGAACTAATCAGTATTCGAAAGTGTTAATGTTATCTTTATTGATCCATTGGAAGTACTGAATTGAATTCATTGCCAGTCGATCCAGGAATCAGAAAATATCGGAAACAAAATTTTATTCGAGGACCAACACACAAAGGGCGCCCCGGTAGACCAGTCAGTAGTGTGCTGGACTGCTAGTCTGACTTGACAATTTACGAGCAATAAGTGCGATTTAGGCAGTATATTTTATCGAAGCAAAACAAATACGGTCTCAAATTTTTTTGAATTTATGATGCAGGAACTCGATATTCTCTTCACAGAATTCCTTACCTCGAACAAGATGGTCCTAACAGAAGCATAAATGTACCTGAAAAAATTTTTGAAAAACTTTGCGAATCATTCGAAAAAACAAATCGAAACATAACATTCGACAATTTGTTCATGTTTTTTGCATTAGTTGAATGTTTTTTTTTTCAAAGCCTTAACATGCGTTGGCACATTCAGAAAGAATAAGAGATGCATTCAACCTGATTTTCTTCCATGCAAAAGAAAACAAACGAAAAGTTCATGGTATGGATTCAAGAAATTATTTTGCTGGTAAGTTACACACGTTGCAAAGAAAAGTAGTGTAGTTTTGTAAATGTCTTCACTATATTACGATGCAAAGACATATCCTGACGATGAAGTTAAGATAGAAATTATTATTGATTATATTAAAACCACAGGTGGTGTAGATACGCTTAATCAAATACCACACTGGTTTTCGGTCGAACGTATAACCAATCGTTGATAGCTCATACACCTCTAGTGGACATTTCAGATATTACAGCCTCTGTTTATATACTGTGAGCGTCAAAATAAAGTGTACAAAAACTTTTTCTACAATAAAGTATTTTTTTAGTCTTTTAAGATATGACTAAATTTATCATTCTAGGGTTTTTAATATTAGTATACTAATCTCTAGTTAGCTATAGAAAGACAATGAGAAATTTCTTACAAATACATAAATGATGGAGCAAAAACAAATTCGAATCCATATTTTACGCGTCAAAATAAAGTGTACATGTTGCATATGCATCATTTCAGCGGTGTGCTACTGTAAAAGAATATCGTTATATTTGGTTGTTTTCTTTATTTTAGCATTCTAATGAAAGGTTTTTATTGTTTTATGTAAATTAATTGTGATCTGCAGAGTAAGATCTCCTCGTGTGAAGTAAATTTTAATTTTTTTGGAATGGGAAAACAAACTTCTAGTGATATTAGAGAATTAGTAATAAAACTTCGGAATGAAGGAAAAACTTTCAGAGAAATTGGCTCTATTATAAACAGAAGCCACAATACTGCAAAAAAAAAATTATTGATAAAAACGAAAAATACGGCAAAATAGAAAATCGTCCAGGGTCGGGCCGGCGAAAACTTTTAAAGGAGGCTGAAATAAGATCCATAGTGCGCGATGTAAAAAAGAATCCTTTTAAAAGTGCCGTTAAAATATCAGAGGAAGTTTCGGCAACATCAGAAACTACCGTAAGTGCCAGTACAATACGACGATCATTACACGAAAACGGGTAACATGGTCGATTCCCACGAAAGAAACCACTAATATTACCAGCTAATTAAAAAAGACGCCTAGAATACGCCAAAAAGTATGAAAATAAAGATGTTTCATTCTGGAATAATGTGCATTTTACTGATGAAAGTAAATTTGAGGTGTTTGGCCAGAAAAAACCAGTTAAAGTATGGAGAACAAAAAACAATGATTATGCTGACCAAAATTTAATAACCACGGTTAAGCATGGAGGGGGTTCGGTGATGGTGTGGGGATGTATGGCGGCAAACGGAGTAGGGAATTTGGTTTTTATTGAAAGTACAATGAATAAGATGGACTACCTGAACATTTTGCAAAACAACGTGCCATTCAGTATGGAGAAATTGGGGTTGGAAGGATCTTGGATTTTTCAACAGGACAACGACCCCAAACATACATCCCATATAGTAAAAGAATGGCTTCTGTACCGCTCTCCCAAAACATTGGATCATCCTCCACAATCACCGGGCTTAAATCCAATTGAACATTTGTGGGAGCATTTGGACCGCCAACTCCGAAAAAGGACAATTAGCGATAAGAATATGCTGAAATCCGTTATAATGGAGGAATGGCAGAAAATTTCATTCGATATAACTAAAAAATTAGTAGAATCGATACCCAGAAGACTAAATTCTGTAATTAAGGCAAAAGCAAAATCAACTAAATACTAAATCGATTTTATTTTCATTTAAAAACAGTTTGTACACTTTTTTTTGACGCGTAAAAAATGAATTATTTTTTATTTTTGTTGTAAATTTTTTGTTGTTGTTAATATTTTTGCTGTTTTGTTTAGAATAAGGTAGAGAACTAAATACTGATTTAAAAGTACCTAAATGCAAAACTTTATCGTAAATGAAAATACTGATATTAAAACAATGTTCTAAAAAATATTTGTGTACACTTTTTTTTGACGCTCACAGTAGATAAATAAACTTCCAAATTGAAATGAAAGCCAAAAATAACTACGACTAAAAACATTCAACTCAGGCATTTGTTGTTTCCAACATTAAGCGTCATAGCAAAGACATAGACTATATAAGATATAGTATATTGTCTTTGGTCATATTTAGTCTTTTTAAACTATATAAAAGTAATGTGCCCAATATTCGTTCCACACTACAATACTACGTTCCACACGAAGATGATTTCTCCGACTCGGCGAGATCGTCATCGATGCTAATGGGCTCATCGAAATTATGAAGAATGTGTAAGAGGTCTTGCAGTATTTGCCTCGTTTGCTAAAAAATCGATAATAAATAAATAGTATTTAATTCAATAGAAATTAATAAAATAAATATATAACCAAATAATATGTATGTATGTAAACTCTTTGTTTGTACCTCTGAGCCATATTTTAACTAGATTTGATACAAGGTTCTCGGATTAAAACAAACTTGATTTTTTGTACTAAAATTTACGGCAAACAAAGAGGCAGCCGTATTATTTTACTTCTGTTTCGATTGGCCGCATAAAGGTTTTCCCTACTTTCAGCAGTAAAGTTTTCAAGGGCACAAATAATATAATTTTACTATATAAATGTTTGTAAAACATTTGAGGTCTTTGGAAAATTTTTTTCCACTTACTTTATTACACTTTACAAAGTTCCAAAAGTGTAAAAATTACAAACGGAACGACAAACTTTTATACCCTTTATTACACCATGAACCGTTTAGTAAATGTCTCACCCATTTGTTGATACGCACATAAATACCTGCATATACACTTATGAATATGAATGAAAATGTAAAAGAAAACTCAAAAAAAATTTTGATTTAATTACAAGAATCTTAGAAAAAGATTTATTAGACCAATAATTTGTTATGGCGTTAGTATTTTTGTAGAAATTCCTTAGCACGAGGGAAAATATGTTAAATAAAATTCTTATGAAAAAATTCTTATACAAAAACTCTACAAACAGAAAATTTACGTAAATATCTAAATAGAATAGTTGTGGATTCACAAAAAAAATAAAAAATTAAACAAATGTGAATGTTGTGAACGATCCCTAATAGCTACTAATACTTATTGCCTACTTTTATGCAACTGTCCACATCACTATAACAACGACACGAACTTAAAATTTCGACAATGAAAGAACACATCAAAGAGCAGAGTAATTCTGCAGACGAAAGTCTAACCTGGTATCTTATGGGCAATTCCAAATTTTGTGAGAATATGAGAGATTCCGAGACTTAATAGGTTAAAGGCATCGATGTCAACTATGTGTAATCAAAGGGCGCATTGTGTTAACTTAAAACGCGCTAACATTTTATTTATTTTTTTTTGTTTTCGTAAACATTATTTGAATGAAACCTATATCTTTAAAACCACCTTAGAGATAAGCCGAAATAAAAATTCCAAATGTTTTTAGCATACTTACCACCTCTGAAATCTGACAATTTTACGATTGTCCCTTCTTAATTGTAAACAATTGTAACAAATAAACAACAAATTGTTCCGGAGTTTTATTTTAATAATTCTTTGGATTTTTGTTTTTTATCAATGGCGACGCCTGTCTCACGCACCGGGGCTTTCAACTGAAGATTTTTTGAAACGTGATACTAATAGCTCATGCTCTTTTTTAATTCATATGTATACTCTGACATTAAAACGAAAATATTTAATCAATTTACCTTCTGCTCTTATAAGAAATAAAAAAATTCGTTTTTAAGTTTATTTTCAAAACATCAATAATTTTTTCAAATTTGTTATTGTATTTATTGTAAAATTACGAACGAAAAAAATATTTGTTGTTTTATAAGAACAGGAGTTTAAGACCTTTTATTTCAGTATTTTAATTTAAAAAATTTTATAATTAGAGCATTAAAAATAATAATGTAATTATTTTTAAAGATTATAAAAAAATTTAAAAATTCATATTTCTAAAGGAAAATAATGTGTTTTAGTCCTTCGACATTTGTTAAAATAAACCACAATTGCTATCTTCCAAACAATTCCTCAAAATTAATTATTTTACATACATATGTATAAGGTCTTACGCAACGGGTTATATACAACGTGCACTTATCCAGCATTTTCGAGGTGAACTAATGGTTGGGAACATGCAATGCGGCAGCTACTCGAAATTACAACCAAAAACCATAACGGAGAATAAAGTTATTCGAATTTTTTACACACCCGGTCTTACAGGGCAGTAGTTCACCATTAGCGAATTAAAGATTATAAAGTATTGAAGACTATTAAACAAAATGAAATAGTTCTTGCAAAAAACACTTTCTACACTCGATGACTAACACAAAAACCAATTCTATTCTGAAACAGCTAGTTTCAGATAGACCTAAAATTTCTCAGTTGCAATTTGACAACGTTTCAGATAAAAAAAATTTTTAAATTTGATATATATTGGATTATTCCGGCTAAAATTTACTTCAATAAAAAAAATATTTTTGTGATAATGGACAAAAAAATCAGGAAAAAAAGTGTTTCCCGTCTCCAACCGTATGTAATCCTTCAGTATCACAAATTAATTTAATTGATTACTAAGGGAATTAAAAAGTAACATTATACAGACTAAAAAAAAATTACTTCAAATAAAAATACAAAGATTAAAAATTTTAACTCAAAATAGGAAAAATGTAGCAACCACTAACATTCGTTTGTACCAAATTTGGTACAATTGTACCGCAAATCTCAACTATGATAATTGTAAAATCTATATATAGGTATATAAAAGTGAAAATCTGTCTGTCTGTGTGTGTGTGTTAGCTATAAACTCCGAAACTGTAAAACCGATCGGACTCAAACTTTGCCAAGTTGTTTAACACATTCCAGGGAGTGTTTATGGGTGGGTAAAAAGTAAGCGGAGCCAAGTCAATAAAAAATTAGTTATAATTTTTAACTCCTTGAACTTCACCGATTTTTCTGAAACTTTGCACACATATTGAGCTGTCATGACTGTACAGTTTCGTGATTAGAAAAGTGGACAGTGCCACGCCCATTAAAAGAAGTTGCAAGTTTTAGCTTTTTGATATTCAATTAAAATTCAGAATGCATTTTTATTCATTAAGGGGCATAACAACGCGCGCCGGGCTTTTCTAGTGTAAGATAAATAAAAGTTGTCCGAAAATAACAAGTTATTTTTATTTTAATAAAATAAGAGTTTTTTTAAGATATTAAAAATATTTGTATAAGCATTTGTATGATTCCGGTTAAAACTGGAAAACTATTTTGGTCTGGTGACCCCCCTACTCGGCTTGCCAGGCTCAAAATCGTTTACCGAAATTATCAATCAAGTTTTCCAATAAACATTCATCAATAGATGATACTTATCTGCTTGATAATGTTGCTTTTTAGTTTATAAGGAATTATTGATTATTATTAAAATATTACATTCAATTTTCAAAAAAATCTCACTTAAAATAGTTTAATAGGTCGCACGATCTAGGTGGCTAATATTCATTAAGGCGGGTCGCAAAAAAAGGTTGTATCAGTCACCTCCTAGAATGAAAGATATGTCAATGAAGTTTCTAAAACAGGAAATATATTTGTGTTGCCACGCCCCAAACTACAGCACTTTTGATTTTTTATATATGTATAGCGCCGCCATTTAAAGTTCGATCTCATCATATTGCATATCGTTGTTCATGGCTTGACTATGGCTTCAATTTCGCCCTGGATAACTTTTAAATCTAACGACAAATTAAAGATGACATATATTATATCTCGGATCCTTCCCCCCTAATGTAATATTTTTTGCGTCTTTTTTGACATCTTTTTGCGAACTATTACAAGCATGCCTAAATAGAGTTTAACATTTTTATAAAGTTTTTAAAAAAAATTTTTGGATAAAATTTTTTATCAAAGAAAAAAAGTCGGGAAAACAAAATGGTTAAAAAATATCTATATTTTATATTTTGGGAGCAAAAAAGTACTGCAATAATTATGATTTGATTTAAAATAAATTATTATCCCTGCATGAATCCAATACTATAAAAACCTATAAAATGAAATTGTTAACAAAATGTTTTAATGAAAATTATCAGCATCAAGCATTGAATAGTGACAAAACATACAAAAATAGTTTAAATATTGCCAATAGTAGTTAGAAAATTATTTGTGGTTAGAAAATATTTGACAGTTTTCTTTAGTAACGAAATAATAATAATTATAATTGTAACAAAATTTTATGTAAACAATGATTTATAAAAAAAAATATTTTTCTTTAATTTTAGTCTCTTTTGTGAATATTTAAAGATTGTTAGCTTTTTGTTTTGATCATCTACCCGTTGATAAAATTTTTTATTTGTAGCGTTTGTCCACTGTCCGTCCACCATCTGCCTTTTAACCCTTTCTTTTTTTTCTTTTAAGCTGTGTTTAGACAAATGTCCAAGAATACTATTACCTGTATTTGTTTGTTCATTAAACATAAATACCCTACTGGGAATTGATTATGTGTAAGCGGTTTGTTTATTTCACATTTCTACCCATTATCTCTATGGGCTCATGCTATTCCATAACGTTTACAAGTGCATTTCATTTTATTCGAAAGAGGAACAAATCACATTTCCCTTTGCATGAAAATATTAGAAATATTATTTGATATAAAATTATGAATCTGAAAGTTGTTGTGCTTGAAAGGTGGGCTCATAATTTTGGTGAGATATTTTTTTCATTTGTTTGTCGTTTATGGTCAAATTGTTTAAGCATGTTAGACAACAGAGAAAATTATAATAAAATATGAATTTTAATTGTGATCTAAAGCATTAATGTCATAACAAAAATAATGTAAACAAACCAACTAATTTTAAATATTCAACTTTGAATGAAAAGAAAAAAGTATATTGACAATTAACAGCAGGTCATCATTAGCATCAGCGACAGACTCGACATCAGCATCGTCGTCGTCATAGTGCCATCTATTTGGTTTGTTTACAAAAACAAAAACAAAAAAACTTTCATCTTGTTTTCACATCAAAATATTGATTTACTGCATTTATTTTTTATCTATTTTCATTAATTTTGTTTTATATTAAACATAAATAAAAAATATTTATGGTTTTATTGCCATAATTTTTTTTTTTCATACATTTCTGTTCAGATATTATTAAAATGTTATTAAATTTTTTTTCTTATAATTTTGATTTGTTTTTTTTTTGTACATGTTATTAATTTCATTTCATTTTAATTATATAACCAAATTAATTTATCGTTTCTTTTTTTCTACACTTTTGGTGATTTTATTTCATTTTTCAATTTCATATTTTTAATAACAATTGACTGGAATTAATAATAATTTTTTATTGTTTCTGAATATTTTCTCTTCTGTCATGGTAATAATTTTAATAATGAAAGCACTGTTTCATACATTCGATTTCTATTTTTATTCTTTTAATACTTACATATGAATGTTTGTCAATATTACATTTAAATAAAAATCCATGGGAGATTGATATTTTTAATTTTAAAATATTGTTCTAGTTAAATCATAAAATAGAAAACATAATAAAAGTGCTTATAATAGAACCATGTCAAAACATTATATTTGACTGTATCGAATTTTATACTCCTCCATCTTTACCTGCTCCCAAAAAGGTGATTTTTATTGAGAATTTTAAGAATTAAAAGACATGCCGATTTTTGTGAAAGTTTTTCAAAAAGGCCGTAGTTAATTCCATGGGAAATTTTTATTTATAGTTTAAGTTTTTATTAGATTGATTTTTATAAAAAATATTTTGAAAGATTTCTCACCCTAGATCTAACAGGCGGACAGACAAAATAATGCCATTGTAATATTGTTGATTTATATATACTTTGTTAAGTCTGGGATTAATATAAAATATTTTTCTTCAACTTTTGCTGATTTTTATTATTATTATTACAAAAAAAGCATATTTTGTTGTGATTTCATATCTTTGCAGGATTTCAGAGCATAGACATTTTTTTTGTTTGTGGCATCCCTGTCTAAAACAATGATTTAAGCAAAAATACGGAAAGACGGTAAACCTTCAATTGACTTCTATATTTATAAGGGCTTTTACGGGCCTGCTTACACAATTGTGTGGGTAAATTTAAGATATTTTTATGAGAAGTTTTTATTTTTTTTCTTGTTTGTTTTACCTTCTTTAAATGCCACAGTGTAGATCCTGTTTCTAAGGATATGAACATGGCAGGGATGTAAAAATGAATCTTTATAACCTTTAAGACTAAATTATCACAAAAAATTTTATTGAAATTTCCCAGTTTTAAAATTTCTAAGGCCGGAAAGGGTTATGGGATCACAAATGAATCTTGTCGAAATTACAAACAGAATCGGACCTGGGGGGTCTCAATTACATTTTGTATTTAATTACACCTATAATTACACAATTACATGTAATTGTAATTGAATTTTTTCAATTACATGTAATTGTAATTGGAAAAAATCCAATTACAATTACATTTAATTGGAAAAAAAAATTTTTCAGTAAGTAATTTAAAAAAAACAAGTAATCATTACTTTTTTAAGTATTTATTGTCAAAAAAGTATTTAATTACAAAAATTATCAATTACATATTATATAAGCCAGTCTTTACCATTTAATAATTTTCAGTTTAAAAATGTTACGAACACGTCCGAATTGAAATTTCAATAATGATCGAAATGAAATCGATCGTTTTTCATCACATACCTGATTGAACAATAATTAAGTTTTATTTTATGGTTTTAAAAATGTAATTGAATTTTGTTCAATTACTAGTAATTATTTGTTGATTAATTACAATTACAATTACTTGTAATTAGTAATTAAACATTTTCAATTACAATTACATGTAATGTGTATTTGATTTTTTTCAATTAACAATTACAAGTAATTGTAATTGACATTTTTCAATTACAATTACATTTTATTGTAATTGAGTTAAGTCCTTACTTTCAATTACAATTACTTGTAATTGTAATTTAGACTACCTCAATTACAAATTACATGTAATTGTAATTGAAATGTAATTGAAATCCCCCTGGTCTGAACAGAATGACAAGGCTGTATATTAGACCTTCTCGCCTTACAGACGAAAGAAAAAAGTTCACAATGCACCACCGAATATAAAGTAATGCTGCAAGGCAGTTTCGAAAAAAAATTTAAGTGTTTTTTTTCCGAACGTTAAGTCGCCAAAATATATTTTTCTTTATATCTGCGGCCTTTACAGTCGGATTTTAAAGTTTGATATATCGATGTTCATGTCTTGAGAAGAACAATATTTTGCTTAAATAGACATTGACTTTAAATATCCGGTTCTAGTGTTTACCCACCAGATATTGGTTTCTATCATCCTTATATCATAAAACTAAGCCTCGCAAAAAATCATAAAACTTTTAAAAAGGGAGCAGAACTATAAAAAAAAATTATTTTTACTTTGCCGAAAGTAGGGGTTGCCTTTTTAAATCTTACGTCATATCTGTATACAACAAGTATTAAAAAAATTTATGTTAAATCAAATAATGATATTTTTATCAAAAAAATCTTGACATGTTAAAGTTAGCTGTGGTTTTGGCGGCACTCGAGTTATGAATAAAATTGGCCCGTGCGTTGTTCATCGGTAATAGTCATGTCAGATTCATGTATTACAACAACAAAATGCTCGATATTTCGAGAATGGCAACAACTATCAAAGCCACTTATTTTGTCCTACCTAAATCTGGTAATTCGATTACTTCTTTTAAACATTGTTATGCTTCCAGCTGGTCTTGCATATAGAACTGTATGGCGTGTGAGCGTTTCTTGAAGCTTATGAACTTGTGAACAGAACATTTGACGAATGCATCATTGCTTCATTTCGGGCTGACAAAATCTTAGTATGGCCATCTGAACGTAATATTGAATTTTACTCTGTTATCATCGATAATAAAACATCCTTCGGATGGAAAAAGGAAGCTTCATTTCTATGAACAGCAAAGATGTCGTCTGGCAACTGATAAATCTAAGTCGTTCGTAAATTATTGAGTTCTATATGACATATAAGACCTATACAATAATTTACGAAACACGATATGGGGAAACTTAATGACTTCCGTGAATTGTAAGTGATTGGTTTTTCACTCAGCTAGTTTTTTTTCAGTATAATCGAGAGGAGTGTGCACGTCTCAAAAAGAGAAGGATTCGAGTGGTTGCTGTTAGCCATCGCAAACCCCTACCTTTAGCAAAAAAAAAATTGTTTAAATAGTTCTGTTGAAATTACCGAAATATTTTATTTGCAAAAGTTTAATGATTTTTGCGAGCTTAAATTTTCTGATATAAGGGTGGTGTATTAGGGTGATAGGAAATGAGATCTGGTGGTTAAATACTCTACAGGCATATTTGATATCAATGACTATTGGAGGAAAAAATTGTTCTAATCAAGTCAAGAACATTGATATAGCATTCTTTAAGATCCGACTGTAAATGACGGAGATATAAAGAAAAATGTATTTTTTGTGACCCCTACGTCCGACAAAAAATATTTTTTTTCGAAACTGCCTTACAACAATACTTTAGATTTGGTGGTGTACGGCGATCTTTTTTTTTTGGGATACACCCTATACTACTGTACCTATACCCACTATATACACTGTACATAATAATTATACAGATAAAAGGTACTGATTATGAAATCGTAGCTGATGTCGAACATGCATTCCACTCAGCTAATATCAGATAAATTGTTCACGATTTTTATATGTTTGCAGTTAAATTTTAAAATGTTTAAGAAAGTTTAATAACTAAAAAAATATCGTCTAAATTGTTTGATCTTTTCTGATATTTATAATTAAATCTTTTCGTTGAGTTTGAGATTAATTGTTTTTTTTTATAAAAATGTTTTACTAATTACCAATATTTCGCTACCTAACAATGGCTAGATTCTTTATGGTAAATATAAAATTAACTTATGCCAAAATAAATAATTTACAATAAACTTAAATAAAAAATTAAGAAAAGTGATTTATAATTGTAATTTCGTAGTTACAAATGATTGATTTCGATTGGTCCTATGGTTACAATTAAATGATACTTGCATCAAGAAAAGTAACTTGAATACCTCTAATATTTTGATTTACATTAGTATATGTGTATATAAAAAATGGCTGCAGGTGACAAATTAAATAAAGAAATATTTATAAAAAAATTACTCCATTGTTTTCTTAAAAAAGCCTACAGATTTAATAAATGGACGACTAATATTGAATTGCCTATCCATATTTTAGTTATCCTGTAACATGTGTATCGAATGACACATTTATTATGTGTTTTAATAAATATTTAAAAATTTCAGGATTCTTTTGAAAAAATTTCTCCCACTCTTCTTGACATAATAAAACATATTTTTCTTTAATTTACTTATAGCTTTTGTTCTAAACCTTTCACTTATGATGAAGTTGTTAAGATAACGTGTTAATTTAAAAAAAAAAAAAACAAAATATGTACAAACTGCTATTTTTGGTAACATACACAGACCTCCCACACCTTTTTGAAATCCTTAATTCCCTTTAAATGAAAAAAAAAAAACAGAAGAATAATAGAGGCTTAAGGTTTTTAATCCATTAAATGTGTTTATTGTGCGGAGAGCCACTGAGTTTTTTTATGATAAATTCTTTATAATCAAATTATATTCAAACTCAAAAAATAAAGTACCTTTATACATACATACATGCATACATACATGCATACATACTTTCATACATGCATATAGACATACACGATTTTAAATCATACTAGAATCTCATTTAGACAATACCAAGTTACAACGAATGCATTGAAGTCAAAAAGTTACGACAATATTCAAAACAACAACAACAAGATTATTCACACAATATAAAAGGATCTTTTGTGTTAAAGGACATAAATCTAAAATGTCTTATAAAATGTGTTTTTTCTTTGTTTTTTTTTTTTTTTTGTGGAAGATAACAATAGATAAAAGGCCAAGATTTTATTGCTTTAAAATGTTTTATTTGATTTTCAATTTATTATAAGAAAAGTATTAAAAAGAAAAAATTCTTCAAATGTGTATAAAATTAAAGGATTTTTACTAAATCATGCTACAAAGATATAATATAAATATCAAATATATGTATTTACATTAGGGGTACAACCAAAATAAGGCCCTATCACCAAGCTGTAGCTGATGTTGTGCTGAAACTAAAAATTTCTTATTTTTTTCAAAATTTTTTATTTTATAATTATTTAACTATTTACATATCTTAATGTAATTATATGATTATAATCAAAATCACAATCTTAAAACTATCTTTGTTAAGTGAAATTATTTTAAGATTAAGAGTTCGTGTTGATTTGCATTAGGGAAAAATATCTTGATACTTCATTCACCCAATGTCTTAGAAAGCATTTCTGAGCATTAGTAAAGCCCGATAATAATTTGTTTAAGGCTTAATGCACAACAAACAAAAGTGACAGCGCCTGCTTTATTTTTATACTTTTAGCAATAAATTATAGTATATCGCAAATTTGCATAAGATAGCGTAGGTAAGTCGCAATATTTTACCACGGTTAATTGAAGTTATAGAGAATATTTTTCAATATTTAATGGAAAAATCATTTAATGAATTTATAAATAAAATTATTTTTTTTTTAACTTACCGATCCCAAAATTTATTGCATTTGACGCGGAACCTTTTTTAACGATATCGAAAATCTAAAGATGCAGTTCTTATTGTTTTTTTATGCACTACATGGTATGAATAGGGCCATTTTGATATTTCCAAAATTTGTAAAAAAAAAGTTGTATCCCTAATGTACATGTAAAGGGTGTTTTTTTAAGCCCGATAGAACTTGAAATTGTAAAAAATAACACAAAAAATTAAATTGTAATCAAATTTTTTTTTTTATTCGAAAGATCAATACGTGACATTAACATTTGAAAATGATTTCGGGCATATGGGCACCGCGGCTGTTCTTGACGAAGCGCATTCTGGACGTCCAATTTTATCGCAAAATTGTGTTCAGCGATGAGGCGCATTTTTGGCTTAACGGGTTTGTTAATAAGCAAAATTGCCGCATATGGAGCGAGACCAATCCACAAGAGACCCTACAGACTCCATTACATCCAGAAAAATGCACCGTTTGGTGCGGGTTTCACGCTAGTGGCATCATCGGACCTTATTTCTTCAAAAATAAGGCCGGAGCTCGCGTTACGGTCAACGGAGATCGTTACCGCACCATGATCAATGATTTTTTGTTTGAAAATATGGATGACATTGATCCGGAGGAGATGTGGTTTCAACAGGATGGCGCTACGTGCCATACGGTGAACGCAACCATCGACTTATTGAAATCAAAATTTGGCGATAAGTTGATTTCGAGAAATGGACCTGTCAATTGGCCTCCAAGGTCGTGCGATTTGACACCTCTCGATTATTTTCTGTGGGGCTACGTGAAGTCACTGGTTTATGCTGATAAACCAGCAACAATTGACGCCTTGGAGGCCAGCATTGTTCGTGTTATTCGTGACATACGGCCAGCAGTGCTCGAAAAAGTGGCCCAAAATTGGACGTCCAGAATGCGCTTCGTCAAGAACAGCCGCGGTGCCCATATGCCCGAAATCATTTTCAAATGTTAATGTCACGTATTGATCTTTCGAATAAAAAAAAATTTTGATTACAATTTAATTTTTTGTGTTATTTTTTACAATTTCAAGTTCTATCGGGCTTAAAAAAACACCCTTTATTTATAATAGTTTTGAGTTAACGAAGTTAAAATATATTAAAACTTTATAGTCTGTTTACATTAGTGGTTTTAAAACTAGATGAAATCGTTATCATCTACATAATATATTTGATATTTTAACAGTAAAAATTTACAAAAAAAAAATAAAAATTTATAGAAAAAATAAATAAATAAGCGATTATTTTTAATTTAAACTTTTTAGATAATATTTCATTTTTTTATTTAAATTAAAAATAAGAATTCAGATATATATTAAGGCTATTTTAACATAAAGCCTTTATAACTTTTTTAAATAAATACATACTAAGTAAAATACAAACAGTACTCGTAACAATCTTCTAGCTCAGATAAAATATTCCTGCTTTTAACCCACCGGGACTCAGTGAGGGTAAATCGATCGGTAGCCACAAAAACACTGACGAGCGCAAAGGGTCCAAAGGGACACAAAAAAATTTTCCTTACACATAAAAATATAAAACACTTTTATACTATTTAAAATTATGTTGGAAGCCCAATATAATAATACATAATTATAACTAGAACTATATGTATACAGACATAGGTTTAAAAGACCACCATTAAAAGAAAAATAAGTAAGACCGCTATATTTGCCCGTGCCGAATTTTATAATACCCTTCATAGGTATAAATACCACATCGTAGCTAAGCCTAGATTTTAGATATTATGTAATACGCAATTTTCTTTTTTATTTCCGACGCCAGTTTGACTCGTTTCATTTGGGGTTAAAATATTGCTCCGCCATTTTGTTTCAAACGCCATCTTGGATTTAAATTTTTTGTTAATAGCTTACTACATTGTATTTACTTGTCAAGCCCTTTGATTTGATGCCAATATTGTGGGGGATAAAGTCGTAACTACTTTATTTGACTCATATACTCGCCAATTAATCTAGGACGCCATCTTGAATTTTTTCTTTTTATATCTAACTATATTTGAATACTCAAACCCTTTTTTTGGATACCCATACTGGCTTCCTGGGTTGTATAGAAATTTAAAATATCTATTTCTGTTTGTAAATTTTAGGAAAATCACCAACGCAGTTGTTCTCTTGTGCTTATATCTCAGTTGGTTTCAAATCAATTTGTTAGTTTTTCATAAACAAGACGATTTCTGAGATTACGGTTATATATAAATGGTAACAACCGGGTCTATGAATTATCATAGAGATAGAAAATTTTAATTTTTGTTTTAAAATAAGTGAAAAAACAGAGGTAGTCGTGTATATTTGCTTATAACGCAGAAAGTTATGGCGCGATTAAGCTGATTTACAATACTGATCTGCTTCCGAATATTTCAGATATTTTGCTGCCTTAGACGTGGCTTATTAATATCGGGGGGCTTAAAAAAGTTATTTTCAATATACGCACGGACAGTTGGACAAACGGATAATGCTTAGTCAAGTACCCTATAAGCGTTAAGAAATTATTTACTTAATTGGGTCGAAAATGAATATTGTGGAGATTTCCGACGGAATGACAAACCTATATATACCCTACTACACTGTAGTGTGAAAGGTATATAAATGTAATGCATGTGTAATCAGCATTGTTGATACAAATTGTCAATTCTTTATGAAAAAGCAACATTTACAACTACATTATGATCGACCACAGAACATACTAGCTATTGATAAATTCATTATATAATAAAATCTATGTTTATGAAATTTTATAAGTTCTTTATTTATAGCATTTCTTCATTTGAAAATTTCACATTTGAAAATTCTCTTTATTCAAAATAAACGAAAATACTTATTAAACAATATGTTTATAATTAACTTTTAGTACTTTATTCTTTCGAAAAAACTATGTGTATAAATGTATAAAAATCTATTATTCAAGTGTCTCTATACTTTTTACAATTGCTGACAAATATTAATAAAGTTTTTCTATATTTTCCGCTTCATTGGTCGGTCTCCCCTCCCATAATATAAATTTACGTGCTTGAAAAACTTAATAAAAACTAGTTCTTAAAATTCCATAATTGTGTCCCATAAGGGAAAACTTTATTTATACACTCCAACACCTAATAAATGCAATTAAAAATCTAGCGTGTTAACAAGAAATTCTTCCAACAATAACTCTTTGACAAAGGGGGCATGTTCATAGGCGAATGATATTAGATCAAATTCATATAAAAAAAAAATACAAACAAACATATGTATGTATGTAGGGAGACACACCTCGTTACACAACATAAATAGTCAATAAGACCCTTTAATAGATGAGTTATAGGAAAATGAGGTATGAGATTTTGTTTGTGTATTTCGGTAAATCTAATATATTTGAGAGAAGTTTTATACACAATTGCATCATTTCTTATATGACACTTACAAATATTTTATGACTGTCTGCACAGCAGTGCATGTCATATTGTTGTGCTGTTAAATATTTGAAGGGAATTGGGATTGTTTTGAGTAACAAAATTTCACGACTTTCTTAAAGTGATTTAAACAAAAGAGCTCTTGATTATATTTATAGACATCTATGAGTATTTATAGATTTTCTGTAAACATTTTAATAAGATTTAAGGTGTGAGTTATTTCGTTACAAATGGCCATGGAAAATTCAACGAAATAACATAAAATAAACTTTATTGTATTTTAATTAAACTTTATGAAGTTTTACAACTTCCTTAAACAAATCCCGAAGTTTTAAAAGTACCAACGATACAATAAAAACATTTTTAATTTTATTTCCAATTGTAAATATTTACACAATTATTTCATTAGCAAAAGAAAAACTAAAAAATATTTTTTTATATTTTTTGTATTTTTTCAATCAAAGGAAAACACACACTTTTCAATGGGTTCAAAATGAGAAAAAAAAGTCCCAGTGAATTTTTGTAAACAATTGAATTTAGACAATGAAAATGTTTTGAGTGGCCAACAATTGACCAGAAAATGTTTGGATGAATGGCACTTAAGCTGATATAATGCCATCCTTATTGGTGGCCATTATATTTTAGACAACTTTTTTTTTAATATTATAGAATAAAGAAAATAAAAAAAAAGTAAAATAAGACAAACTACTAGTGTTCAATAATATAGAAGGCGAAAAAATGGCAAATACAATAAATTCTCTAAGACAACAATAAAACTAATAAAAAGAAAAGAAAAATCGCTGTAAACAATGTTTTAATACAGTGATCTACAAACTTTATTTATTGAAAAGTGTACAGAAAACATATATCTGTGGCTAGGAGCTAAAAGGGCCAATGTCAAAATATTTACTTTTGAGAAAATTGGAATTGAACTTTAGCTTTTATAGATGCTTTCATAGTGACATTGGCCAGCATTTTATTTATTAAACTGTTCTGGGTTAAGTATGACTTTAGCTGTTTTACCATAATGAAATAGAGCAAGAAAACAAATCAAATGCAATGATTAACTGAAAAGAGCAAAAAAGTGACCTTGGCCCTTTTAGCTCCAAGCCACAGAGATATATAAAAGTTATTGTGTTAAAAAAAATTACAAAAGATTAAAAATAACTTTATTAAAAATAGATCTAGAGTTCTCCAACAAGTGGACTTTTGAGGGTTGCCAAGCCTTTGTATACCACGACGAGTAACTTTAATTAAACCTCCATCATTTGCTTATTAAGCAAAGACTTGTTTATCTAATTCTACGGAAGCCTATAATATTGAACCTGGACCAAATGACGTTTAAGAAAGTTTCGAGTACGCGAAAAAACATCCCAGGACATGACAACGAGTAAAATATATTTTTAACTGAAATAATATGACTACATTTATACATGCCATTAATACAATATCTGACAGAGTTTTTATAATCAAATTTAATTTTAATCCGCATGCAAAAACGAGAATACTTAAAAATAAAAACAAGTGCGAAAACCCGGTTCCATTATTACGATACTAGTAAAAACTTACCGAAACAGGAGCATACAAAAGCAGCTAATACACGATATTTTTTTTATATCTGAATTGTCAAATATGTGACTCATATGTAATTTTTCATGCCTGTCAACATTTTTATTTTACAGTCTACCGCCGCTGAGTGTTTTTCAGTGACAGAGTTTTCTGTTAACAGCTGATGTCAGGTGGCTTGTCAGAATACAACAGAACAATTCCTAATTTAAACTTTGTCAGATAACTTTAAACATAAGTTTTGCATTTAGCAGTGGGATATTTGACAAGTCAGATGTAAAAAAAGAGCTTACAATCGTACTGAGAAACTTAATATATATGAAAAATTTTTGTTTTTGCAGGTAAGGAGGTAAATATGCAAAGAATCTCCCGTGGGCATACCGACTATAAAACCCCCTAATCTTCTACCCTTGCGAACTTTATCCACCCCGGCACCACGTTCCAGCATTACTTCAGGGTGGTTTCCTAATGGCTGTGACAGCCCCGTATCCATCTCTGCCTACGTTCAGGCCACCGCTTGTTCCCCCCAGTCCCTAATTCGATGCATCCAAATCATTCTTCTCATTCTTCATTTCCTCACAATATCGCTTCACATTTCGCCAGTTGTCCTCGCTCTGTAGCATGGTGGAGATTTTATTTTCCACAGTTATTGGGCCTATTTTTATTTCCAGATCGTGCCGTTTTTGCGTCCATCTATAACACTTAAAAAAAGTGTGTTCAGCGTCATCCACTTCCTCGTGCTCCTCGTATAGACAATAGGTTGTTCCGCATTTGCCAACTTTATGAAGATGCTTTCGGAAGTATCCGTGCCCTGTAAGCATTTGGGCTAGGTAATAGTTTACCTCACCTATTGTTCTCGCGATCCAGTTCTCGAGGCGTGGAAGGAGTCTGGCTGTCCACCTGCCTTTGGTCTCTGCTGTCCATGTTGTCTGCGAGGCTTGCACGATTTCGTGTGCAATCCGCCTATTATTCCCTGTCTGAAAAGTGTTGTTCCTCCTTCTGAGCCATTGAGTATTTGCAACATATGTAAATACAAATTATAGAACGTTAATATCGATCAGCTTTAATTTATATACTTATGTATGCTTAAATGCGAGCGAAGGAAACTAAAAAATATACTGAGACAGGTGAGGGACACAACAAATGACGGAAATTTGACATGAGTTGTAGTTCGACATCAACATCGCTATGATATAATTTGTTTTGTCGTCAATTTCTGCTATTTTCTTGTAGTCTTTCTATCAATCTCTTGCCAATATTGCCACACTTTTAAAAATTATTTCACCTTGTAACATGTTATAGTGAAATAGAATATATATGTAAGTAGTCACAATAATATAACAATTTCGTACAGAATCGTTATCGAATTCGTAAAAGAATCACACTGATAAATTAAATTGAAAATTTTTAAATTTTGTGTAAAAAGTAAAACTTTTAAATATTAACTAAAATTATTTCTGCTCAAGGTCTTTTAATAATTAAAATATTTAAATTAAAAAAGGTAAAAAAAACTAAATAATTATTAGTAAAACTTTTGGATGTATGACTTATAAATGCGGTTTGTGGACTTTTTACCATCTTTCCTGCTAAATGATTCATCGCCAAAATAACTGGTCATCTTTTGAACCCAAGAACGAATTAGGACAATTTCAGATACTCTGTTCTAAAATAAAACGTATCCCAGATAAATCGTGCAGCATCGACCGAAACAAATAGTAGTAGTATAGAGCAAAGTCTGGTCTATAACACGGTTGGGGTAAAACTTCCCAACCACTTCTTTTTAAATAATTTTTAGTTGTTTTTTATATCTGTCCGCCTATTCTGAACGCTTTTCCACCAATGCTCGCTTCAAATGAATCAGCTGTGACCACTACAGATTCCCTGTGAGGGTCTAGCTAGATTAAGTTTATACAGATACAGTTTATAATAGATAAGACCTTTTTGGTCCAACCGCCTTTTTGCTTTATTTTTTTGCGTAATAGACTTATTTTTCATCTCAAGTAATACTTCAATGCAAATATAATTTTCTTCTACAGCGTTCAAGTATCAATTTTGGCATGCAACATCATCTTTTATCGTCGGCTGCAATTCGTATGGAACCATGGTGCACCTGGTATATTGCTAATACACGCAAAGAAAAACCATGGTTACGACATGATCACGACGGTCATATTATTTTTTCTAAAATAATATTTGGTCGTCAAAAACAAGTAATAGTTATTTTTGTTTCATTTCATCATATATTTTGTCATGATAATCAAGCATTTGTTTAAATTGTATCATTTAATGTTTACTTTTCTTAAAAATTTCAAAATGGTTATCATTTAAAAATAGTATGAATTAAAAAAAATTAATTTGACAAAAATAACATTATATTCAAAAGCATTTTAAATTAAAAATAATCATTAAATAATAAGTGAGATAACAGTATGATTACAGATAAATTAAGCTATGATTTTTTAATGATAATTTGATTTCAACTGTTCTTCCTCTTGCTGATTAAATTTTTATTATTTTAAAAGTTTTAGATGTCAAAGGAACAAAAATTTTGAAAAATTAAAAAAAATTTAAAAATAAACGAG
Organism: Phyto melanocephala; assembly: GCA_941918925.1. NCBI lineage: Eukaryota > Metazoa > Arthropoda > Insecta > Diptera > Rhinophoridae > Phyto > Phyto melanocephala. The sequence continues at coordinate 22,928,735 of OW799235.1, forward strand.
AAAATGTAAAAAAATATTGATGTAAAAATTGCAATTAAATTGGTGAGTACGAGCAATATGAGTATGTTACAGTAAAAGACAGTAATTTGCCGTAAAAAAGCAAAGATTTTCGATTTCAAGAAAATTATGCCTCTGGATCAAAATCCGCACCAAACAGTGACTCGTTTTGGGTGTATCGGCTTTTCACTGCATGCATGTGGGTTTTCTGTGCCCCAAATGCGACAATCTTGCTTGTTTACATACCCGCCAAGATTAAACATAATAATGATAACTGGTAACCGTTATTATTTTAAACATAATCGTACAATTCAATCATAGTATGTTGCTCTTCGATTATGGTTACCACAACCATATTTTTTCTCTGTGTGTAACGGAGTCCAAACATGTTATTAAAACAAACACACAAAAAATTAAGTGAGAATAAACATTAACAGTGCCGTCCAGCTGCCGTCGGTTTTATTATTAATTTTTTTAACGGCGTCTAACCGTCCGATTGGCGACGTTGTTGTGTTTCTACACTAATAAAAAAATATTTAAGGGCATTAATTTAATATTTAAAAAAAATTTATAAAAATGGCACTAAGTTAAAAAAGAAACAAATATGCAAATTAATTTGTTCGTTTATATATTTGATTTTCTCCAACAAACTATTTTTATTAAAAATTTAAATTCTCTTGAATACTTAACAAATACATTTTACCCATAGAGAAAATTTAATTTCCAATTTAAGACTCCCTTTCTAATGGATTCCTTTCAGGGTGGCCTCCTCCTTTAAAGAAAATATTTTCTTTGTGTGTTTAGTTGGCTGTTTGTATTAATGGAAAAATTTTAGCTAAACAATACTTATTGATTGAATGTTTTGTAGTCAATACTAAAAATAATAAAATGTAAATAAATCAATTTTTAGGTTTACTTACATCTATACAAGAAAGCTGAAAGTTATGGGAAAAATGTAAAAAATTCAAACCAAAGAAACTTTAAATCCCTTAAATAGTTCTAAATGACTTTAGAATTGGAATTGGGCCAAAAAAATAATTTAAAAATCAAATAACAGAGAAAATGCTGTTTTATTGTTATATTAAAAATGGCTAATAAATATAAGCTATAGAAATAATTTTAGGCTTTCCTGACAGCATTTCTTTTTAAAAGACTTTAATAAAGTGAACACTATACCTATTACTTTATTCAATATAAATCACATTAAAAAATTTCTTAAGTTTACAAAAACTAAAATCAGTTTATTTTTAGCATAAGCTAAATTTGTTTATTATACCCTTCACACAGTGAAAAAGGGTATATATAGGTTTGTCATTCCTTGTGAAATTTCTACAATTTTCACTTCCGACCCCATAAAGTATATATTTTCTGAAAGCTTATGAATAGGGGAGTCGATTAAGCTCTGTCAGTCTGTCCGTCTGTCCGTGTGTATCTTGAAATCAACTTTTTGAAACCCCCCGACATAGGTTGGACCCGAGTAAGGTATTAAAATATCAGAAATATTCGGGAGTATATTGGTATTGAAAATCAGAAACATCCGTACATAAACAACTGAGATATGAGCAAAAACCCACGACCACCTCGATTTTTTTTTTCACAAAAACAACATTACAACAACAACATACATACATACAAACATGTATACTGGTTAGAGAAAACGTGGCATCGAATCCCAGCTGAGCCAAAAAAAATTTTTTTTTAATTTTTTAAAATTTTTTTTTTTATACCCTTCACACAGTGAAAAAGGGTATATATAGGTTTGTCATTCCGTGTGAAATTTCTACAATTTTCATTTCCAACCCCATAAAGTATATATTTTCTGAAAGCTTATGAATAGGGAAGTCGATTAAGCTCTGTCAGTCTGTCCGTCTGACCGTCTGTCCGTGTGTATGTTGAAATCAACTTTTTGAAGCTCCCCGATATCGCTTGGACTCGGGTGAGGTATTAAAATATCAGAAATATTCGGGAGTAGATCGCTATTGAAAATCAGAAACATCGGTACATAAACAACTGAGATATGAGCAAAAACCCACGACCACCTCGATTTTTTTTTCACAAAAACAACATTACAACAACAACATACATACATACAAACGTGTATACTGGTTAGAGAAAACGTGGCATCGAATCCCAGCTGAGCCAAAAAAAAATTTTTTTTATATTTTAAAAATTTTTTTTTAAATTTTTTTTTTTAATTTTTTTTAATTTTTATTTTTTATTTAATATATTATTTATATATTTATTATTTTTTTTTTTAATTTTTTTTTTTATTTTTTTTTTGTTTTATATTAATTATATATATTTTAATTATTTTTTCAAATTTTTTTTTTTTAATTTTTTTTTAAATTTTTTTTTTAAATTTTTTTTTTTAAATTTTTTTTTTAAATTTTTTTTTTATTTTTTTTTTAACATACATACGTAAATTTATAATTTTACAATGGGATGTTTTTATATATGTGTGTTTTTTATATGTTTGTACATACATACGTATTTCATATGGGATGAATGGTTATACAAACTACTGTTATTGCATGACTACACGTTGTGAAGGGTATATAAGATTCGGCACGGCCGAATATAGCGCTCTTACTTGTTTAATTTTTTTTTATTTTTTATTTAATATATTATTTATATTATTACTAGAAAAACCCGGCGCGCGTTGCTACGCCCCTTAATGAATCAAATGCATTCTGAATTTTAATTGAATATCAAGTGAAAAAACCCTAAAAATTATAACTTTTTTTAATGGGCGTGGCACTGCCCACATTTTTAATCATGGAACTGTATAGTCATGACAACTTAATATGCGTGTGCAGAGTTTCAGAAAAATCGATCTAGTGCAAGTAGCTAAATATGATAACTTATTTCTTATGGGCGTGGCACTGCCCACTTTTCTAATCACGAAATTGTATAAGCATGAGACCTCAGTATGTGTGTGCAAAGTTTCAGAAAAATCGGTGAAGTTCAAGTAGCTGAAAATGATAAATTTTTTTATGGGCGTGGCCCTGCCCACTTTTTTAATCACAAAATTATATAGTCGTGACAGCTCAATATGTGCGCAAAGTTTCACAAAAATCGGTCCAGTGCAAGTACCTCAAAATGATACCTTTTTGTTATATGCGTGGCACTGCCCACTTTTCTAATCACGAAATTGTAAAGTCATGATAGCTCAGTATGTTTGCAAAGTTTCAGAAAATTCGGTCCAGTGCAAGTACCTCAAAATTTAAACTTTTTTGGGGGCGTGGCCCCGTCCACTTTTCTTATCACGAAATTTTTAAGTCATGACAGCTCTATATGTGTGCAAAGTTTCAGAAAGATCCGTCAAGTGCAAGTAGCTAAAACTGATAACTAATTGTTTATGGGCGTGGCCCCGCCCATTTTTTTCACCCATAAACACTCCCTGGTATGTGTACAACAACTTACCAAAGTTTGAGCCCGATCGGTTTTACAGTTTCGGAGTCTATAGCTAACACACACACACACACACACACACAGAGTTTCACTTTTATATATATAGACTAGCCAAACCCGGCGCGCGTTGCTACGCCCCTTAATGAATCGAAATGCATTCTGAATTTTAATTGAATATCAAGTGCAAAAACCTAAAAATTATAATTTTTTTATGGGCGTGGCATTTCCCACTTTTCTAGTCACGAAATTGTAAAGTCATAACAGCTCAATATGTGTGCAAAGTTTCAGAAGAATCGGACCAGTGCAAGTATCCCAAAATTAAAATTGTTTTTATGGGCGTGGCGTTGCCCACTTTTCTAATCACGAAATTGTAAAGTCATAATAGCTCAATATGTGTGCAAAGTTTCAGAATAATCGGTCCAGTGCAAGTACCTCAAAATGATACCTTTTTTTTATGGGCGTGGCACTGCCCACTTTTCTAATCTTGAAATTATTTAATCATGACAGCTTAATATGTGTGCAAAGTTTCAGAAAAATCGGTCTGATGCAAGTACCTCAAAATTATAGCCTTTTTTATGGGCGTGGCCCCGCCCACTTTTTTAATCACGAAGTTATAAAGTCACGACAGCTTAATATGTGTGCAAAGTTTCAGAAAAATCGGTTCAGTGCAAGTACCTCAAAGTTAAAACTTTTTTAGGGGCGTGGCCCCGCCCACTTTTCTTATCACGAAATTATTTAGTCATGACAGCTCGATATGTGTGCAAAGTTTCAGAAAAATCGGTCAAGTGCAAGTAGCTAAAACTGATAACTAATTTTTTATGGGCGTGGCCCCGCCCACTTTTTTTCATCCATAAACACTCCCCGGTATGTGTACAACAACTTACCAAGGTTTGAGCCCGATCGGTTTTACAGTTTCAGAGTCTATAGCTAACACACACACACACACACACACACACACAGAGTTTCACTTTTATATATATAGATTAAGATTATTTTTTTTTAAATTTTTTTTTTTTTTAATTTTTTTTTATTTTGTTTTGTTTTATATATATTATATATATTTTGATAATTTTTTTTTTTTATTTTTTTTTTAAATTTTTTTAAAATTTTTTTTTATATATATTTTTATTTTTTTGTTTTTTTAACATACATACGTGAATTTATAATTTTACAATGGGATGTTTTTATATATGTATGTTTTTATATGTATGTACGTATTTCATATGGGATAAATGGTGACACAAACTACTGCTATTGCATGACTACACGTTGTGAAGGGTATATAAGATTCGGCACGGCCGAATAAAGCGCTTTTTTTTGTTTTTCTAATAATATTTAAGTGATCTTAAAACTAAAAGTGAGGTTACAATATATAAACACATGTGTTTCAATTTATTAGATTGAAGATTTATTCTGAAAGTGTTTGGATTAAATGCTTAAACAGAATTGCGTCTACAAAAGCACACGGCCTATAGCTAAACTGACGACAGTAACGTTAACTGTTTTAATTTAATCTTTTAAATTTTTTTTTGTTTTTTTTTCTTGCACCAAAATAACAAACACATCGTTGCACACAAGTAGAAAGGCCCTATCTCAAATAATTGTAACTTTACAGGCGAACGCAGAAACGTAACAGAAACTGTATTATCACAGTGCAACTTCTTTTATAAAATTGCTTGTTAAATTGATATTTTTGATGCCATCGCATTAACTTTTTGTTTCGAGGTATTAATTTCGTAAAAAATGCGAGTTATGTCCTTTCTACCTTATGACGGCGACAAATTTTACATTAGTTAACTTTTAGGTATTTTAATATTTTTTAACGACGGAGTACAGAAAAAATCTACAATATTATTTAAAATTTTTATATGTATAGTAACTTTTTTCAAATCTAAATTTTAAATTTGAAAATAGTTGACACAAATTTTATGAGGAATTTTGAAAATTTCATTTTGAACAAGGCATATCCATAAGGTATATGCAACGGCAAATTTATACAACAAAGCAACTTTTCAAAGGATATTTTATGTCAAGGCCAATTCGTATATCAGGGATGGAAAAGTTGTTTTTCATATTAAATATAATAAAATTTGATAAAAAAAAGGATATAAATTTTTAAAACACATTATTAATGACGCAAAAGCAACAAATATACATAAATTTAGCACATTTATTATCAAAAATGTACACTCATCTTAATTGTTTAATACCGAAACGAAGATCACATTTCCTATCCCTGCATTAATAAATTAAATCAAGGCGAATTCAACCAATTTTGCCAAAAAGTTTCCCCATCAGCTGGGCTGATAATTTCACCTGTATGAATTCGCCTTCATTGTGAACGAAAACTTTATTTTAAAAAGTCATAACCGAAAAATAGAATTTAACTTTTAATTATTTAAAAAATATAAAGAAATTATTATCAATTGCCTTAATTATTTAATGAATATTTTGCAAACATTTTATAATTGGTAAGCAATTACGGTTATAAACGTAATAATTTGTGATACAATCACTACAAAATATTTTGTTTTGTCTTTTGTAGGATTTCAGAATTGGGCAATAATCCGGAAGAACTTTTCAATATAATTTAATTTGTATTCCTAAGAAGCAGCTTAATTTCATTATAAAGAAACTGTATACCCATTGCTACATCTATAATTTTCAGACGCTTCAAACTCTCATTGACCCCGTAGTGGGTATTGCAAATATTTTTGAAACCGTGTGAACATAAACTAAAATTAAAAGTTTGGAAAGGAGAAAGTGTGTTGAAAAATAATTTTCTTCAACATTAAACTTTACCTCTTGTAGTTTGCTTTTTTTTGTGTAATTCAAATATTTTTAATTCAGTTGTAGCCTCGGTACTTATAATTCAGTAATCGGGCTGACATATAGCAGTAATTTCTGTCAGCATGGAGGGTGGGTTCGGAAAAAGGTAGCAAATTACAAGTACAGTGACACTTTCATTAACAACCATTTTATTCTTCAATATAAAATTTTTTTTGTGTATTTGGTGTAGGTCATCCTTTTGTTTAGTTTAATAGCTACCTTAAGTTTTTATCTTTGTAATGTGTATAGATCAGAATAAAGTTTCAATTAATTGAAATATGGGTACCCAGTACAAAGAGCTCAACAACAAAAACCAAAAAATTCCCCCCACCACCCCCTCACCCCTTCCACAACGACGAGCACAGTCGGAATACAGGTAGCCTAGTTCCCAAAATAACAACTCTTTGCTATACGTTCATTACAACCTGTGACCAACGGTATAATGGTTTGTTGAAATTCAAACAAAAAAAAAATAGAATAACGTTGCTATGAGTTTGTCTTTATATGTTAACATAACAAAAAACTATCTAAACATATAATTGATCTTACTACTGATTTCCGTGACGTCTTTTTAATGCTAATTTTTATGAAAAATCTCGCTGTTTTAGGAATTATCTACCGAACGACTAAATTCTATGGTGCCGTGATGCCATCTAATTTTTCCAAACACTGCTTGATAATAATAAATATTGGTCCTTAGTCTCGTTGCTTTAAAATCTAGGAGTTCCTAAGTGTCACCTCTTTTCAGACTTAAATCTCAGAAACTTGGAAAGCTGGAAAATTGGCAGTATTATTATTATTTTTTTTTTTTTGATTAATAAAGATTTGTTTTGTCCATCATCCGTGCCCAAATTCATTATATCCTTTGCCTGTATTGCTCAAGGGTATATATAGTTTTATCATTCCATTAGTAATTTCTGCAATATTAATTTCCTTCCCTTATATTTTCTGAGACCTTATGAATAGGAGAGTCCAATATGTTATGTACGTCTGTCCGTGTATTAGTTGAAATCAACTTTAAGAGCAACCACATATTACGCAGACCTGTATGTGATATTAGTCTTTTGGAAATACTCGGGAATGAATTGTTATTGAAATCCAGCACAATTACCCCGTAACTTTCTGAGATATGAGCTAATAAAGTCATGTTCTGTTTTTTCTTATATATATTCCACACAAATTTAAATTTTTCTGCCATGGAATATTTTATAGACACCTTTGTTACAATTTTTAGATGTGATATGCTTCTAATCATATTAGTGAAAAATTTTGGAAATATCGATCATTAATCGGTAAAGTTATAGACAAAATTTTTTTGGAAAATATATATCCCTAATACTTACAAACGAAAATCGATTTTTCAAGCTTTTAGCCAATAAAGAGAGTTAATATGGGTATCAAATTAAAGGCTAGACTTTTGCAATATAATACACGATATAACAATTAAAACACATGATGGTAAACACTACAAAATGGCAAACAATATATTTATAAATGGCTTTAATCTGGTGTTTCTAAATATAATTCCTTGAACCTCCTCAATATTGATATTAAACGAAAGGGCTTGACGAGCCAAATACAGTTAATTATTAAATAGGTGTACAGTCCAAGATGGCGTCTAAAATAAAATGGCTTAATTTTTTGTTCTTAACCCCTTAGGTATGAAATGACAAGGCTTAACAAGTAGAATATAGTGAAAATTCAAAATAAAAGATGGTGTCGAAAAAATAAAAAAGGCATATAATCTGAAATCTAGCCTAAGCTACGATATAGTCGTTATACCGATATACATGATGGTGAAGGGTGTTATCAGATTCGGCACGGTCAATTATTGCACTCCTACTTTCTTTTAATTTTTGTTAAAACACTAAAAATAAAACTTGATGTCATACCTAAAAATGCAGGTACGTGCAATGTCGAATTGCTATAACAAAGCAACTCTTTCTTAGCTATACTCATTTGGTATATGCTACGGCTTCTTATACACATATATATGTATTTATTTTTATATAGATTATTTTTAGAGTTATAGAACTTTTTCTAAAATAAGACATAACAAATTCAATACTTTGACAAAAACCTTGGAATCATAAGATCACAAATTTCTGAGTGCAATTCCGGCAGCCCAATTTATTACCACTTTTTCGACCATCATATTTCGTCAATAATGTGTTTAATGTTAACTTTTATATTATCAATAATTGCTAGTTTATCAGCACAGATCACAGATTTGACGTATCCCCACAGAAAGTAGTCCAAAGGTGTCAAATCACACGATCAAGATGGCCAATTTACAGATCCATTTCTTAAATTTCGAAAAATCGATAAATTAAAGTCCTCACACTTGCATTTACAGTGGCGATGGCTTCTTCTATAAGCCTGGTACTTGCTAGATTTGGATGAATATTATTTAAAAGACTAAATGTTTTAATGAAGCAATTCATAGTATTGCGTATAATATACTCAGATGGACGATTATGCGCACTGTAAACTTGACAAAGTGCTTTATAAAGTTGGCGAACAGAGCGCGGATTTTGGAAATAAATTTCCACGATTTGTAGACGTTGTTCTGGAGTAAGTCTGTTCATGGTGATTTGCCAAAGTATATTTTACAAATGTCACACTTCATTAGCATGATAGCTAGTTCTATAGTTATCACTATCGGAAGTAAAATAGCTCTAAAAAAGAATACCCTATATATGTTTTTAGCAAAATTTCAGCATTATTTAATATTAGTCTTTTTTAAAAACCCTCAATATTTTAAGTCATGTGTTTTCGTTGTTTATCAGTTTAATGGAAATTAAAAATATTTAAATTATAAAATATGTATGCATGCAATCAAATGTGTTGTGCCTGTATGTTCAATAGAGCATTGCAAAGAAAACACCAACAGTGTTGTTTGTGGCAGCAACAATATTACAAAAGGCTACAACAACAACAGTAGATTATATTCAATTGTTTGGAAGATGTGCTAAACTGAAAAGTCACGATTACTAGACGATAAATATTGAAAACATTTTATATGTAAATTTAATACAAACAAAACCAAAAAAAATCAAAACTGAAAACTGAAAGCAAACACCAAAAAAAAAAAAAACACTTTTGCATGGTCCGATATAATGATAGAAAAGGAAACATGTAACAGAAATGGGCTGAATAAAGTTGCAAAGGTGCCCTATAAAGATTTAATATAAAATAACAATGCAATTCAAGTTATTTAACATATTTATTTAATGCAAAATGTAAGTCCAAAGGTTTCCTCATCCTGCACCATATTTACTATTTTACTTACAGAAACCTTAGCTGCAATAACAACTTTAAACAAAACAATAACAACTGTTAAATGTTAGTTGTTGCTGTTCGTTAAACTTTTTACTGTCTAGTAAGCAGCCAGCTATTTAGTCAACATACAAAGTTCGCAACAAACATGTAGTCACAAGCATAACACAAAGTCTAACAGTCAGCAGTGGTATCAAAGGAATGTGTATTTGTGTTAGTTAGTTTGTGGGGCGTGTGTGCGGACTCATACAACGTATAGAGTTGTATATTTGTTTGCAACATACCACCGTCAATGATTGCATACATGCGATTTGCACCTGCCGATTTTGATCATGACCAAGGTTAAAACTGACACTTAGGATTTCTTATTCATTCTGTTTCCTTTTTATGTTTTTTTTTTCAAACCCTGCACATTCACGAATAATAAAAGAGTTTAAAAGTATTTAAGTTGGGCATTTCGTGTGTAACACGATTGAGATTGATTGAGAAGAAAATTTTGAAATAAAATGTCAAAAAAAATTTTATTTTTTAGAAGTTGTTTGAGATAGACATTAAAACTACTAAACGGAGTTAAACAAAATGTGCTTAATATAAAGTATGAACTAAATGAGATTTTTGGTTTTACAATATACTCTCAAAGTCTTTTGATCGAAGTCTCAGGTGTCTGTCCTGACTAAAATTTACCCTTCTTTTCTATTTTCTGTATATATTTTAAAATTAAGACACCAAACTCTTATCTAAGGCTTCAGTTTGAAGGATAATGTGCCAATTAACTTGCTCTTCAACCGAAAGTATGGCTCATGTTGCTAGATCCAGTTTTTGAAAACTTGACAAACTATAAGCAAATATTCGATCCATTAAAAAAAAAATATTTTAATTTGATTCTTTTAACTTTTACCCAAAAAAATTTCAAGCTCAACGCAATAGGTGAAGGATAATCAAGATTTGGATAAGCTTAACAAAACATTGTAGCATAGTTGGTTTTTGACTGTTCGGTTGTTGTAAGACTAGGTGGGAAGCTTCGAAGTTATAGGAATACAACATGATTCCTTATACGATATAAGAGTAAGCTCCTTAATTATTACGAATAACAATGAATAATATAAAAAACAAAATATAAAAAGTACCTAAATTTTTGACAGTAAAGCATTCTTGTGTATAAAATTCAACATGATCAACATGGTCCGTCTGTTGAAAGCACGATAGAGGTCGGACCAAAAATGCTAGGGGGCTTAAATTTTTCCAGAATATTTCTTATACACAAGGTTTGTTTATAATTTGTTTGTTCAGGTTTTGAAAATGGGCTAAATCGGAATATTAGGAAAAGACCTATAGCTAGTAATGCAAGATAGATAAAAAAAAACCCTCTCCTTCCAACATCGAATAAAATACAATTGTGTCCCAACGCATTAACGTAGAGTCATGAAACTTCGAATCTATAATTCCTAAGTGAAAAAAAATTTTTCCTGAAAAGGGTTTAAATCAATGCATTAGGAAAGGAGTTATAGATCGAAATTGTACGAAAATTTATAACGCGCAGTGCATTTTTTGGTATATTTAAAATTTAAAACCTAATAAAAATGACAAAATTAGATGTACGATTCTAAAATTTTGCAAATATTGCTTTTTGGTCAAAGGCTTTGTTCTTACGGAAAACAAATGTGACACATCTACTTTTACGCCCACCTTCAATATAACGCTTTATCTCATATTCCTTTAATTTCGCTATGGACAAAGTTTTGGAAGAATAAAGAACTATATTGAAATATCTAAGTTGAATTTATTAGTTAAAACTACATTGACACACCTACTTTAAAGTCCACTTTTCAAGTAATCTAATGTTAATGAAATTTAAATGCTCATGAAACCAACAAAATTAGAGGTATGTATGATGATGAAATTTTGTACATAAAGCTTTCTAGTCAATGTCACTGTAATGCCTAAAGATTAAGGTGACACGCCTTCTTTAACGCCTTCCTCCCTTCTAACGCTTTATATTAAATTCATTTAATTTCTCTATGGACAAAGTTTTGGAAGAATAAAGGACTAATTTAAAGTATATATTTTCTGAAAGGTTATGAATGGGGGAGTCGATTAAGCTCTGTCAGTCTGTCCGTGTGTATGTTGAAATCAACTTTTTGAAGATCCCCAAAATCGCTTGGACCCGGGTAAGGTATTTAAATATCAAAAATATTCGGGATTAGATCGGTATTGAAAATTAGAAACATTGGTTCATAAGCAACTGAGATATGAGCAAAAACCCACGACCACCTCGATTTTTTTTTCACAAAAACAACATAATAACATACAAACTTGTATATTGGTTAAAGTAAACGTGGGATCGAATCCCAGCTAAGCCAAAAAAATTTTTTTTTTATTTTTTATATATTTTTTTTTAATTTTTTTTTATTATTTTTTTTTTATTTAATATATTATTTATATATTTTTTTTAATTTTTTTTTATTAATTTTTTGTTTTATATTTATTATTTATATTTTAATTTTTTTTAATTTTTTTTTGTTAATTTTTTTTTTATTTTTTAACATACATACGTTAATTTTTAATTTTACAATGGGATATGTATGTACGTATTTCATATGAGATGAATGGTGATACAAACAATTGCTATTACATCACTATACGTTGTGAAGGGTATATAAGATTCGGCATGGCCGAATATAGCACTCTTACTTGTTTTCGTTTGATTATTTCGCGTGTATTGTCTTCGTTAAAGGATTATTTATCTGCATAACCAAATAACGCTTGAGGTAAAACGATCTTTTTTTCTGTCGTTTTTTTGTATGTGCCGGTGTTTTTATCGTTTTGTTGTCAGCGTTTCTTGTTGTTGCTTCCAACCATATTTAGGCATATTTAAAGATTTAAAAGGGTTTGAATTGTCTGGCAATGTTCTCGCGCTAGCATACATATATTGGCCAGACTATTGACCACTTGTAGTACAAAGTGTAAATATTGAAACGTGTCTATGCCCAAAGTAAAGTAGTGGCTGCTGCAAAATATCTGCTTGACTTGTTTGTCTTTCGAAAAGCGGACACTGCTAAAGAGATACACGTTACAGATTATACTTTGTGTTTGTCTATACGTTAATACAGCTTAAGAATGATACATAACTTATTTATAGTTTCATTTTAGGACTCTTCTGCGGCAACAAAGTGTGTTTGCCAAGGTGCAAACCTTAGTGTAAATATTGTTTAAGGATCTTTTGTTATTTCTTAAGTGTTTAGTGTTTTGAAAACAATGTTTGCATATGAATTTCGTAAGTATCGTGATTGCATCTTGTTAAGGAGTTTCTCTGTTTGTTAAATAAGCTGCGAATATGTTAAATGAGTTGTTTTCAGCTGTGTGCTAAGAAGACAAAGTACTTTTTAAATATAAACTCATTGGTATGCTTTATTATTTTGGGCTATTTATAGTAGAAGTGTTTTTGTTTCCCAAAGTTAAGGGCAACAAGTAAATTACATCTTAAGCGGCTTGTTTCTCTTACGAAGTTAATTGGTTTCTTTACACTTTAGGCTAGAAATTGATTAAGTTTTCCAAGTGCACCACAGTCAAGTAAATAGTAATTGTTGGTATGATAGAGTCATTGTAGTAATGAATTTTAGAAAAAAGGTAGTAAGATTATAAAAGTCTTTTTTTTTTAAACTTATTTTTTGCCAATATTACTTTAATATCAAAAACAAAAATTAATGATCACATACATAACACAATATTATATAGATATCACAACGGGGTTCTGCATGTATTTTTTACTCTATAACTTATATCACACATCATCAGCTTTGAAAATTCCATATTGAAATCATTCCAATAGACATAAATTCTCTACTTTATTTCAATAGCAAATATTTCTGTCATAATAAAACCATCGTTAAACAGATAATAAACTTGAATTTATTCAAACTCAGGTAATAATTTTATTATTAAACGAAAAGAAGACACTTATTTTGATTCTTCTATAACGGAAGACAATATAAAAATAAAGTGAGAAAAAAGGCAAAACAAACGAATTGAAATAAATTATGTGTGAGTTTTGAAAGATTGACGCCAAAAAAAAAAAAAAACATAGAACTGACAGGCTGTTTAAACAAAAACAATATAAATAGATAAACATAATTTAATAATAATTCGGAAGTGCTGACAAGGTATGTCTCTGTTTACCATTTTTTTGGAATTGCGAACAACAATAGGAAGACACAAGATTTGACTTTGAAATTGTGCCGCAATCAGATACAAAGATATTCTACATAGTTTGAAAGAAAAGCATAACCATTTACTTATAATAGCTTTTTTACCCCTAACCCTGCCTGCCGAAAAAAACAAATTGAAACCAAGTTGAATACGGTTTGTACTTATAGCAGTATTAAGGATAAAGGGTTTTACATTAAGGGCTCTTAGAAGTTTAAATGAAAGAACAACAAGCTGTGCTTGTAGTTTTAATAGAAAGCTTTATTTCCGAGAGATCCATAAAATATAGGTCCTGCTTTACATGGTGTCAATGATCCGACTTTACTTAATCAATGTCCTGTTGAGTATGAGGACAGTGGCCTTAAGAAAAATCTATCTGCCTGAAAAATAAACAACGAAAATTTTAAAGCCATGATATCACACAATACTTATTGTTAATTTAAGTCACAACCGAAATAGGTTAATTTGGCTCTAAATCGCTGGTGTAAAATACCTCTGTGGCGTCCGTCACTCTCATTTTACTCAAGAAAAAATGAAAGAATTGCTTATTGTTATCGACGATGGCCAAAGTCGTTTCTGAATAACAATAAGCCAATGAAGCCGTATTACATCAAGAATGATGTTTGTGCATATAGAACGCAGTGCCTAATAATAACCTTTATAAGGTCTTAAGATGACAGATTTATAGCAATAAGTGTCATCTACATATGTGACTTTCTCCGAGAAAAGGGACCTAATGTGTCGAAAAACGGATTTGGACCTAAGAGAGGATTCTAGTACCTAAAAGGGTGTGGAATAAGATAAAATGATTAGTTAGATTTTTGATAAAAATTCATGTACCCGATAAAAACGTACAAAACGAAATCGGGTTGCGGCTTAAGAATCAAGTATCGAGATCATAACAAACAGAGCAGCAGCAATGGTAAAGATATTGTCACACTAAAATCGAAAAATAAGTACGTCACCACATAGGCATGACGTCACCAAAGTCGGCACCCAATCATAACTAACCCTACCAAATCGCTTCTTCCAACTGAAGATGTGTTCACAGCGTTATGAAATTTGAAATGCGTTTTTATCAAAACTTCATTTTCATACGCTGGGTACCTTTTCTCGGAGAAGGTCACATATGCATAATAAGGTAGTTTTTCTAATCTCTTTGTAAATGGGTTCTTCCGCACCATCTCTGGCTAGTTATGAAAAGTTTGAACGAAACTAATGCTTTTTAATAAAGGGTCGTCTATAACGTGTGAATTTATTCTAACTTATGGCAGTTGTGGCTTTCGAAAGTTCGTCAGGTCTGTTGTCAGTAACAATGTCCTTATGTACTAAAGCTCATAAAAGAGTAGCCGCTATTTTCTCTAAAAACACCGATTAACCTTGCGCATTTCTAAAAAATCAAACAGCCGCCTTACTGACAGTGCCTATCCTTGTTTAATTAGAAACAAGAATATACAAAAACTTAAAAATGCAAATTTGTATCATGCAAGCGGCGTCTACGAAACTCATAATTGCATCCAAAAACAACGGCATTCTTAATCACCCTGTTAACAGATAAATAATAAAAAACAATTTTTATATGTACTTTTATCTCTCATATTGTTTACTTTCTCATAGGTTGTCTGACCTTAAAATAGGTCGCAATAGAAAAATTGATTTGATAGCCTTCTTTCAAAATTCACCACTCATCTTAGATTCAAAATATACCCCCTAACAGCAACTTTTTTTAATGCGTTGGAAGTGTAAGAATCTCAAGTGTTTTGTGTTAATTCATTTTTGGAAACTTTGTTTTCCAAAAAAACACCCTGTCGCTGAAATTATTTTGCGGCCAAGAATTAGGTTTGAAGCTCATTTAAGCCGAACATATAAAATAGACTCTCTTTGATGTTGCTAAGGCGGAGTTTATAGATTGTAATTAGACAGTGGGTAGCAGAATGTAATCAATGTTTTATGTGTTGTTGCAGACTCCATTAGAGCCTTGCACTTTTTCAATTTCTGGAACCTTATATGCAGCACAGTTGTTCCGTCGCCAAACTTCTGATATAATTGCCGTAGTTAACTTGAAATTCTTGGATCAGTTGGGTCAATTATGAATGTACCCTTATTGTAAGCACAAAATGAGAACTATATACGAAAACAGTATTGAAAGTTTGACGTCACGCAAAAACAAGAAGCATGACCATAATTAAATCTATGGTAGTAACGTGAAATACCCAGTTTTGCTGTTATTAAAGCGCCTACGTATGTATGCTTATACGATATCACTTTATCAGATCTGCTTTCGAGAATTTTTCTATTTAAAATTAGTAATGTGGCCATATTACGAGCCACAAAAACACTATTGCACCCAAACAAAGTCAAATCTTGCAGCTCCTATGGAAATCCTTGAAACACTTGTTACATATGTATAAAACCTGGCCCTTTGGCAACACTTGTAGAAAATGATTTAATTGGTCGATTACTGACAAAAATATCGGTGAAAAAAAAAATTTCGACAAAATTTAGATTATCGATTTCCTAAATATGTTTTTGTTACAGTTGCATCATATAATTGTCAGTTAAAATCTTGAAACTGTTAATGGTCATAAGTAAAAAAATTTTAATATAAATTTTTGAGATATAATGACTTCTACATTGCTTATTGCAACCCCATAAAGCAAATATATTCTGGATCTTAGAGACAGAGAATTCGATTTAGCTGAAACAACAATAAACTAAAAATAATAAACTAATACATACTTATGTATGGATAAACTGTATGAAGGGTACATGATGGGATAAAATATGTGACAACATCTATTGTTGCCTAGAAACAACACCCTCCGTGTAGTAGTGATGGAAAACCTAGCTGATCTTTAATTTCTAACTTTTTCCAAAGGGATGACGGCTGCCTGACCTTTTCTCCATTATATTCTATATTTCAAAGAAGGAGATTCTTTGAATGGTTTTCTTTTGGAGGGGAAAATTTATTTAATTTTTATAACTTGAAAAACCATGGTGAACATTTTTTTATCCTCTCCCAGTAATTGAACCAGGCATTTCTGAGTATGCAATACGGTAACGGAATGAAGTCTGCACTGCTTACAAAATTTAAAACATTTGTTAGTGCGAAGTGATGAGTATCCTATCGTCTTAAATTTATTTATCGAAAATAAAACAAGCGATTTTTTTATTTATTTTCTATTTTTGTAACAAAAATATATCATTTGGATATTGACCCCTGTGCGCGAAATTATCATGTTGCTCAATCGTATGACTTTCTATGTTGCCTTATAATTTTTTTTGTTTTTTTTTTTGTAATAACATTAATCTGACCTTGAAGCAGAACCCTTTACCAGCAAGAAAAATAGAATACTAGAATACTTAAGCCTTTCACTGTGGAAGCAAACATGTGTATGAAAAACAATACGAACGGCTTAAAAATACCATTTCCCATAGCAAATTGAAACAAATTTATAGACTTGGTAAGAAATAGAGAACTTGCAGAGAATTATTTTTTATAAAACCAAGTTACTGAAATTTTTCACCAAAAGCAAATTTATTAAAAAAATTATTTTTTATAGAAAATTTTAAAACAATTTAAGAAGCTAGAGAATATCTTGGAGAATATTTACCAAAAAAATATTTTATGAAAGAAAGATTTAAAAAAAATATTAAAATTTTTTTAAACAAATACAAATTTTAGCAACAAAATGTAACGGAATTTTTTTTAAAAAAATTTTTTTTTAAATATTTTATTTTCAATGTATTTTTTGTGAAATAAAAAGAAAATTAAAAAAAATAATTAATCAAAATTGTTAGATTTTCTGTGAAGTATTTTTTTTTTTTATAAATAAAATGAATTAAAATTTTCTGGCAAGAAAAATTATTTTAAAATTTTGTTCAAAATAAAAATATGTTTTCAACAATTTTTATTAAGAAAAGTTTATTTTGTATCATTATTGATGAAAAAAAATATTATTACTTAATTTGGTTAACATTTTTCTATAAACAGTTAATTCAACAAAAATTTTCTTTTTAAAAAACTAACTAGATAATTTTATTAAAAAAAATTTAATATTCCTTAATAAAAGAAACAGTGCCGGCATGTTTAATTATGGCTATTCCAAGACAATAGTTGACATTTCAATACCCCTTGTCAACAGTGACAGGAAGTTTTAAGACAAACATTTTTGCTCTCCCAAAGACACAACACATTAAAGTAAACGGCAAAAAAAAAAACTTAAACGAAAGACCAACAAGAGACGTCTTCTTACGATTTGAAAGAATCATATGAAAAATATTAGACAAAAAAAAAAAAAAATAAAAAAAATTAGATTGAAATTTATGATACTTTTGACTTGTTATTGCGTGCATAATGTCTTAAATGCAGCAATTGCAATGCTACACACAGCAGCAATAGTTTCTCAAATAAAAACTGTGATGCTTTTAACTGCTGGAGCATCATGTGGAAACATTTAAACTTTAATAAATTTTTGTTAATCCGTTGAAAATAATGTCATAATAAATTGTTATTTATGTTTTAACTCTAAACATCAGCTATTCATTGCTTATTGTGTCTTCGGTTTATTTGTTTGTAGAATTTTTGACAAGTGTATTCTACAGTGAAAAAAACAAAAAACTAGAAAAAATATGTTAAAACATTGATCTTATACACAGACCTACATACATACATACACACAAACATATGTATGTACACATGTACATACATATTCTACTAGAATTGTATCATGTGTCTTATTGCCAGCGATTTTTCTATTTGACTTTTTTATGATCTTTTGATCATAAATTTTAATGTTGTGTTTATAAGCAGTTGATTAACATGACAAATTTGTTAAAAATTTATTACGATTTTTGGGAAATAAGAAAACAAATTTTTATTATGTTGAAAATATAAACATTAAAGTCACTTTTTTCATAGTTTTTAGTAAAATAAATCAAGATTACGGCCAGATATAAAAAGAAGAAGCAAGAATATTTCTTATAATTCATCTTCAAAATTTATCTAATTAAAAAAGAATTTAAAATTTCACTTTTAATAACATGTTTTTGTTAAAGCCTATTAATATTAAATAAAATAATAAATTCCTAAACTTTCAATACATTTATAAATCAAATTTATATTCTTTAAGACTCAATATTAAACATTTGTATGATATGGCTAGCACAAGGCATATTTTTACAGGTAATCTCGTCTCAACAGCTGATCGAAAAGCATAACGTTAAAATTTAATCAAGTCGCCTTGATTTAATTTATCTACGCACACAGAAAAAATTAAATTGCTGATTGAATAAAGAAATTTAGAGAACCAAATATACAGGCATGTCACAGATTCCGATCGGAATGGTTTTGATTCCGTATGCGCGATTCTGATAGACTTTGTTTTAGGTTCTTTATATTTCGAACGATTTTGCTTTCTCCCAAAAATGTTAAAATCTCTATTAAACTTTATTGTAACTTTAAAAGATTTTTTGTATTTTCGTTTTCTCATCTTTTGCGTTGCCACCACTTTAACCGCCAAAATAAAACCATTGGCGGTAATAAACTAAAAAGTATGTTTTTATTAAATATTTACAAAATAAACATAAAGGCGAATTAGGAGGGTTGTACTCAAATGAGTACAGCGGCAGGTTACAGGTTAAAATTTTCAAAACATTTTTTTCAATGCTAATGTCTTTAAGAATTTTGTGCGTTGCCAGTGGACTCTTGCATGATACAAAGCACATCTTAATTGCTCTTCTGATTTCTGAGGGTAGTGGCCTATACCAATGAAGATGAAATTCGAGCTTTATATTGCGTGTTTTGATGTAAATAGTACCTTGCAATGGATCGTCGGAATAACAGTAGATCGGTGCTATCGCTATAAGTCATTTTATATAACCGCCCAGCGTTTGCAATGACCATATCAACTATGTATGTAAATAATGGTCACCACAATTTTTTTCCGCAAATGGCAATTCTTTAGAGTGAAATAGACTGATCCAGTTCATCTACTCCTTCCATATGTGTGTTATAGGACTAAAATACCTTTGGAGTATTTACATCGATTTTTTTTCGTTGTGTAGAAGACCAACCTTTTACAATTCCCAATGGCTCAATTGTGTCATAATTTGTTACCACAGTACATATGCTTTTGTCTTTCCATTTTACTAAAAGATTTTCTTTTTGCTTGTCAAACCTCGATTTCTTTCATTTCTTTCGCACTTCTAACGGACACATTTTTGTTCGGTTCTCTCTAATTGTTCCAGTCGCACGAAATCCTTTGTCTTTAAGATCCACCAAGAGATTGTAACTATTAAAGAAGTTAAAAAAAAAAAAAATACTTCGTATGATGCAGAGTAAGTCTCCATTTTTCAAGCAATTTTTTTACAACTCTTAAGTATTTTTACATTTGAGTACAATTTTACAATTGAGTAGAGTGGCGCCAATTGGGTATAAACTTTTTTTAAAAAAAATAAGTGGTTTGCAGAAAAAAATAATGTGGCAATACCTCGATTGGAAGATACATAGATTGTGTTTTTAACAAGTTTATTAATTTTAAATGTTTATGTATAAATATTAACAAATTGCTCAACAAATCATTGTAATAATAAAACATGCCTTTTGATATTTTATTTTTTCTAAGTTTAATTATTATTTTTTTTTAATCATTAAAAATAGCAATTCCACATTTGAAGTTGCTTCATTACGAAGAAATTTTTCGTTTTTTATTCTCTAAAGAGTCCACTTTCGGAATTGAAAACTTTATCGATCGAAATTGCGTTTTGTGACATGGCTGATAATATTTGTTTGATTGAGGACCTATTATTTAATTTGTAAATTCAAACAAAAAAAATTTTATTTTCAATATAATTTTATATTTGAATTTCTAAATATTTTTAAATAAAATATTTCTGACTTTCAAGCAAATTGTTAACAGAAACAAATAAAAAGTTTATTGAAGAAATTAACAAACATTTCATTTAGATATTACCTGAAGAATATTCAAAAAAAATACTTGTTTAATTCAGACAAAAATTTCAGAGAATGAATCAAAACAAGCTTTGTTAAGAATCAGTTAAAATCTCAAATAAACTCTTATGTGATTAGCTTTAGTGTATGAGAAAAATGATGGCAATAGGTGGATTCAGGACATAATCAACGGTATGGATAATTGGACACACAAAAAGGTTGATTTACCTCTTGCAAGATATAAGTATGTATATTGGCGCTGGTAAAACGCATTATAAACTATAACTACAAGTACTTACTAAATTCATTTACTCTGTCCAATGTTATACTCTCATGATGATGATGGAACCAGACTTAGAAAGTGGTTATCCTAAAGGAAGATTGCAAATAAAAACAGAAAAACAGAGAGCAAACATGGTCGGCTGAATATTACAATAAAAAGTACAATAAGAAACGAAAGAAGAACACATTTTGCCATTATGGATTAAGATGAGTTGGTGCACTCTCAATAGCAATTTATCTCTAGGCAATTTACAGAAACTTTCCAGGAGTAAAAAGCCAGTATTGAATGCCCAGACATTTCACTTAACCATTCCACTTACGTTATTTTATTTCAATACAAACTGCTAATTTAACTAAAAACAAGTACGACTGCTATATTTGGACGTGCCGAAACTTATATACCCTTCAGAACGTGCAGTCATGCAATAGTAATTGCATATATGTTTCATTATCTTTATAATGACTTTAAAAAAAACCTAAAAACATCCTATTGTATAATTATAAATTGAGTCCAAAAAAATTATGTCAAAAAAATATACAAATAAAAACAACAAGATTACAAAAAAAAATATTTATTGTCTTAACGTGAATTCGAACCTAAGTTTATCCAGTTTGTATTGGTGTAAAAAGATGAAGTGGTCATATCTCAGTTGTTTATAGAGCAACTAAAAATTTCTGATATTTTGGTATCTACTTTGCACGGGTCTTGGAAATGTCTGGGGGTTTCAACAAGTTAATTTCAACATACACACGGACAGACGGACAAACCGATAGAAGGACAGACGGACAATTCTAAATTTTTAATTATACTCAGTGTGAAGGGTATAATAAAAGCAGTGGAGCTGTTAAGTAGGAACCCAAATATTTTGCTGACGTTCTCCTTTCCCCTTTAAGCAAGGTAAAAATCAAGTGTGTCAAAATCTTTAGCATTTTATAAATTTTTTTTTCCTGAACTTAAAATATCGTCTAATCGGTCCACACTCTAATTTTTAATAGTATATCGGTGCCAAAAACGAAAAACAACTTAAGTCAACATAAGTTAAAATTTATATAATCACATCACTACAAGCCCGGAGTTCAAAAATATCCTTAGACAGATTTTCAAAAATTTTGGACAACTTTGCAGGAAATTATAGCGTAAAATTTAAATTTTACAGAGAAAAATATCATTTAGAATAATAACTTATTTTAACTTATAATTTAGCTAAAAATACGAAAGTAGATATGCTCTTTAATCTGTATAGCGCAGAATTCATATAATAGTCTTTGTTTTAAATGGAATCAATTTTTTAAAATCAACTCAAAAATTTAAAAGTGCTTTCCTGAAAAAAACAATAAAAACAGACATAAACAGTTTTTCCTTATTACCACAGATATTAGTGTATTTTTTTCCAGAAAACCCTTCTAGTTTTCTTTTTATTGACTTGGGAATTTCCATAAACCGTTATCAAATAAAAACATATTTAACCACTATCATTTATGACTTGCAATTGCTATTTTATGAAGCTTAACTTGTCTTAAAGACCATTTATTGCTGTCAACCTTTGACATCATAATATATTTTTCGGCACATAAGACAAAATATCTTCTATTTTTTTTACCAAATATGTTTTCTCAGCCTAAATAATACCTGTGAACTCTACTTGACACTCACATACCACAAGTGAAACATTAAATCAACACAACTTAAAGAAATATTATAAACATGCAACCAAATGTCTAAAGAATTATGTATGTAAGTAGTTTATGGTTGCCAGAATGAAAGACTTGCACTTGTATGTCAAAGCAAACGGTTATAACATTTCCGGTTTAAATACATTTTTAATAACATTTTTTTTTGACTGTAAAAAAAGAATTCAAATAAATAAGCAACTTTAAATGACGACTTCTTATCAGCCAACTAGTGACTGACTTAAAGAGAATTGTCTGGTATTTTCATATTAACTGTGTTTAATTGAGTTTAGAGTGTATTAATGTGTATTGAAATATAGGAAACCGTATGTTATATGACTACATCAAACTCATGTACGAATCAAAGAAGATGAACTCTTAAGAATATGTACTTAGTGTCAGTTTTTTAGTTCTTAGTTAAGCCTGATTTAACATTATGTAAATGTTAGAGAAACAATAATCGCCTGATTTCAGTTCTATTAGTTATTTAAAAATTTCTTTGGAAAAATTTTTAACATTATCTTA
This sequence comes from Phyto melanocephala, assembly GCA_941918925.1. NCBI lineage: Eukaryota > Metazoa > Arthropoda > Insecta > Diptera > Rhinophoridae > Phyto > Phyto melanocephala. The sequence continues at coordinate 22,951,884 of OW799235.1, forward strand.
GATTTTAACTTTTGTGAATATTTCGAAAATCAAATCAAAAGAATGTCTTGGGCCCTAAATACCGAATAAATAGCATTTGACCTTATGCAAAAACTTAATATGTATTTTATTATGTTGAAAAAATTAAAAAAAAAAATTTAAAAAAAAAAAAATTTTTTTAAATAATTAAAATATCTATATATATAAAAGTGAAACTCTGTGTGTGTGTGTGTGTGTGTGTGTGTGTGTGTGTGTGTTAGCTATAGACTCCGAAACTGTAAAACCGATCGGACTCAAACTTTGGCAAGTTGTTGTACACATACCGGGGAGTGTTTATGGATGAAAAAAAGTGGGCGGGGTCACGCCCATAAAAAATTACTTATCAGTTTTAGCTACTTGCACTTGACCGATTTTTCTGAAACTTTGCACACATATCGAGCTCTGATGACTAAATAATTTCGTGATAAAAAAAGTGGGCGGGGCCACGCCCATAAAAAATTTTTAATTTTGAGGTACTTGCAATGGACGGATTTTACTGAAACTTTGCACACATATTGGGCTGTCATGACTTTATAATTTCGTGATTAGAAAAGTGGGCAGGGCCACGCCCATAAAAAAAAGTTATAAGTTTGAGGTACTTGCACTGGACCGATTTTTCTAAAACTTTGCACACACACTAAGCTGTCATGACTTTATAATTTCGTGATTAGAAAAGTGGGCAGTGCCACGCCCATAAAAAAAAGTTATCATTTTGAGGTATTTGCACTCGACCGATTTTTCTGAAACTTTGCACACATATTGAGCTGTCATAACTTTATAATTTCGTGATTGAAAAAGTGGGCGGGGCCACGCATATAAAAAATTAGTTATCAGATTTAGCTACTTGCACTGGACCGAATTTTCTGAAACTTTGCAAACATACTGAGCTGTCATGACTTTACACTTTCGTAATTAGAAAAGTGGGCAGTGTCACGCCCATTACAAAAAAGGTATCATTTTGAGGTACTTTTACTGGACCGATTTTTTTGAAACTTTGCACACATATTGAGTTGTCATGACTATACAGTTTCGTATTTAGAAAAGTGGGCAGTGCCACGCCCATTAAAAAAAGGTATCATTTTGAGGTACTTACACTGGACCGATTTTTCTGAAACTTTGCACACTTATTGAGCTGTCATGACTATACAGTTTCTTAATTAGAAAAGTGGGTAGTGCCACCCTCATAAAGAAAAAGTTATAGTTTTTAGCCTTGCACTTGATATTCGATTAAAATTTAGAATGCGATTAAAATTCATGAAGGGGCGTAGCAACGCGCGCCGGGATTGGCTAGTATATAATAAATATAAAACAAAACAAAAATAAAAAAAAATTAAAAAAAAAATAATAATAAAAATATAAATAATATTTTAAATAAAAAATAAAAAAAAAATAAAAAATAAAAAAAATATTAAAAAAAAATATAAAAAAAATTTTTTTTGGCTCAGCTGGGATTCGATGCCACGTTTTCTCTAACCAGTATACACGTTTGTATGTATGTATGTTGTTGTTGTAATGTTGTTTTTGTGAAAAAAAAATCGAGGTGGTCGTGGGTTTTTGCTCATATCTCAGTTGTTTATGTACCGATGTTTCTGAATTTCAATACCGATCTACTCCCGAATATTTCTGATATTTTAATACCTCACCCGGGTCCGAGCGATGTCGGGGGGCTTCAAAAAGTTGATTTCAACATACACACGGACAGACGGTCAGACGGACAGACTGACAGACTGACAGAGCTTAATCGACTCCCCTATTCATAAGCTTTCAGAAAATATATATTTTGTGGGGTCGGAAATCAAAATTGTAGAAATTTCACACGGAATGACAAACCTATATCTACCCTCTTTCATTGTGTGAAGGGTATAACAAGTCGAAAAAAATGTTTATAAGTTTTGAATTTTTATAAAAAAAATTAGTCAAAAGCCGGCTAGCGAGCATTGCTGAGGTTCTAAATTTAAATATGCTTGGTGAATTCACAAAGTGTGTTATCATGTTATATTATCATAATCCTATAACTTACTAAAATTTTAAAACTTAAAAAAAAATTAAAATCATAATGTCACAATGTCCTAATATTAAAAAAATGATAAAAAAATTTTTTTTTTGCGAATCGTATTTTAATAATTTTTCAAAGTTTTAAAAAAGCTTAAAAGTTAAACAATAAGCAATATAATTTGTTCACTAATTTTAAAATTTTTTAAAATTGTGATAGTACTTAGGATTAAATTTTTTTGGATTTTTAAACCATTTTAAATTTTAAATTATTATGTGACGTGATGGCACAACTTGATAGTGGCCACAGCCATAATCGAGTGAATTTCTGACAAGCTTATGATTTCATTTCACAGAAAATTAATTTTGAATTTCAAATTTTTTTTCATAAAATGCAGATTAATGCGCAGTGCCATCGATGCCATCGATACTATTTTGATTTTAGTTATTTTTGGCTAGACCACGTAAATCAATAACACTAGGTCACAAATAACAAACTTTTGTCTGTTATTTGTTTCTAGCATACTTTTTCTCATGGATTTGGACCTACTGAACACGAAAATGAATTTTAAAAATTTTTCTGTCGATTGGTTTGCGAGATACAAATTTAATTATTATAATTAATTTCGGTAGTCGTGCTACAGATATATTGTACAAAATTATCACGCTACGCTCATAATTTTAACTTGTTTTGTTTTGTTTGTTGTTTTATAGTATGCATTGCCAAAAGCATACTATACAAAAACAAGTAAGAGGCTTATATTCGGCCGTGCCGAATATTATATACCCTTCACAACGAGTAGTCTTGCAATAATAATTGTTTGTACAAACATACATACTTATATCCGATTTATCCGATTAAAACATCCAATTGTAAAAAAAAAATTAAAAAAAGGAAAAAAAATAAATAAAAAATAAAAAAAAATTGTTCTGATACAGTGAACTCGCAGAAACGTGAACATCCAGTAACATGAACTACCCAAAAACATGAACACTTTTTTTATTACATTGACTACTCTAAAATGTGAACAAAGGCTAAAGGCTCTAAAACGTGAACTTTTTATCGAACGTTAAAATTCAATTTTGTAAGCTAAAATTTTTTGGATTCCCCGCAGAAGAATTTCGTAGTTTGTTTGTTGTAAACAACTTTTGTTGTATGATAAGTAGCTTTAGTATTAATGCGGCAGTTCTACTGGAAGCATCTCTCTCTGCTGACTATACATATAGGTATATGAATAATAATCACAAGTGATCTCTTAAAATATTTTTATTGAAAATATAATAAAAAACAAAAGTGTTAAATTTTCAAAAAAAGTCAGATATTTTAGAGTTTTTACGCAAAGGTTCATCTGTAACTGGTTTGTCGAAAAAGTATAATGTCGCCAAATCGACAATTTGTTCAATAAGAAACGATAAAGATGCAATCTCGAAATGCGTTAATAATACATTTTTGGGTACTGGAAAACGGAAAGCACTGCATACTTCGGAGCTTCCAAAAATGGAAAAATCCCTGTACAAATGGTTTACCCAACTTCAAAATAAAAACCTACCGATTAGTGGCATTATGATTTAAAGAAAGCTATTGAATTGCACAATCAATTTAAGGAAAATAACCATGCTAAACCTCTTTTTTTGATGAATTCAATAAATAATTTAGCAATAAGTATCTTAACAAGTAAGAGCACTATATTCGGCTGTGCCGAATCTTTTATACCCACCACCAATTTTGTGTACATTTAAAGTACATTATTTATTATTTTGTTAATCACTATGGAATAATCTCTTTAAAATAAAATATGTATTACTTTCTTTATAGAGGGTGGTTAATTTTTAGGGGCCCCTGTTGAAGGTGAACCACACACAAGCAACAAGTTTTTTTTTGCATTTCATTTGACATTTCTCAATCTCAGACTAACTTAATCTGAACAGTGGAAAGATACCTAAATGAGCAACGCGTTAAAGTTATTCAGGTTTAATTATTTATTTTATATGATCTATTTTTTTAAATTTTCATATTTAAATATCCAATTTTTGTATTTAAATTCTCAATATTTCGCTACTCCTTCGTGTAGCATCTTCAGGAAAATTCATTATTATTAATTAATTAATTAATTATTATTAATTAAATATTTGCAAATTAATTTTCAGGTTTAATATTCAGGTTTTTTTATGAAAATGGGCGTTCAAAACAAAATGCATTTTATGCACTTCGTAATTCTTTTGATCAACATAATCCTGCCTTCTTAGTTCGTTGAATGGGAACCACTGCTGGTTTTTGCGATAGTGTGGCAAAAGAGCAGTCAACATCGCCTCATCATCATGCCCAGCAATTGAGCATCAACATTGTCATTGAAAATTTGGACCATCAGATACTTCGATATGCTACTAAAATGCTTTTGTAAATGTAGTCTTTCAATGAAAGTGGGCATTAAAGTAGGCGTGTTAATAAAGTTTCTACAAATAAATACAACCTAGATATTTCAATATAGTCCTTTATTTTCCAAAAAACTTTGTCAATAAGGAAATTACATGAATTTATGATAAACCGTTATATGGGAGGTAGGCGTTAAAGTGGACGTGTCACCTAAACTTTTTGGCATTGATACATTGATTAGAAGGATATACGTAGCAAATTTGATCATCAAACCTCTAAATTTGGCGGTTTTATGAGTTTTTAAATTTCATTAACAGTAAATAACGTGAAAAGTGGGCATTATAGTAGGCGTGTCAAAGTTGTATTTGCGAATGAGTACATTTTAGATGTTTCAATATAGCCCTTTATTATTCCAAAATTTTTATTAATAGAGAAATTATATGAATTTTAGGTAAAGCGTTATATGGGAGGTGGGCGTAAAAGTGGGCGTGGCCCCTTAATTTTCTGGCACAGTAATGACGTTGACTAGGGGGCTATACGTAGCAAATTTGATCATCATACCTCTAATTTTGGTGGTTTTATGAACTTTTAAATTTCATTAACGGTAGATAACGTGAAAAGTGGGCGTTATAGTAGGCGTGTCAAAGTTGTATTTGCGAATGAGTACATTTTAGATGTTTCAATATAGCCCTTTATTATTCCAAAATTTTTATTAATAGAGAAATTATATGAATTTTAGGTAAAGCGTTATATGGGAGGTGGGCGTAAAAGTGGGCGTGGCCCCTTAATTTTCTGGCACAGTAATGACGTTGACTAGGGGGCTATACGTAGCAAATTTGATCATCATACCTCTAATATTGGTGGTTTTATGAGCTTTTAAATTTCATTAACGGTGGATAACGTAAAAAGTGGGCGTTATAGTAGGCGTGTCAAAGTTATTTTTGCGAATGAGTACGACTAAGGTGTTTTAATATAGCCCTTTATTATTCCAAAATCTTTATTAATAGAGAAATTATATGAATTTTAGGTAAAACGTTATATGGGAGGTGGGCGTAAAAGTGGGCGTGGCATATTGATTTTCCGTTACAAAAAAGCCCCTCACCAAAAAGCAAAATGTGCAAAATTTCAGAGTCGTACATCAAATTTTGTTGCTTTTATGACGTTTTTGTTTTTAAATATACCGAAAAATACACTGTGCGGTATAAATTTTCGTACATTTTGATCGATAACTCCTCTCCTAATGCATAGATTTAGATAATTTTTGGGGAATAATATTGTTTTTACTCAGGAAATATATATTCGAAGTTTCATGAGTCTACGTTAATCCGTTTGGACACAATTCCATTTTATTCGATGTTCGTAGGACACGGTTTTTTCGACCTACTCTTGCTTTTCGAGCTATAACTCTCTTCCTAATATTCCGATTTAGCCCATTTTCAATACCAAACAAACCTTGTCTATAAGAAAGATTCTGGCAAAATTTGAGCCCCCTAGCTATTTCGGTGCGACCTCTATCGTGCTTTCAACAGACGGACAGACGGACAGACGGACGGACATAGCTAGATCGTCATCAAATCAAACCCTGATTCAGAATATATATACTTTATGGGGTCTAAAATGGATATTTCGATGTGTTACAAACGGAATGACAAAATGAATATACCCCCACCATTTTTTTGGTGGCGGGTATAAAAATCCTTTTGCAAACCATAGTAGCTATGTAGTACATTAAAATATTGCAGAAGCTCACAAAAAGTTGAATCAAAACATACCTCATAGGTGAAAATAACGTACATACTTTATTTTAAATTAAATAAAAGATAAAAGAGACTAAAATATGTTATAGAAAAAATGCAATCTAAAACGTGAACAAAATCGAAAACCTGAACACTCTTGGTAAAAAGTATTTCACGTTACTGCGAGTTTACTGTATTTTGGTACCTTACACGGGTCTTGAAAATGTCTGGGACTTTAAAAATTGATTTCAACATACACGCGGACTGATGGACAACCTGACAGACGGACAAAGCTTAATTGACTCCCCTATTCATCAGCTTTCAGAAAATGGGGTCGGAAGTAAAATTTTAGAAATTTCGAATGGAATGACAAACCTATATATACCCTTACTTGCCGAGAAGGGTATAAAAATTTATAACAAGTTTAAAGACTTTTTCCCATATTCATAAAATTTTAAATGAGTAATTTTTATTAAAATATATTTTAAATATATTTTATTTTTCATGAATATGAGCCTTCTACTTTTACAGTTTTCCGAACATGCGACAACAAATACTTACGTTTTGTCGGAGGTGACACAACCACTGTTAAGCTCTCGTAAAATTACAGCGTGATGATGTATACTAACAGCAAAGTTACTTGAAAAAATTAAAAAATTCTTGGTATGACAATTAAACAGATATACAAATAATAATATTTGTTTAATTTGGATGCTTCTATGCCCACTGTTCCTTTCTCTTCTATTTCTGGCAAAACTATGAACAAATTCAGACAAACTTAAAAACTAATTAATTCCTTATTATATCCTTCACACAGTGAAAAAGGGTATATATAGGTTTGTCATTCCGTGTGAAATTTCTACAATTTTCATTTCCGACCCCATAAAGTATATATTTTCTGAAAGCTTATGAATAGGGGAGTCGATTAAGCCCTGTCAGTCTGTCCGTCTGTCCGTGTGTATGTTGAAATCAACTTTTTGAAGCCCCCCGACATAGGTTGGACCCGGGTAAGGTATTAAAATATCAGAAATATTCGGGAGTAGATCGCTATTGAAAATCAGAAACATCGGTTCATAAACAACTGAGATATGAGCAAAAACCCACGACAACCTGGATTTTTTTTCACAAAAACAACATTACAACAACAACATACATACATACAAACGTGTATATTGGTTAAAGTAAACGTAGGATAGAATCCCAGCTGAGCCAAAAATTTTTTTTTTTATTTTTTTATATTTTTATACCCTTCACACAGTGAAAAAGGGTATATATAGGTTTGTCATTCCGTGTGAAATTTCTACAATTTTCATTTCCGACCCCATAAAGCATATATTTTCTGAAAGCTTATGAATAGGGGAGTCGATTAAGCCCTGTCAGTCTGTCTGTCTGACCGTCTGTCCGTGTGTATGTGACCCGGGTAAGGTATTAAAATATCAGAAATATTCGGGAGTAGATCGCTATTGAAAATCAGGAACATCGGTACATAAACAACTGAGATATGAGCAAAAACCCACGACCACGTCGATTTTTTTTCACAAAAACAACATTCCAACAACAACATACATACAAACGTGTATACTGGTTAGAGAAAACGTGGCATCGAATCCCAGCTGAGCCAAAAAAAAATTTTTTTTAATTTTTTAAAAATTTTTTTTTATTTTTTTTTTATTTTTTATTTAATATATTATTTATATTTTTATTATTATTTTTTTTTTATTTTTTTTTGTTTTATATATATTATATATATAATATTTTTTTTTTTTTTTTAATATTTTTTTTTAATTTTTTTTTTTAATTTTTTTAAAAATTTTTTTTTTTATTTTTTTTTTTGTTTTTTTAACATACATACGTGAATTTATAATTTTACAATGGGATGTTTTTTTATATGTATGTTTTTATATGTATGTACGTATTTCATATGGGATGAATGATGACACAAACCACTGTTATTGCATGACTACACGTTGTGAAGGGCATATAAGATTCGGCATGGCCGAATATAGCACTCTTACTTGTTTTTTTTTAATTTTTATTTAAATTTTTTTTGTTTTATATTTATTATTTATATATTAATAATTTTTTTTAAATTTTTTTTTTAATTTTTTTTAAATTTTTTTTAACATAAATACGTTAATTTATAATTTTACAATGGGATGTTTTTATATATGTATGTTTTTATATGTATGTACGTATTTCATATGAGATGAATGGTGCTACAAACTACTGTTATTGCATGACTACACGTTGTGAAGGGTATATAAGATTCGGCATGGCCGAATATAGGACTCCGACTTGTTTTTATAAAATTAATGTAATATTCTGAAAATATTTTAAAATTTTGCTTATTTCCAAATGTTGTCCAATGAATATCTACCACATTGTATTGCCAATTTACTTAAAAATTGAACAAGTTATTTTCATAACTAGCTTATCTAATATGTATGTATTTGTGTATTAAAACACTACATACAAGACAGTTACTTCGAACAATTATTTATTTTACATTTAATTTATAAACCACAAAACAATGTTGCAAATGTCCACACTCTCAACATAGTGTTAGTGCGAGTGTTTACAACTACAAGTAAGTAACAATGTATGTATTTATTTAGTTATAAATATAGTGATGCGAACTAGGCCTTATTGTCTGTGAACTTTTTTGTCTAAAATTGCTATGTTGTCAGCAGCTAGAGATATACGTACGTGACTTTGGTGATGAGAATCATGACAACAACAACGTTACACAAAATGATGGCGAAGAAGATGAAAAAAGAGTTTCTTAAGAGACAACCGCCACAAAATAGGTTAAAATGTCGTTCAAATGTCAAGTTTACAACACTATGACTTTGACTTGTTAAACAAACACTGAAACACTTACAAATATTCAGAGACACATACCAGTTTCTTCGCATAGACAAGAGCTGTATAATATTTAACGTTTGCTTTAACGAATGATGTTTTGATCTGATAGAAATTCTCATAGATTTGCCAATGTCTTGATACTGTGGCGTTTCGTTTAGATGTGTGACTGAATGTTCTTAATGTTAAACAAGCCGAAAATGTTTGCAATGTTTTCATTATCTTGTAGGAAAATGATGTTTTGGGAAAACTGAAATAATTTTAAAGGATATCAGAGACGTGGTTTAAAGGGGAAATGCAAAGAAGTCAGTTGGTGCAATAGTTTTGCTAAATACTTACTGAAATCGAAATTATTTTTAATTGAAAATTGTGTTATAAATTTATAAGCGAAGTCGGAAAGGCTTAGGGTCAATTTAAATAAGGCTGTTTCTGTTGTATTTGAAACTTCTATCATTCTTTAATCATCTAAGGAGCACAGTGCCTGTAACAAAATTGTTTCATTTTTCCCGCAAAATATTTTATGTGTAACTTTTTCTCAGAACACCAGCTACAATCATTTCGAATCTATTAAGCCAAATAAAAGTTCTCTCAATAATCCGTAAAGGTTAGGTAGTACTTGCAGCTGATGTTCAGCTCCATCGTATTGGTCACTTTGTGATACCTGAATGGAAAAGAGAATAAAGAAAAAAGACCAGTCCAAAATCTTTGGCGTGAATCGAACCCGCCAACCCTTGACCAGCAGAGCAACACACTACCGACTGGCCTACCATTTAGTTTAGTTTGATTTAGCATATGAACTGGGTAAAAATTGTCGATCATAGCGGATGAATCCACGCACAATGAGTGCATAGAAAGTGACATCTGTATTTTGTTTTATGAATAAGAGGAGAATACTTTGGGTCTTAAAATTTGTGTTAAACCTCTTCAGGATTTTTAACCTGGGGGGTTATCCATATACCAGGCTTAAATGCTTGTATCCTGCTTACGTTTAATCACCTGTTAGATGGTAAAGTTCAAGAGAGTCTATTATAAAACGGATACAATTAATGAATTTGAACAGTGACCTGGTGCTGGAATATTTTCTGAAGCTAACTAGATGTGCTCTGTGAGCGAGGTAGTGCTGATATTGATTAAGGAACACGAGAGCGCAGCTGGGAATAAGTTCGATTTGACGTGGATTTCTTTGAAACAGATCCCAGAATTTATCTGGATGATGGTGCAAGCAAAAGTCTTTCAATGGTTTGATTCTATTTCCCTGAAGAAGGCGCATAAAGACACAGACAATATAAAAAGGGTGGTAAGGTGGTTAAGTAGGTAGGTAGGAAAGGGGGATGCAGGAAGCAGGAGCCACCTTTAACACCCAAACTCGGAGACGAATTTGATCTATTGATTGATTAAAAAAAGAGAGAGAGAGAGGTTTGCCAAAGATATAATAAATGAAAATAAGAGATAGGTTAGGTGGTTAGGTGCTCAAGGAGTCTTTTGGCAGTGCTTCTATTAAGGTACTCAGATATAATCGGAAGATACTGGTCTGAATAACTGCTTTTATCAGACGACATGAAAAAATATCATCTCAACAAAAATAAAGATTGAGGAGGATGATGTTTGCTAATTATGTCTGGAGGATACAAAGTCAGCAGTACTGTATGTGAATACCCAGCACTTAGTGGCAGCAAGCATAGATCAGTAAGCAAACAAATGTTGTCGATTAAAAAAGGCCCTACGATAAGGATTATAGACAAAATCCAATCTATAGTTTGCAATCGCTTAAGTCTAAGGAAAATGTTTGTGAGAGCATAGGAATATATTGAATTCAGTAGTTTAAAACCTCTATGAAGTGGAGGGAGTCGAAAACTGATCCTTCAGTATTCTACCTGAATGTATATTTAAAGGCTTTGAAAGTAAGAAAATATGACATTTGGAGGCTTAATATTGTGTGTGGGATTAATCAAATGCAGTATACAAATGTACTCTAAGAAACAAAAATTTTAAGAAAAAAGAATAAAGCATAAATGTACAAAAAAAAGTCACAAAATTCTCATAAACTGTAATACAGACGATGGTTTTTACTAGCTTTTAGTCAAGTTCAATTTGGACAATAAGCGCAACATAAAATTTTAAACCGATTTTAAAGCTGCAAGAAACAATTAACTTTTACGGATGCTGTGAATCATTTTCATAAAGCAATTCGATTTGACAAGCGACTCCAAACTACGTAAATGCATATGTCCCTTTACAAAATCATACATTATCCAAAATCTATCCAAGAAAATTAAAAAAATTATTTAGTTGTACGCCTCCCCATGGCATCTATACCTCTGCCTTTGCTAACAAGACTCACTTGCTCACACGTTGACGCCATAATAAAGTATGTCGACCATCTTTAAGTACTATAAATGAATGAAGAGTTTGTAATGTTTACACAAGTATGAGCACAACCAAAATCAAACTATTGCCACAGTACAAGTACTCTGCAATTCGATTAAAGCTTTATTTATTCAAGACTTAACATGCAACAACAAAATTTGATGATGTTGTGAATGTACAACACTCGTTGTACATACATATATGGAGGAAAGGGAATATAAAATCAAGCAATGTTGCATCATGATTTCGTTAAGAATTACACATAAAACATGGCCACAGTTTTGGATGTAACTACATGGTTGATGGAAATGCCACAATTCAACTCAACAAGTCTGTCCAACAATTCAAACACCCATTCATATATACATTCATCCATCCACCAACCAACCATGGTAACAAGTACTTATTTATCTGTCCATCCTTTGGTATGTACGTCTATTAGGTTTTCTTAACGACATTTTGTTTGGACTATTTTACATGCTCTGCTCTTCGCTAGAGAATACTAAAAGGCCTTTTGTCCTTTATATACATCTTTTTTTATATTCTTTTTGGCCAAAAAGCATTGTTTCAAAGTCGTATATATTTTTATCTTCTTTTTATTCCAAAGTGATATAATTCTGAGAAATTCTTACTTAGTATGTAATTCATAGTTTTTAACTTTTTTTTTCAAATCCCCTTAAAAACGTCTACAAATACTTGTGTGTGCACTGTAATATTTTACAAGTACAAGTACTTGTTATGTGAGTGTTGCTCATAGACATATGGCAACACGACATGCTGTTGCAATTGCTGTTAGATGTTTCGTGAGTATTTGGTTAAGTTGCATGTATGTTTTCTTTACACTCGAATGTATCAAATTCATACCAAACAATACTAGGCCACACAATTCACAACTTTAAACATTAAATTGATGTTGCAAAGTTTTAGGTTTACCATACGTGCATGGATGATGATTACTCTATGGGGGTTTCCATACAAAAGGAGACATATCAATAAATGAGTATGAGTCTCTAGTTCAAAAAAAAAGGGTGGGTCAACCTAGACTAAAGGATTTTAAATTTGTTAAATTTTTTCTATTTTTTTAACTTTATTCTAAATTTTATTTATATTTTTTTATGACAATAACCAATGTTATGATATGCCAAAACATGTTAAAAATTTTTAAATTCTATTATATTTCTAAATAGTCAACTTTTGCAACTCAAAAAAAATCTTAAAATTGCGACGGCTCCCAGTGTCAACATGGTAGATAGCTCAGTGACCCATTTAAATCATATGGTTGAAATATTTGATGCTTAACGTGCTCGCGTCGTGATGCTGTACGATAAACTGTCTACACTGATTTGTAATATTTTGGGCATCTCCAGGAATACTCTACGATTCGTTCCAAAAGTTGATTTGCAAATGTTTCTATAAGATTAAATTGATTATAGAATTAATAACTGAAGATGCTTAATCACGGCTGAAATATAATAATTGAATCAGTTGGCTTGCAAGAAGAAATATAAACTTTAGAGCTCACTATTAGAGGTCAATCTCATTTTCTTTTTTGGAGATAAGAGAAATTCTGAAGCAGTATATCAGCAGCCATTACAGCCCCTTGGTATAATTTTTGGAGTGGAATTGTGATTTACAGAATGTTCGAATGTTTATTCAAAAGCAGCCAAAAACTCTAGCTGTTTTTGAACCATGTTTAAACATTTTCTTAAAATTTTTTTCGAATATTCGAGAATTTTCTTAAAAATGTTCGAAAGTTAAACAATGAACAAAACGGAGCTAGACCTCATGCCGTGATAAAAGCGATCTTGCGAGAATTTTACGATTACAAATAATTTAAAACAAATTTTTATTTTATGTGTCAACTTCTTTGAGAAGATGCGACGGGTCCTAGTTTTTCTATCAACGTCAACACAACACAAAATATTCACGATCTAAAGCAGAATAATTCTAAGCAAATTCTAAAATTAGGACCAGAAGTGTTACTCGTATAGAAAAAATTTTTAAAAAGAGCAACTAAATGCAATACAAACACGGAAACCACTTAAAGGATGCCAACTTTCACACATTGGAAATTCAATAATCTATTCCTGAATTAAAAAGCCGAAAATAAAAAGCTTAAGAAAAACATTAAGTTAAAGTTGGGTCTCGTTGGCGGCCGAATTTTATGCGAACAATGATTAAATCATTCAGTTTATAATTAATATCTGAGAGTTTTCATTGAACTTCAATCAATTTTGTATTTCTAAAAATTTTTTGAATAATTTTTTTTATATAGAAATTTTTTTTAAATTCTCTATTTGTAGAATATTTCTTAGAAGTTGTGTTTTTAGAAATATCCTACAAACTTGTGTTTTACAGATTTTTTTTTAATATCTTTTTTTTTATTTAAGTCAATGGATTCGAGATCCTTTCAGACTTTTAGACAGTACAAATTAGTTACATACTTTTAGGGCCATTATTACAACTTGCCATTAGTTAAAGGTAGGATTTTTCGTGCCCGATAAATAGCTTTGCATTATTACAACTGCCATTTTTTGTTAGTATTACTATTAATATTATTAATATCTAATGGATAAAAAAAATAATAAATGAAGGCTTTGTAGATCTGACAAAATCCTGCCTTTAACTAACGGCAAGTTGTAATAACGGCCCTTAGTTATTCAAAATAAAAATTACTTTAAGATTTTACAATATTACCGTTTAAAGAAAAATCAACATATTGATAAAATTTATTAAATTCTGTGCAAGTTTTGAAAAACGGATCAGAGTTGTCACAATTTCTTTTGAAAACTTTGACAGATAGTGGATAAAAATAACATGTAGAATGAGATGGTACATTAAAAGAGATATTGGAAATCAAGAAATCAACGCATACATTTTCTTTTATTAAGTTGAGAACAAACATGACATTCTTCGACTTTTTAGCATTGGTAGATTTATAAGAGCAAGCCTACTAGTATAAGGCGGAATGTTTAACGGATTTCAGTTTAGGCCTCCAAAAATAACAGGAATTTATTTTGTACAGAATCAATGCCATTGTTGTAAACATTATACGTTGGATCCAAAATTATAGAACCAAACTTAAGAATAGGCCTGACCAAAGAAGTAAATAATTGTTTCGTTATGCATGGGTCCTTTAACCCCTTCGCCAAGCGTTTTATAAATTCAAGTACTGCACGTGGTTTTTTAACAGTAACAGAGATATAATATAATAATAATGAATAAAGTTTATTTAAGGAATTTGTAAAATTCCACGGTCGAAGACGGTTTTGAGTCTTTCCAGAGTATGAACGTTTAAGGCATAATTCACGTTAATATGACATCTACGAAAGAAACACATGTATTTGTATTTTTCTGGATTCAGCTCCATTAGGTTAAGATTACACCAAGTTAAAAAAGCATAAAAGTCCTTTTGAAAAAGGATATGATCAGCATGATAATTATAAAGAAAAATTTGTACATCGTCAGCATACATTAGAACACCAGAGAATTTAATCGTATTTGGAGAATTTTCAATAAATTATTTCCGTATAGAAAATCTTTATTAAATTTTTTTGTTTAAGAAAAATTTTCAGGAGTTTGTGGAATATTTCCCTCAATTTTTTTGTTAAATAAAATCTTTGTTAAATTCTAGTTTCATAGAACTCTTTGTAAAAACTCTAATTGTAGAATATTTATAAATTTTCTATTTATAGAAAATTTAAAAATTATTAAGGATATAATTTTGAATACATTTCATTTTTAAAGAAGATTTCCATTACATTTTCTTATTATGCATTCCACCATATTGGTGCATTGAAAAAAACAAGAAGAATTTCTTAAACAACATTGCACCTTTAAGATTTTGACGCGACTTTGATGTTTCGGCAATTGGGATTGAAGTTTTTAGGTGTGAGTCGCTGGCACTCTGAATAATGCTGCACTTTACTCAAATCATGCTGACAGGTGAAAGAATATCTTGTTGTTGTCATCATCATCATCACCATCATCATCATCATCATCATCGAGTACGTGGAGTACTAAATGCAACAAGAAAACGACCACATCGAAAAAACGTAAGAAACATGCAAGTATGTATTGTATGTTGTGTGGCTGTTGAAGTGTCTCATCAAGCCTTTAAAGCGCTAAGAATAACATCGACAATCGTCAAAGAATAACAATGATGTATCGTTGAAAGCCGGCACCTTCCTTCAACAAACTATACTGACACATGTGTTTTTAAAGAGCAAAACCACTTAAAACAGAAATACTTACAGGTTGCTGTAGTTTAGTTGAATATAGATGGATGGATGTTTCAATGGATGGTTAGAATGGATGGACTGATGGCAGAGGATGGATTTATATAAGTGGAGGACTGATTATAAATGAGGTGGAGGTATGTATGCTTATTATTATAAAGATACAAAACAGTAAAGTATAGTGGTTACAGTTTTTTATTTAATTCGTTACTGGGATTAAAATGTATAAAATTTACAAAGTATTTTTCTTAAATACCCTATAGCAGGTAATATGAATTAATACAATACAATTACAAACTAAAATATCGACGATAGATATTCTATATGAAACCTCCAATCAAATGTCTCTCCATGAAAAATTATCGATATTTTCTATATTTGCAAAAATCGTTTAACAGTTTTTCTATTTGAACAATAACTTCTTCATTGAATTATGGAGCAAGCAGAAAGCTCAGCCAATTTTTCTAAAAATTCAACTTCTCCAATGAAACGCATTTTCATCTGCATGGCTTTGTGAATACACGACAATGTCGAATTCGGGTCTCAGAAAATTTACGAGCAACTGTCTGCTACGGATTTTGGATAGCCAGCATTATTGGGCCTAATATTTTTTTAAGATGAGACTGAAATTGCAGTGACTATATGATAACTAAGTTCTTGTGACTTTAACTAGATGGCATGGATCTGGTCGACTTATGGATTCCACACACAGCGTATAAAGCAAACCACTCAATCCATCTCAAAAAATTCTGATGTCAACTGGCCACCAAAATTATGCGACTTAACGTAGTGCAATTTTTCTTTGGGGTTCTGTAAAATTTAAGGCTTTTGCGAATAAAGCAGCAACAAAAAAACCTTTGAAAAAATTAATGTCCTGTGTACGAATTGAAGGATGTAATATTCCGCACTTAATTGAAACATGTCTTCTTTACAATGCAATAAAGAAAACCGCAACTGTCTTAAAAATTATGTGTTTTTATTTTAAATGAGAAAGCGCATTCTTACTGAGACACAACTTATATTAATGTCCTTTTATAAACAAAGAAATACGGCGTATACTATTTTAATTCAGACGCCATCTTGGATTTCGAATTTTTTCTTTTAGATTGATACCCATATTGGGGAGATTAAAAAAAAATAAATAAATTCACCAATTTGATGTGGGCATCCTTAATTCAAATTTTTTTATGATTTACTTTATTCTTGAGGAGTTTAAAAAAAATTAATATTCAATTTTTGCAAATCATTGCCAATCATCATTCTGGAACTTCCTTAAGCTGTAATTTATTTTACTCTCAAGTCCTTTTCATTTTGAGGCGGTTAAAACAATTTGTCTCTCGCCATTATATTTCAGCTGTTATATTGCATTTGAAAGTTTTCAATGTGTAATGTACTACAGTAGCGGAGCCTTTTTATTTGATATACATACTGAGAGGGTTGGTGGTGATATTACATCCGCCATTTTGTTCTAGATGTAAATTTGGATTTAAAATTTTTCGAAGATATTTTTTCTTATGTAAATTTTAAGAGAAATGCCAAAAGATTTTCAATTTCCTAATTTTATTTGAGAAATTTTTTTAGACCACAACTTGAAATTTTTTGTCACTTTTGTGTTCAAAAATTAACTAGATTTTTTAGATACTTGATGTATTTAAAAAGAGCATTTTTAAAATATTTTTTGTATATATCTCTCTTTGCAGATTAATTACTGCTTTGACCTTAACCTTCTACCAGTATTAAAAATTAACTAGATTTGTTAGACACTTGTTGTATTAAAAAAAATTATTTTTCAAATATTTTTTGTTTATAACTTTGCAAATTAGTTACTGATTTGACCTAGACCTTCTACGAATATCCGAAAGTGCATATTATGTAAAAAAAATATATATTTTGTTTTCACAGTATGGGGACAACTATAGGCTGTCATATTTCTCTGCTTATATCCCAGCAGCACATAGGATTTTAAACAAGGGTTGGTTTTAAAAAGTACCGCTCAATCATCTTCCTCATTCACAATCTTTCAGAAGATATTTGAAAATATACTGTCGCAAATACATATTGTATTTTTGAAATTCAAATTTGCATGAAAAAACTCTCTATACCACAGGTGAAGTGTATAAATGCCACCAACTTATTTTATATATATGTATGTTGGTTGTGGGTAAAAAAAGCAGCACAGCCAATATTGCGCTGTTATATATTGTTTAGCGGCGGTTTTTTTTAGAGGTTGATGGCTATCTGTCTACTATCCACCTGGGGGTAGCAAGAAGCGATTCCGTAGTCCGAAATTTCCCAAGCATCTCAAAACGTCCGGTCTTATACCAAGTGCTCTCTGGTAATGTGGTTAAGGCTCCCGTCTTATGACAGCTAAAGTGAGAAGACGTACAGTACTGAGTACCCAGAGTGCATACTAATACCGATGCGTCTGTGGAAACTAGGCGAAAATCCGATGGCATTTAGTTGCTGAAACTCAACTTTATTTTGCCGGCCTAGCCGTACGTTGGCAGCCCCAACTCTAAGATCGGAAGCTTTGGCCTAATCAGCCAATCTTCTTAAATTTGAACGACATTTGGCTTTAAACAACGGTTTATGATTGTTATATGGAATGTGAGAACTCTCTCTGAAATATCGAGACTCGAGCCAGTTCTTAAAAAAATGGTCTCCTCTTAATTGAAGATTCTAGGGTTAAGTGAAATTCGATGGCTGAACAATGGTACAACCGAATTGCCTTCGGGTTATCGTTTTATCTACTCTGGAAACATCACTCACAAGATATGTATATGATGTTGGTCTGCTATTGTCCCCAATGGCTAGAGATGCCCTACTAGAATATAGGGCAGTATATAACCGCAAGATTCAACTAAAAATTTCGTAAAATAAGTATCTATTGTGCAATGTTACGCACCAACTGATCCTGACGATGATGTTGTAAAAGATGATTTTTTAGTCAGCTCGATTAGGTTAATAACTCCTTGCCTGCCGGGGATATTAAAGTATTTTTGGGTGACTTTAACGCCAAAGTAGGGAAGGACAACAACAACCTACAATGGCGACCGATTAGTTGAGTTCTGTTTTAAAATGACGCCCTTTGTTCCCTGTGGACATTTTATCAAAATATCTTATTTTAAATTTTTGTATGTATAATATTTAGTTTAAATAAAGGACATAAAAGATTATTAGATATAATACTGTAAATTGCGTTTTCATCACTCTCGTTTTCTTCCTTATAAAAAATTGTCCTTAAAATTCTTTTATAAAAAAAATATTTATTATGATCCCGCATTATCGATAAGTTTTAGCTAAATTTCAGCACAGTAGTGTATAGCACACTTGCAGTCCACTTAACCCTGTCATAAAATTCCGTTAAGCTTCCTGCATGATAATTTTGAAAATGTTTGGTTAAATTTGGTTTAAAAAAAATAAATTCAACGAAAATTCTTTAGGGTTCTAATTCTATATGAACATACTTTATAGTGGACTGGTGGCATGAGTTGGCAAAAAAAAAACAAAATTGTGGAGAAAAAAAGGTGTCTTCGCTACACTGTATGTGTTTGTTCTTAAATGTAACATTTGAGACCATGATGATCGTCCAGTTTCTTTGTAACATAATATACAAAAAGTATTATCACTTTTTTGTGTGCTTTTTATTCAATGATTTTTTCTACATCTCGATTGAATGTATTCCATAGAATTGATCTTCATTACACGCCTTTTTCCATTTTTAAACATCATTACGTTTCTTCTTTTGTTGGGAAGTGTCTAGAGCGACAAAAAAAAAACAGACAACAACATCGTATAGTAGATTTGATGTGTAAGTAATGATGCAGCCAATGTTTATTTAATGAACTTGCAATAATTTATTTATATGGTTGTATAAAAATGTTAGTGTTTTTTTTTCATATTGTACACATGGATGGTGTTACATCATTTGAAACACTTACATCGATACTTTAAGGGTATGGTTGGGAGTCTATACAATGTGTTCTTTTACCATGTTACCTTCAGTATTTCTGCTCATTATATTGATATTACTTGGTGGAGAAGTGGAAGAGAGTCATTGTTGCAGTCAGCATAAGCACATCTGAAGTAGAAGGGTTTTTTTTTCGTTTTTTCAGACAGTGTTATGACGGAAATATATAAATAAATATTGACATATAGAAACAATATATGGTGTATTGGTGATGAAAACAAGTTATGTCCATATAATAAATTTCTGCTAACAATACATTTTTAAGAAAACTTTAATTTATAATAGCTCAGCTATAAAGGAGTCAAATAATACCCACTAAGGTGCCTCGGGTATATGAAAAATAATTCTAAAGCCAGAGCGATTTTAGCTGTAAAATTCTTCAGCATGTAATAAAGTGATAGCAAGGTTGGTTAATATAAGTCTTTAAATTCTTTTAGGTACAGGATAATTGTATCTGATAATCAATATTGTCTAGAACCTAACCCCCAGGGGGCATGGATCCTTGGTCGTCTTCTAGGCCTTGGTGTTAGCCAGCTCAGGGTAAAGAGGTGAGACCAACACCTATGGCTTCTTGTAGCCATAATTTAGAAGAAAATAAACTTTGGTCAGAGACATTCTCAAGGCTGACTAGAGACCCATCTGGTACCACGGGAATCAGTAAGCCCCAGCACAAAGTCCTGTCTGATTATTGGTGAGGTATCTACGGAGATCACATGGTGGCTTTGGTTATTCCTAGCGGAAAAAGTATTCGGAAGTAAGAGCAAATGACTGACCTAGGTCGGGCTTCGGTTAACAAGGAAGTTTTCGGGTGCTGTTGCCATCTCAACAGAATAGAGGCGAATGGTGGATTTCGGTCCGCCAGTCTTCCTCGGGGTGCTGTTGTCTCCTCAACAGAAGCAGCTACTCGGTGATTCGATTCGACTTTTTTCGAGTTTGCCTGCCCAATTCTGTTGCTGATCGGCTTGCAGCGGATAGCGAAAAATCCATTAAGGGATAAGATAGCCCGAGCTCCCAAGCAAGGTGCATTTGCATGAACCAAGAATTAATGTAAGTAAATTACAACCTGTGGCGTATACTTTAAGTTTTTAAAGTTGACTTTTTTTAGAATTAACAATTTTTAAAAGCATACTTTAAACCTAAAAGCATACTCTAAAGTTAAAACTAGCAAAAGTTGTTTTTAACTTACTTAACACCGACAACAGCTGTTTATCGTAAATTAAATAATAATTTAATCATTTGAAATAAAAAGGAATTTTTTCTTTTTGGTGTCATTAATAGAATTTAAAGGAATAGTGAAATTTTATTTTCCTGGACTGCATCAAGAAAAAGTCTGTGCAAAAATGTAAAATGTTTAATTTACAACGTTTGGACAGAGACTTTGCAATTATTGATGACTTGAGTGAAGCGCTCCATGCAAAAAAACCTAAAAAATATAAAAGGAGATTTAATCCTTTTGATCTTGATGATGATGAGCTTTATTCGCGTTACAGGTTTGACAAAATAACAACCTATTTTTTAATAGACTTGTTAAATATTTCGGAACCAAAAAACAACCGAGGGCTACCCATTCCACAAAGCCTACAAGTTCTAACAACTTTGCGGTTTTTAGGAAGAAATGCCCATCAAAGTGACATCGGTAAGTAATTCGAGAATGCAGTTTACAAACATTTCAATATTACTTTCTTTCAGCTGATCTTCATGGAATGTCTCAACCCACTGTCGGGCGAATAATAAAAAAAAATATGTAAAAAAATTGCTTTATTACTTTTACAGTTTATAATATTTCCCAGCAACATTGAGCTTGGAAAAGTAAAAAACAAGTTTTACCATTTGGCTCGATTTCCAACAGTAATTGGAGCCATTGACTGTACGCATGTGCGTAAAAAATGTCCCGCAAAAAATGTCGGTCGGGAAATGGCTAGGTATTACCTCAACCGGAAAGGTTTTTTTCTGCTTTAGACCAGTTAGCCTCTCTTTCCCTGAATTTTTTTTGATCCTATAAATAGTTACAAATAAAATTAACAATTAAACAGCCAAATATATAATATTAATTTTACCTTTTCCATTTTATCGACTCAAATATCTTTTTAAGTTTTTCCGCTTTTATTTTATTTTGTTTTTTTTTTGATTGACAATGTCAGCTGTTTAGCGTTGCCACTTGCTTATTTCTTGTTATATTTTGTATGAAAAATTTTCTACATTTGAGGTGGCACCGGGTTAAAGTCGGTTCAATCTAAAACTAACTTTAATTTTAACTATGACTGCAAATTAATTAAAAGCATGTTTTAATTTTAAAGTTGTTTTTAAAAAGAACCGACTTTACTGTTTGACTATGATTATGGGCCAATATTTATTTATTTTTAATTAGTGATGCTCTTTAACAATTTTTAGTAGTTTTACAACGAAGTGGTCGTAATACTTAAGATTCTTTAAGCTTAATCAATATAGAAAAAGGTCTTGTAGTTCAGTAATCTTTGGTCCACAGAATCAATTTCTATCAATTTCCATTAAATATGAACAAAAAGGGAACACTTTCCCATTAAAGGAAATCGGTGAATTCACGTGTTAAAATAACACTGGCTTAGATGGAAATTTAAACGGAAAAACTGCTTGACCTGAAGTCGAAATCTTATACTGAAAACTCTGGCTATGAAATCAGATCTCTTTATGTCTACTTAAGAAGTTCTCATAATGATGAAGAAGCTAAGCTGGTGTAACTTCATCTCTTACTTAGGAAACCATTAAGTAAATATATAAAGGGCTTTCAAGTAGATACGACGCATTTTGTTTTTGACATTTCTAAAATTATGTGAAATTAACTTCGCAACTTTTTCACGGCTTTATTAGTCAGACTATGGCATTTAGTCTTGGAAATATCCGTGTAGACGTCAACAACGTTTGCAATTTATTAATTTTTATAATTTTACCTGTGGTGTCAAGGATATATATAGCTTTCTCATTCGGTTTGTAGTTTCTTCAATATTCATGACTGAGCCCATGTATATATTTTCTGAAAGCATATGAAGGAGAGAGTCTATTGAGCGATGTTCGTTTGTCTGTGCGTTACTACACACAGAAAACAGTATCGGCTTTGAGTACCGCAGCTGTTGCCAATCGCATAGTTTAGTTGTGATAGTAGAATTTTACGGTTATATCGGTTTTGGAATATAAATATGTAGTCAGCACTAATAAATTATGATTCTTTCAATAGAAACTTTATAAACACAAATTAAAAGTTCGATTGCTGTTCGAATGTGATTTTCTGTTTTCTGGGTTTACAGCTTTCAGAAGTCACACATGTTGTGCGAATCTGTATGTAGTATCAATCTGTTGGAAATATTCGAAAATTAATCGCAGCACAATCGCCCCATAACTTTCTGAGATATGAGCAAACAAACACGAATGCCTGTGTTATTTTTTTCCATATTTTTACCACAAAAATTAAATTTTTTAGCTTCAGGATAATAAAAAGACTATTTGTTACATTATGACATGTCTCTAGGTCAATTCACAAAATATAATGGCGTTATAAATGAATTGGCAGATTATGGGTAAAATAAAGTAATAACGGCTTTGGTATCTAATAAAAGGGCTTGACCAGTATTATACAGTAGACAGTTCAAGATGGCGTCAAAAACAATTTGGTGAATATTTTAGAACTATAAAAATACTGTTAACTTATACAAATCGAGGATGGCGTTCGGAAATAATTGAACGAAATGGCGTATATCATGATTTGCAAATCTAGTCTACACTGCGATATGATCTTAAAACTATGTGTATGGTGGTTAGGGATATTATCAGCACGGCTGAATATAACATTCATAGTTGTTTCATATATCAATGTTCACGTTCTATCGCGACTAAACCATTTTTCGATAAAGTTTTTATAAGCTCTGTGGTTTTGTCAACAAGCAAAGTTATTACATTTGGATGAGTGCAGCTTAAAATTAAACGCGATTCTGCGATTTAACTTCTTTTTTTTTTGGAACAACATTAAATCGCTGATCTATTCTGCAGGCATATGGGCGTTTAATTGCTATTTTAGACTTATAGTTTTCAAGTTATGCTGAAGCATATGGTAGAACTACAACAATTTCGTTAAAGAAACAATATGAAGTAAATAATTCAAACCAACCGATCAAAAGTCCTAACACCTTATGATTATTACTAAGCCATTCCTTGTGCAGCCAAAAAAGTTTTAACAATATAAAATTATTCAGATAGGATAGATAGCGATTTTGCTATATGTATTTGGTGGTTATACATTTTACTGGTTTGAATAAAAAAGTATATTTTCTTTAATTATAAATAATTTAAAGAATATAAATCCATTAGACATTTTCTTTAGAAATGTTATTTCCCTTACACCAATAATTACCTTTTCATAATTGTATAATAGTTTGCTTACTAGCATGTATGTATGTTTGTTGATTTAATTTGTTCACATACCATCAGCACTGATGATACTGATGATGATGATGATGACGAAGGCAATGGCGATAATGATGATTATAAAATAGTAAAAATGATGATGACGGATGTTTTTAACACAAATTAAACATTATCGTATAATTAATTTGGATTATGATTGACAGTTTATTCAATCCCTTTATACAATAAAAATAAACAAACAGAGAAGCAACAACGATAACTAAACAATGAATGACACAATACACCGTTTGCAATCTTATGTATACAATCAAATAATCAATCTTTCAGATACTCACACACATGCATACATACACACTCATTTATACTCAAGCTCAATCAAAGTCAAGTCATTTTCATTATTATAAAAAAAAAAGGAATAAATATTTAAGAAACCATGAAACTATGACAGAAGTTAAATTGTATTTAATCAATAATAAATTAAATGTATTTTATTTATTAGTTTTTAATCAGATTTTCTAACTGAAGGTATATAATGAAAGTATTAATCATGCTCATTTTATTTATTAACTTTCTCAATTTGACTGTTTTCGTTTGTTATTATTTTATTATTTTTCAATTAAAATTAAGAAGCTGAAGAAAAACATTTAACCATAAATTTTTATTCATCATGTCCTGCTTTATTTTGTTTTTATTTGTCATTGTTTGTTTTAATTTTTATGACAATTGTGTGTTATATGAACATTTTTCACTATATAATACAGAGCGTTATCACATTTACACTCAGGCACATGTACTATTTTTGTATCCTTGATGAAATAACAGTAGTTTCATATTTAATGATAAACTTCCGTTTTTGTTTTATCATTTTGGTCATTAATTATATATTTTTGTTAAGTTAAGTTACAATCTAGTCAGGTATTATTTTATGACAGTGTGAGGTTCAGACAAAGTATTTATGACTTTATCCTGAATAATATAAAGTTTTTTTATGCTTTTGGTTAAAAATATGAAATTTTATTATTATCCGTCAACGGCCTGGAATATTGATGTGTTTAAATAATTTTTTAATGGGTAAATGACTAACTAACTGTCCTTTGTTAAAATTTGAATGTTTGTTCGCTGAGATCATAGCATATTCATTCAAGCATAAGCATAAGCGATTTCATAACAGCAAAGTAATTGTTTCGGTGGTATATACTTTTGCCAAGGCGATTTTATGAATTCGTTATAACCATTTCTTTTTATAATTATTTTAATTCTGAAATAATAATATCAGTGATACTAAATATGAAGTGTATAAACATAAATAAAACATAAATATATAAAAGAGTAACGTGACTGACTGACTAACTAATTCATCATCGCACAGCCCAAATGCAAAGAGCTACAGACATGAAATTCGAACAATCGGTTCCTCTTTCAATGTATAGCTAAACTAAGAAGGGATTCGTACTTTAAGGGGGTAAAAAAGGATAAAAAACGGGTAAAAATGATGAAAATTAAATTGAAAAAGTATTGTAATTTGCACATAAAATAAGCTGACATGTGTCTGGACTTTTTTTGAGTTTTCAACCCTAAGGGGAAAAACGGGTAAAAACTACTTGGTACTTTTTTGGTACCCTATGTAACTTCCAAACGCATAAAGCTAGGAAAAAAATCTAAATTGCATTATGTAATCCGCAAAAAAATATTTATAGGATTTAGGCACTTTTTTCAAATTCACATGTATAAGGTGTAAAAATTATCCCTTTTTTTGGTACTTTTTTTAAAAGAAACTTTTCTTATATTATTCAATGGGACAAAATTTAATTACTATTATTTCCTAATAGAATATAGACAATTATTTGGGTGAAATTTTTGGAAACTTTTTTGGAGACAAAAAAGGTACTAAAAAGAGGAAAATTACGGAAAATGTACCTAATTCCTAATAAGACGGTAATTTTTCATAAAATTTTTAATTGAAATTTCACCAGACATACAAAATTATGTAATTAAGGTAAAATTTAAACACATTCATAACAGGGTAGAAAGGGGAAAAATTGGGAAAAGAGTTTGGTACATTTTAGAACATAATTACTTTTATGCAAAAAAGAGTAGATTTACTGACTTTAAATCATGTCTATTAAAATATTTTGTTACACAGATATTTGAACATTTTAAACTTGGAATTTGGAACTTGGAACAAAAATGTACTTTTTCGCATTTCTATGGTACTTTTTGTATTTTCTACGTTTATAAAGGAAGAATTGTAAAATAAAGGACTATTGATTCCAGGTGGGACTAAAAATGTTATTGACGACCAAAAAGTTACTTTTTCGCATTTCTATGGTACTTTTTGTATTTTCTACGTTTATAAAGGTAGAATTGTAAAATAAAGGACTATTGATTCTAGGTAAGACTAAAAATGTTATGGGTGACCAACAAAATACTTTTTTGAATTTTTATGGTACTTTTTGCGTAACGTTTGCGAAGCTAGAATTTCGAAATTAGTGACTATTGATACGAGGTGAGACTGAAAATGTTATGGGCGACCAAAAAGGTACTTTTTGAATTATATGGGACTTTTCGTATTTTCTAAGCTTATGAAGCTAAGAGTATGAAGTAAAGGATTACTGATTCAAATTGAAAATTAAAATGATATTGGCGACACAAAAAAAGCCTTTTCGCATTTTTATTGAGCTCTTTGTATTTTTACGTTTGTGAACATAGATTCTTAAAATTAGTGTTTATTGATAGGAAGTCTAACTCCTAATATTATGGACGACCAAGATTACTTTTTCTCATTTTTTTTATATTTTGTATACATAGAATTCTGAATATAGGTAATAATGAAGCAAGTGAAAGTTTTTTAAGAAGGAAAAAATGATACTTTTATTATTTTTGGGGTAATTTTTGCAAATTATGAATTTTAATTTTTGAAACTCAGTAGCATCGATCTTGCTTTTAGTTAAGAAATATAAGCCCGATATCTCCTTACTCTACTTTTTATTTTTCTAAGTAAATTGAATCAGAGATACAAGTTTTCGTAAGTTGAACCAAAAATATTTAATAATTAAAAATAGAACTTGAGTATTCAATTAATAGTAAGAGCTGCGCTATCGAAGTAGCGGGTTAAATGCTAGTTTAAGCATAAATGAGGCGATTTCATAACAGCAAAGTAAATGTTTGAGCGGAATATACTTTTGCCAAGCGATTTCATAAATACGTTATAACCATTTCTTATTATAATTATTTTAATTCTGAAATGTATAAATATCAGTGACACTAGATATGATGTGTATAAACATAAATAACACATAAATTTTTACACTTGAGTACGAGTATCTTAACAATAGTTTTAAATTTATTTTTTATATTCGCCACCAAACAAATGGTCGGGGTATATTCATTTTGCCATTCCGTGTGTCACACATCGAAATATCCATTTTAGACCCCATAAATTTTTTCAATCTCAGATCCATTTTATTTATGACGCTCTAGCTATGTCCGTCCGTCTGTCTATCTGTCCGTCTGTTGAAAGCACGATAGAGGTTAGACGGAAAAGGCTACGAGGCTTTAATTTTGCCAGAATATTTCTAAAACACAAGATTTGTTTGGCATTGAAAATGGGCTAAATTGAAACATTAGGAAGAGAGCTATAGCTCGTAGTGCAAGAGTAGTTCAAAAAATCCATGTCCTTCCAACATCAAATAAAATGCAATTGTGTTCAAACGCATTAACGTAGAGCCATGCAATTTCGAATGTATATTTTCTGAGTAAAAAAAATATTTTCTTCGAAAATTGTTTAGATCTATTCAGAAAGGAGTTATAGGTCAAAACGTACGAAAATTTATACCGCGCAGTGTCTTTTTCGGTATACTCAAAATTTAAAACGTAATATAACTGACAAAATTAAATGTATGATTCTGAAATTTTGCAACCACAGATTTTTGGTCAAAGGCTTTATACTGGCGGAAAATAATTGGGACACGCCCACCTCCCATATAACGCTTTATCTTAAATTTATATAATTTCTTTATGAAAAAAGATTTTCGAAGAATAAGGGACTGTATTATTATTACCAGAAACAATTTTGACACGCCTACAATAACGCCCACTTTTCAAGGTATCTACTATTAATAAAATTTAAAAGCTCATAAAACCATCAAAATTAAAGGTGCGATGGTGCAATTTCGCACCAATATCTTTCTAGTTAATGTCACTCTTATGCAAGAAAACGACACGCCCCTTTTTAATGCCCACCTTCCATATAGCGCTTTATCTTTAATTTATATAATTTTTCTATTGAAGAATAAAGGACTATATTGAAATATCTCAGTTGCATTTATAAGCAAAAACTTTATTGACACGCCTACTTTAACTTCCACTTTCATTGAAAGACTAAGTTTACGAAAATATTTTACTAGCATATCGAAGTTATACAAAGAAAGTGATATATATTTTAGTATAAAGAGATTATTCCATAGCGATTACCGTTAATAAAAAAAATAATAAAATCTTTGCTGTAAAAGTACACAAAATTGGTGATGTGTATAAAAGATTCGGCACAACCGAATATAGTGCTGTTACTGGTTTTTTTTTTTTAATTTTTAGATAAGTGTCAAGAAAACGGAAAGAGAGGTTAGTCAAATTTTCCATTTAAAAGTAAATTATTAAAAGAACTTACTAAAACATCTTGTTTAATAGTAAAATTATTAAAATTTTAATATAAATTGACAAATTTACAAAAGTTAAAGAGCACCCCTTACTTAAATATGGTTGTGAAATTTTATACCGGAAGCTAATGATGGTTATTCAAAATTTGTCTAATAAAGCAAACAAGTTAAAATATTTACAACTCTTTTAACAAGTCTTAACTACATACTAACTTTATTTTGTAACCTTTATTTTTTCTAATTCAATGAAATTACTTAATATAACTTGCAATAAAGTTGATTTGGTAATTTTTATTTATCTTAACAAACACTAAAAACCTTTTAATTAAAACTATAAAATATAATTTACTACATTGTGTTTAACAATTTTATTGTTTTTTACGTGAAAATTTTAATGACTTCTTTCAAAACAAGGTAATCTTTTTTCTCAAATGACGACTTAATTATTAAATCAACACATTTTCAAAAACAAAAATATTCCCACATTAGTATCCAGTTAAACATTAACAAAATGCTTTGAAATTCCTCTAAAATAAAACAACTTATTTTTAATATCGACAACCCAATAAACAAGTGCAACTGAACCAAAAGAAATAAAGATAAAGAATTGTCCTACAATTTAAACCATTTCCTAAAATTACAAGAAATTGTAATTAAAACAGGTGTTTTAATTTAATTTAACTGAATTAAATTGTTTGTGTCTGGTGGTAGTCGTAACAATACTTTTTACAGCGTGGCTGTATTGTTTATGGGTGTTGTTCTTTAATTTTAACAGGTCATTAAGTGCGGCATTTTTTTCTATAAATATTAAATAAGGGGTTCCCAAATGGTATTTAAGTACTAAAAATGTTTAAGGAATTTTAGTTTTATTAAAAAGTTTTCAATAATTTTTTCTTATGGAAAATCTTGTATAAGTTCTTAAAAAATTATTTTCACACTTGTAAATGATTTAAGATTAATCTAAAAATATGTTTCTATAGTTTTTTATTTTAAAATTTTTTTCTTCATGTCATTTGTAAGAGAAGTATTTTTATATGTTTTGTATAATTGTTTTATTTGTTAATAAAGTTGTTGATGATTTACCTGTCCTATAAATTGCATTTTAAATTAAAAAATGTTTCCATACTTTTTATACCCACCACCAAAAATAAAGATGTCGGTATTTTCATTTTGTCATTGCGTTTGTTACACATCGAAATATCCATTTTATAACCCATGAAGTATACATATTCCGAATCGGGGTATCATTTAATGAAGATCTAGCTATGTCCGTCCGTCTGTTGAAAGCACAGTGGAGCTCGAACCGAAAAAGATTGCGTTTCAAATTTTCGCCAAAATATTTCCTATACACATAGTTTGCTTGGTATTGAAAATGAGCTAAATCGGAATATAAGGAAAAGACTTATAGCTCGTATTGCATGAGTAGGTCAAAAAAACATTTCCTATCCACATCGAATAAAATGGAATTGTGTCCAAACGCATTCCTGAGTAAAAAACATATTTTTTTCTAAAAATTGCTTAAATCAATGCATTAGAAAAGGAGGAAAATAAATGTGACACACCTACTTTTACGCCCACCTGCCAAATAATGCTTTATCTCAAATTTATATAATTTCTCTGTGAATAAAGATTTTGGAACAATAAAGGACTAGGTATTGAAATATCTAAGTTGAATTTATTAGCAGAAACTACTTCGACACGCCTACTAAAGTGTCCGCCATCTAACGTTTTTTTCAACTAGTGCTTATTTCGTGAATGGTAACACTTAGCTCATTACTTAGCCATCATCACTTAGCCGATACGGAGGTCCAGAGGTATAATTGGGACATTTTTCTTCGAAAATAAGCAATGAGTGGCCGCAGTTAATGGCGATCGTTATCGAGCCATGTTGAACGAATTTTTGTTCACAGAAATTGAAGAGGAGGATATTGGCAACATTTACTTTCAACAGGATGGCGCCACGTGCCACACAGCCGAAGCTACACTTTTTATAGCATTTAAAAAAAAAAGTTATTTGGCGGACCCTTTATAATGGCCACTTTATATTGACACGCCTACTTTAACGACCACTTTCATTGAAAGACTAAATTTACGAAAATATTTTACCAGCATATTGAAGTTATACAAAGAAAGTGATACATATTTTAGTATAACTCTTTCAGACCTGAACATTATTTTATGTAAAAATTTCTTAAAATCATCAATATCAAAATAGTTATTTCAAATTTAGGCTAAATTTTGCTTATATTAATATTTTCAATGAATCTTTTTTGTGAACAGGACATCGCACGATTGTGTTATCCCCGTCGTAACATGTAAAATGTATTCCTA
Organism: Phyto melanocephala; assembly: GCA_941918925.1. Taxonomy (NCBI): domain Eukaryota; kingdom Metazoa; phylum Arthropoda; class Insecta; order Diptera; family Rhinophoridae; genus Phyto; species Phyto melanocephala. The sequence goes on from OW799235.1 coordinate 22,982,822, forward strand.
ATATAGTTAACAACATTTTGTTCAAAAAAGTATTTTCTAAAATGCTTTTTTAAAATTAAAAATATCAAGGTATTTTATAGCAAAAGAAAAATTTTTAATAATAATTTAAATAATTTGATTTTGTTTTAAATGATGATAAGATATAACAAATTATTAATAAAAAAAATCAAAAAAATCAATATAATTTTCATTCTTATATGAGATCAGCATTTTGTTAAAAGTGATACATATTTAAGTATAAAGATATTATTCCATAGCGATTATTGTTAATAACAAAATAATACATTTTGTGTTATAAAAGTACACAAAATTAGTGGTGCCTATCAAAGATTCGGCACAGCCAACTATAGTGGTCTTACTTGTTTTACCTTATTTAATCGACAATTGTTTTAGCAGACGTCCTTTAGTAATTTGATTTTATAAAAAAAAAAAAACATAACAAAAAGTTATATATTTTTTTTTGTTAAATGCATGTAGAAAGCTTATGAAATTTTTTTCATTTAATTAAAAAAATTTCATATTTATTTGTTTTTACACACTCATCTTTTTTATATATTTACTAGCCAAACCCGGCGCGCGTTGCTACGCCCCTTAATGAATCGAAATGCATTCTGAATTTTAATTGAATATCAAGTGCAAAAACCTAAATATTATAATTATTTTTATGGGCGTGGCACTGCCCACTTTTCTAATCACGAAATTGTAAAGTCATAACAGCTCAATATGTGTGCAAAGTTTCAGAAGAATCGGACCAGTGCAAGTACCTCAAAATTAAAACTTTTTTAGGGGCGTGGCCCCGCCCACTTTTCTTATCACAAAATTATTTAGTCATGACAGCTCGATATGTGTGCAAAGTTTCAGAAAAATCGGTCAAGTGCAAGTAGCTAAAACTGATAACTAATTTTTATGGGCGTGGCCCCGCCCACTTTTTTCCAGACATAAACACTCCCTGGTATGTGTACAACAACTTACCAAAGTTTGAGCCCGATCGGTTTTGTAGTTTCGGAGTCTATAGCTAACACACACACACACACACACACACACACAGAGTTTCACTTTTATATATATAGATTTAATTGATAAAAATAAAGACATTTTTATTTTGCTTTGAAAATTTTTGTAAAACAAATAATGTTTTAATAGAACATTTTATTATATATTATCGCAAATGGTAATTAAACATTTTTTATAAAAAAAATTCTTTGATTTTTTTATAAGAATTTATTGTAAAATATTTTGTTTTTTCAAGAAATCTTTTATATAGTTTTTCTTAAAAAATACATTTTATTTTAAATATTTATTTAAACTTTATTTATTCTTCCAAAATGTTGATAGTCTTTAACTTTTTACAGTTAGATTAAATAATAAAAAAGATAAGAAAGTAATTAAAAAATTTTAAGAAAATTTTTAACGTTAATAAATTATATAAGAAGTATTTTCAAGTTACAAAGGAAAAAGTTTTCCAAAATGTTTAAAAAAAACAGAAAGTCTTTCAACATTTCTTATATGCCGAGGCAGACCTCAAATCTACCTTAGTGTTCAAAGCTATGTGTTGTAGTTTACAACCGACAACTTATTGTCCTAAGATTCATGTTATTTCTGGTGTTAAATCTCGTTTGGTTTTATTAAAACAAAATTATATATAGATTTAAAAACCTAAAGAAGTTATTATAAATTTTAGAGACCGTTTATGGGTAAAACTGTTATAGAATTATTTGTATGGCATAATATTATAGTATACGTTAAAGGCATATGTAAAAAGTAGAGTAACCGGATCTCATATAGGGGGATCTTGTTCGTCTGAACACCCCAAAACGAGTTCTCTTTCCAGTTAGCCGAAATTTTAGATACAATTTTGGCAGAATTATGTTTTTGTGTAATAGATAGTTATGGCAAAACTAAAAAAAATAGCTTTGATTACATTTTGTTACTATAATAGAAACATTTTGTAAAATTATGTTTTTATAAAACATTTTGTTAATACTTTTTTTTATGGCAATTTTTGGTTAAAAATTTAACACAATTCTTGTTTTAAAAATGTTTGGTAAAGATTTTTAGATATTTTTTATTGTATAATATTTTCGTTAAATTATCCTCTAAATATTATTATTTATAAATACAAAAAAATAACTAAATATTTAGGATATTCTCCTATTCTTTTTCAAATTTTTTCATTGGTTGCTGATGCTGTGGCATAAGAACCGGTAAAATGTATACAGACCCCTAAACACAGCAGCCATTAAACTTAACTTTTGAAAACTATTAAAAGAATATCCTAAATAACTAGTAAATTTTTTAAAATTTTCGGTTGCCCTTAATAATTATATTTAGTCTTAACCAAGTGTTAGGCAAATATAAAAGGGATAAGAAAAATAAAATATTTAAAAAGGAATAAAAATTGTTGGATGGGTTTATGAGGAGTTTTTATTTTTGTTTTTTGCTTTATTTAAAATTCTGATATTTTTCATGAAAAATTTTATATATAATATTTTTTGAACTTGATCATAAATTATGTGTTTTAAAGGTCTACTAATGATCTGGCATAAGCACCGGTGAAATGCATAGAGACCAGGTTAGACCCAGCAACCAATAAACAAAAACATTATCCAAGATAATACATTTTTTCTATGGATTATTTAGTGTGCAATTATTGTTTAATTTTTTTCTGTCTTTAAAATTTCGTAAAATATTTTTCCTCCACAAATATTTGTTATATATTCCTTTTGGGTAAGAATTTCAATATATTAAACTTTTTAATAAAAAAAATCGATTAACTTTTCTATAAAATGTTTTCACTCCTTTCCATTACTGTTTTTGTTTTTAATTTCATTAGATTTCTGCGCTCCAGATACGAATGATAAAACATTTTTATTAGCTCGTTAACAAAAATGCAACATAAAAATTTTATTTTAAAAACAAAAAGTGGTTGTTGGTAAAATACAAGTGCATAAGTTTAAAATTTTATGATCTTCTTTTGAAATGCACATGCATGTATGCTGAGTACCAACGATTTACGACCGACTACCAGTACGTTGAAATGTTAACCAACAAACTGCGTAAATTCCCAAAATATGTGCACCGAAGAGCACGACTATGTGATAGTTTTGATTATAATTTTATTTCAATTATTTATTATTCTGTGAGTTTTTTTTTTTTCTTTTAAAAAATTATTCTGATAAAAATTCCAAGTTAATTGTTTCATGTTCATTTAATTAAAAATTGTGAATGGAAAGAAGTTTTCGTAGACGCAGCGAAATTTTCGGCTATTAATTATGAAAATTTAAATATTTATCTATTCATAACTTTTTTGGGAACTATTTTTATATTTTTGGTTTTAATTAAATGCGTTTTAGTGGTACGTTGGTCATGTTTATTAAGATAAGATTACGGTGCATATTTAAATTAGAATAATCTACTATTAACTATTGTATAATAAAAGAATATAAAGTTCTGGGATATTTTACGTTCTGTTATTTATATTTTAGTTTTTTCTTTTATTTTTTGAAAAGGAAAGTTTTTTAAGGAAAAAAATTTTTTTAGTTGGCTTTTTGTTTCTATACAAAAATCATAATGTTTAAAATGGATTTGGCTCGAAAATTAATGCTTCCATATAACATGCATCTGCTTTTAAACAAGCTATATAAAGTTTATAATTTTACTAAGCAAACATTATGTGATGTGGCAACCCTGTTCAACTTTGTCAAGATAAAATTTGAAGAATATTTTTGGGGACTAATCCGAGTAGACAGACCATTATAGTAAACTTGTTTGCCAAATCTGGAAGCATCAAACGAAGACCGTACTATTGAGATCCCTTTGCAGGGTCGTAAATTCAGGCAAATACGACTCAAAAAGTGATGATTTAAGTTTCGTTTCATTAAAATTACAAATTAAAAGCAAGTTTGCCTATTCCTTTGATTTATTTTTCATAAATTGACCGAACAGCTTGTGATGAGACCCATTTTTATGTAAACAGGCAAATTGCGGTATATGGAGTGAACCAAATCCAGAAATACTCCATCAGATGGAAATACACCCAAAACGAGTCATTGTGTGGTGCGTACTTTTATCAAGAACTAATTAGAACTCATCATTATTTAAACATGTTGAAAAAGCTTTTTTACCCAGAACTGCTCCGAAGATATATAAGTTTAAACAGTAATTGGTGTCCCCAAGATGTAGTAACTGACCGATTATCACAAAAAATTCTAACGAAAATTCCTAAGCAACTAATATTCAGAAACTCCACATTCCGCTGGCCACCGAAGTCTCCTAACCTGTCTGCATCAGGCAATCATGACGTATTCAGATCGAAACCAATAATTGAAGCAATCCAGACTTCAAACCTTCAGGCCACTATGACTTATTTTATAATCAGATGTACCATATGCGTGGGTGAGCATAAACAAGGTATGTTGCATTGTGGCAACTAACACAACATTAAGAAAACATATGCATTTTGTTTTTGTATAAATTTCATAAAATTTTTTTTATTCTTTCTTTAATTTCAATAATTTTTAAGAAATTTCAATATAAAAACTTTCTTTTCTCTGTTTTTTATTTTTTAAACGCTTTTAAATAAATTGAAACTGCAAATTATTTATTACTAGCCAATCCCGGCGCGCGTTGCTACGCCCCTTCATGAATTTTAATCGCATTCTAAATTTTAATCGAATATCAAGTGCAAGGCTAAAAACTATAACTTTTTCTTTATTAGCGTGGCACTGCCCACTTTTCTAATTACGAAACTATATAGTCATGACAGCTCAATAAGTGTGCAAAGTTTCAGAAAAATCAGTCCAGTGTAAGTACCTCAAAATGATACCTTTTTTTATGGGCGTGGCACTGCCCACTTTTCTAAATACGAAACTGCATAGTCATGACAACTCAATATGTGTGCAAAGTTTCAGAAAAATCGGTCCAGTGCAAGTACCTCAAAATGATATCTATTTTTTAATGGGCGTGGCACTGCCCACTTTTCTAAGGACGAAAGTGTAAAGTCATGATAGCTCAGTATGTGTGCAAAGTTTCAGAAAATTCGGTCCAGTGCAAGTAGCTAAAACTGATAACTAATTTTTTATGGGCGTGGCCCCGCCCACTTTTTCAATCACGAAATTATAAACCCATGACAGCTCAATATGTATGCAAAGTTTCAGAAAAATCGGTCCAGTGCAAGTACCTCAAAATTAAATTTTTTTTAGGGGCGTGGCCCCGCCCACTTTTCTTATAACGAAATTATTTAGTCATGACAGCTCGATATGTGTGCAAAGTTTCAGAAAAATCGGTCAAGTGCAAGTAGCTAAAACTGATATTTAATTTTTTATGGGCGTGGCTCCGCCCACTTTTTTTCACCCATAAACACTCCCTGGTATGTGTACAACAACTTACTAAAGTTTGAGCCCGATCGGTTTTGTAGTTTCGGAGTCTATAGCTAACACACACACACACACACACACAGATTTTCACTTTTATATATATAGATAGATAGATAGATAGATAGATAGATACATAGAATAAAAATATAAAAAAATAAGTATGACAGTTGCATACATATTAAAAAAATGTTGGTAACGCTAAAAAATTGTATAAAAACGCAGTCAGCTGTTTACATGCGAGTACCTTATTAATCTACCTTGAGCATGAAGGTAATTAACGGTCTATCATCTTTAAAACAATTAGTTAAATAAAAACTAATTTATATATAAACAAAAAAAAAATAAATTTATTACATTAGGTTTTCTGTATGGTGTGGTAATACATTGAGCCTTACTTATTCGAAAATGAAGATAAAAAAGCTGTATATGGAAATCAAAATTGCTTTATACAGTTTTAGGTCCTGGTTTTGAAAACAGACCTAAAATGTGGTTTCAGCAGGATGAAGACACATTTTCTAAAACACAATCGCACTTTAAAGTCAAACTTACGAAAGCAAATAAATTGCAGAAATTCGGGAATTAATTGGCCATTTATCATTTATCAGATCATTTATCATTTATCAGATTTTACAGCATTCGACTATTTTCTTTGTTATAATATAAAATATGTGAACAAGCCCAATACAAACCTTACATTCAAGGCCGAGCGGTACAGCTAAACATTTTTAAAGATGTTATGGATAATGCTCTAAGGCCATCCCATTAATACGAAGATGAAAACGGGAATTATTTAAGTGATATAATTTTTCATACTTACTGTCCTATTTATATTATATATATAATATAATATATATAAATTTATGTTTACTAAATTATTATTTTACATATATTGTATAGAAATCAGAGTTGTAAACTAATCATTCATTTTTGAATTAATTCACGAATCATTCATGCACTGAATTGGTAAAATTTTGAATTAAGTCTTTTCGACAAAAAACGAATTGAATGAAATTTGAATCAATTCATTTGAATTTAGCAAACATGAATTGCAATTCATTAGAAATGTGCATATCAGTGGTTTTCATGGGCAACCACATGTCTTAAAATTAAATTTTTCAGAGCTACAAAACCGTGTTAGTGCTGAACGATTTTTGAATATATATAGAAGTTCGTTGTTATGCCATTAAAATAATCGGAATGGGTCCAGCTTATTTGAGAAATTTTTAAAATCAAGTAAAGGCCGTTTAAAACCAAGCAATATAACATTATTAACTCAAAATCGTATAAAATGAACATACGCGGTTGCCCATGAAAACCACAGATATAAATAAGCCTTCAATAAACTTTAAATATTTTTTATGAATGCGGCTGTTCATTTTTGATAATATAAAAACAAAGAAAGAAAAAAATTATATAAACGAAAAAGTTTTTTATTTTTAAATGAAAATTTGTTAGCCCACCCTTTACATTGATTAAAAGTTATAGGAATTTCTATTGTAGCACAATTGGTGCGCTACTACTAGACATTGGAGGATCCAGCAAATTACAATTTTCCAGGCATGCTATTTATATTTAGAACTCATTATGTTTTAGAGTACCCATTTAAATAATTATTGAGTTATTTTTAAAATTTTTTTAAACTTTCTTTCTGCAAACACACGCTTTTTTGCATAGGAGTTGCCACGCCCATATTTCTATTAATTCCATATTTGCATATGTTTATAACGTTTACAGTTGATATTTATACTTTTTAATTAAATACCTTTTACAAGTGGAGAGTACATATTAAAAACTTTTTTGCTTGCCGGCAATAGATTTGAATCATGTAGATTCTAGAATTATCATAAGTTTTAAATTGCAGCATTTTTTACTTGTTGATATTTATCTTTAAAAATAAATTATAATAAAAATCTAATTCCACCACATTTCTATAAATTTTTTAATAGAATCTTTTATGTAATTGAAATATTTGAATTAAAATTACATTACATTTCCGTTTCTATATTACAAAACATTTCCTTTTTAGATTTAAAAATTACAAAATTATGAGTTTAAAACTGAATTTATTAAATCTATGAACAATCAATTATCCTTTCATGGCCATATTATTGAAAACATGTGTTGTTTCTTTATATACCACTATATTGGTGTTATCGGTATAGAGAGGGGAGTACTTAAAGCTGAAGACGACACGGCCTACATCTATATGCATTTGTATTTAGAAACAACTACACAAACATAAAATTGAATAATGTACTTACATAGATGTACATGACAACAAGGAAACAAACAACAACTCAATTTGAAAGTTATTCAATGTTGGCATTTATGCATGAAATCGGTTTCGGTTAAACACTTTACTATTAGAATGCATACATACAAACACAATAGCATATTATTGTTGTATTTTGGCGTTCTTGTTGTTATCGTTATTGTTGTTTTTTCGTTGTTGCTGTTGATGTTGTCATTGTTTGATGTTTATGAGGTTGACATTAATGTAAATAGGAGACCATTGTTACAAGCAATCAAGGCTCACATAGACGAATGGTTGCTTGTATGAGTAATAATGTTTGAATGTTAAATAATAAAGGCGTCAACCACCAATATGTATGAAGAATGTTCCCATATAAATATGGATTTGCTTTTAAGGCATGTGACATAAAAGAAACCCTACAATACTACTTAAAACATCCTTTTTAAAACTGCATATTATGGCAAGTAAATAGATGTGCATATATGCTTACTTGTGTGTGTCTTTAAACTGCCTGTGGTTTTGTGGTAAAGTCTTAAAGGATTTCTTTTTCTTTCCTATCTTTAATCCACAATTTTTAAATCCTTTAGAATAAAATCTCATTTTTTAAAGCGCCAGAAATTCCTTAAAGTACTTATGGATTAATTTTGTAGATTTTCGCTTAAGAGAATATATTTGTTGAATTTTTTCTGTGAGTGTATTTAATTTAAAGTAAGTCCCTTTAGAATTTTTAATATTCAAGAGAATTCTAAGTTTATATTTTTCCTCAGTTCTTTACTACAAACATGTCTTTGTTTAAAATTCATTGTAATATTGACAAATTTAAGGGGTGAGTTCTTCTTTTATTTCTTTTAAAAACTCCTCTTGTGACTCCTTTAGTGCAATGGCTTGGAAAACTGCATTTCAATGTTATTTAGAAAAAGTTGAGAAAAGAAATACATAAACAACAATTTTCAAGGTGTGCTAAGATTGTTTTATAACAATAAAATATTTTTCATTATTTTTATAGAAAACTTCTTTCTTTTGAGTCGTGGCACTGAAGAAACCCTTTTTAGAAAAAAAGAAAAAAAACCAACAAATAAAATGTTTCGTCTATTGTATTTAGTTGCTGAAACATTACAAGGGGAGTTGCCAAAGGCTTGAGCTACTGTTTTTTACTCACAATTAATTTGAGGGATTCTTTTTATCCTCAATGTTTTTGTTTGCCACCTTAACTGCAGTACTTAAATCACTTTTCTTTAATATCAAGGCTAAAATAATGAGAAAATGTCTAGAATTGCAGGAAATGGGAGATTTTTATTTCATATTAAGTTGAAATCTACTGTCACAACACGAAAAAAAATCTATATAAATATTCAAAATAAAAAAGCGGTAAAAGGTATAATCAAAATGTTTTTAAGAAATATTCGTAAGTTCATCGTAAAAGGTAAATTCCAAAGAAATTAAAATGTTGAAGAAATAAAAGCAGGAAATAAATGTTTAAAAAACTAATTATTTAAAAACGATGGTTATGTATGCACACATAATTACGCTAAATTATTTTTATTAGAACTTAAATGACAGTTGATAAGTGCATAAATAATTAAAACATCAGTTAAATTTTTTTCTTTAATGGCGATAAAAAAATGCTACAAAACTGTCTGTAACAATTTGGAATTATTTAAAAAAAAATTTTAAAAATAGTAAATATTAAAATTGCATAGAGAATTGCATTGAGTACCAAAATTATTGTTAATCGTATAGTTTTTTGTAGTATAATTTTATGTCTGTACGTACAGAATTTTTGTGGAAAAATAAAAAAAAAATATAATATATACAATAACAATTTTATAATCACAAAAGAAAAGTTTGATTACAGGAACTGAAACACTCGATTGGAAAAATATTTGATTGTCTGTTTTCTGGGTTTATTTTTGTTAAACATTTTTATACCCTTCACCTGTGGTGTACAAGGGTGTTATATGTAGCTTTGTCATTCCGTTTGTAATTTCTACAATTTTCATTTCTCACCCCATAAAGTATATATTTTCTGAAAGCTTATGAATAGAGCAGTCGATTAAGCCCTGACTGTCTGTCCGTCCGCCTGTCTGTTGGTTGAAATCAACTTTTAGAAGCAACTATATGTTCCTCAGATCTCTGTATGGTATTGAAAATTAGCACAATTGCCCCGTAACTTTCTGAGATATAAGCAAAAACCACGACCACCTCGTTTTTTCACAATTACAACAACAACATACATGTATACTGGTTAGAGTAAACGTGGCACCGAATCCCAGCTGAGCCAAAAAAAAAATTTTTATTTTATTTTTATATATTATTTATATTTTAATTTATTTTTTTTTAATTTTTGTATATTTTTTTTTAATTTTATTGAAAAATTTTTTTAATTTTTTTTGAAACATACATACGTAAACTCAATTTATAATTTTGCAATGGGATGTTTTTATATATGTATGTTTTTATATATGTATGTACGTATTGTGAAGGGTATATACGATTCGGCACTGTCGAATATAGCACTCTTACTTGTTTGAATTTGGTTAGTTTTTGTTAGTTGAAATTAAGAAAATTTTTAATTAAAAAAACCTTTATTTAGATTTTAAAGCAGAAATTAATACATTTAATTTTTTGCGTCTATTTCATTTAATGTTTTGCCTTACATGCCTTTGATGACCCCGTTGTGACTGCCAGTAACAGAGTGCTGTGTCGCTACCAAATCGATAACGAATTAAAATTTACTCTAATCAGTTGTGTATACCAGGGATCCGAAACTAAAAGGGAGCTTCATCTCTAGTATTCGAATTAATAGCTTCATTTTAATAGCTTCATTTTACTTAATACATTTGACACGTTAATGCTATAACCTAGTATGTAGAAAATACTGCGTTTGGAATTGTGATTTCAACTACTAGACGAAAAAGGATAAGTCGTAGGATTTAGAAGAACCGCTAATTGATATTGTAGAGACTTCAAACTTAGCCTGCCACTTATATGTATCCATGCGTGTAGGTGCGGAGATGATATTCTCCAATCCTAAACCAATTTAATCTTTGATAAGTAATAATTTTGCCAACAACAAAAATAATTTATGTATTAAGCATAAGCTGATGATGATTTATAAAAGTTCCGGTGCAACAAAATAAATCATGCCTTATAGCTTTTAATTTAATTTAAAACTTAATTAAATATTACAAATTTGTACACATCTTTTTAAACACAATTCTCTTTGATGCCATTTTACTACTCTAAAGGTCTATAAAAAATTATTTATTCAAAACAATTTGCTATAATCCCTTTTTATTTATGTAAGTATGTATGTACGTTCATCTTTTTTTTCATAAAAAAAATAACAATAAATATATTTTTATGCATATTTAAATAATTCAGCTATAGTTTTAATAAAAAACAAAAAAAAAACAAAACCAAATACATTTTATGACTTTTGTTGCAAATTATTGTTGCTAAAGTTTCCATAAAAAAAAACTAAGAACTTATTTCCAGCTCTTTTAACGTTTGCGGTTATAGCTCCACATTCGTGCAATCAACGTATGGCGTTTTTAAAGCGCTTTTTATGACACAATTGACAATAAGTATAGAACAACAGCAATAACAGATTGAGAGACAGAAATTAGTCGTACAGTGGGAGATTTACTAGTAGGTAAGGTTAGTTTCAAGGACATGTAGCCAATTATTCACTGCTCCACCTAGAGGCAAATCGGTTAATTTTGATTTTCATGTAAGAGAAAAAAGAGAAAGAGGTGAAATGAGAAAACTCAATTACTTTAAAAGTAAAAAACAAATAATAGAAATCCAGTCGTAGTACAGAGTGAGGTAGAGATATAAATACAAATGAACGCTGTCTAGATCTAATACTTAGCGAACTACTTTAGACCCCTAACAAAGGTCAATATTTTTGGTGAATCGCGGGTGGAGAGTGTAAAAAGGCAGCCAATTACATATTTACCCAACAGTCTATGTCTCCCAGCAGAAAGTTCAAGGCAGTGAAATTATTAATGCCTTATCATTTTCAGCTCTTTCTTATTCTCACAACCGTTAAAAGTCGGTTGACTTCGGTGGCCTTTTCAGAATAAACGATTCATTACCTCAGTGACCGGTTAAAATAATTATTAGCAGCATCAGATCCTTTTTTCCTAAAGATAGAAGTATGTTCGTTCTCTTTAGGGCTATTGCTGGGATTTTGCAACTCTATATAATTCAGCATTTACCCAGACTTGGTTTAAAAGATCCTTAAAATATTTTTCAATATTCCTGTAGAACTCGCACAATGGAGGGTATACTTAGGTGAAAGTTAAAACAATATCCATCTCAGATCTTTTTCATTCCACTTCATTCTGGAAGCACCACAGCCTAACTATGTCGCCTTCACAACTGCTGACTTTACTGGTCTGTATTTTAAAAATATCAGAGTTGCTTGACTGCCGACATAAATGCTAATGTGCGCTCGCTGTAATATGTTCTTCAGTAGACTAATTTGGGAGCTTCCTTTATTGCAAAGATTTTAGCTTGAAAAACGCTACACTTATTGCCCAATCTAAGTGTTTTTTTGTTTCGATCCTAATAAAAATACCTGCTCCATTTAAAAGTACATCTTTCAAGCATCAGTATATATCGATAGTCACTCGAAGGGAAATGCTCTTTTTCGAATAATAATTTCAGGCATTATTATCAAATCGAGGGATGGTGTCAGATAGTTAATTTTACTGACTACAGCTTTTAGTTTATTTACTTGCACCATCTTAATCAGGATGCTGAAGTTCCCCGCTTGAAATTTCGACACATGCCCGATTAAATTAATCTTAAAGCGCTCTCAAGTGCCAAACACTGTACACACAGTTCCAGCAACGGAATATTCATACCATGTTCGGAGCAGACTGTGCAGTGCTTTCAAAGACTCTGTAATAAGGAAAAATATTTATATAAACATATATTGAGATAAATTGTAATTTTTATATTTTATATCGACAAAGTAGAGGCGCAGTCTTATTTAATACTAGCCAAACCCGGCGCGCGTTGCTACGCCCCTTAATGAATCAAAATGCATTCTGAATTTTAATTGAATATCAAGTGCAAAAACCTAAAAATTATAATTTTTTTATGGGCGTGGCATTGCCCACTTTTCTAATCACGAAATTGTAAAGTCGTAACAGCTCAATATGTGTGCAAAGTTTCAGAAGAATCGGACCAGTGCAAGTACCTCAAAATTATAATTGTTTTTATGGGCGTGGCCCTGCCCACTTTTTTAGTCACAAAATTGTAAAGTCGTAACAGCTCAATATGTGTGCAAAGTTTCAGAATAATCGGTCCAGTGCAAGTACCTCAAAATGATATCTTTTTTTTATGGGCGTGGCACTGCCCACTTTTCTAAACACGAAAGTATTTAGCTATGACAGCTCAATACGTGTGCAAAGTTTCAGAAAAATCGGTCTGGTGCAAGTACCTCAAAATTATAACCTTTTTTTATGGGCGTGGCCCTGCCCACTTTTCTAATCACGAAATTATATGGTTGTGACAGCTTAGTATGTGTGCAAAGTTTCATAAAAATCGGTCCAGTGCAAGTACCTCAAAATAAAAACTTTTTTAGGGGCGTGGCCCCGCCCACTTTTCTTATCACGAAATTATTTAGTCATGACAGCTCGATATGTGTGCAAAGTTTCAAAAAAATCGGTCAAGTGCAAGTAGCTAAAAATTATAACTAATTTTTATGGGCGTGGTACCGCCCACTTTTTTCCACCCATAAACACTCCCTGGTATGTGTACAACATTTACCAAAGTTTGAGCCCGATCGGTTTTACAGTTTCGGAGTCTATAGCTAACACACACACACACACACACACACACACAGAGTTTCACTTTTATATATATAGATAGATTTTGGACAACATTTTTGTTTTTTTAATTAAGTAAAGTTTTTAAAGATTTGGTTAAAAAACTCAAGTTTAAAATTCTTATTCATATTCATTTAACTAAACACAACCGTTAAGTTCGATACAAGAAGCATTGTGCTGGCGAAACGGTTATTTCCTTGGTGTCTAATCGGCCGAATAAAATTTGCAAATCTTCATATTATTCTGAATACATCATCAATTCCTGTAAAAAAATATATTATACATTAAATATTGTATTTTGATTTTATTACTCCAATCTATCCGCCTATCTCCCTCTTTCACATTCAAAGTAATGTTATTTATTTTATTGCGTTGAATTTTTGGTTTTTTTAACATATCATGGAGTTGAGTAAAAAAACATACACTTAACGAATTGAATGAAATATCTAATAATAACTTAATTATTATATAATAGTGATTATGAGTGGATTTGATTAAATGAATATTTGAATACTTGAAACAAGTGTATTAAAAATCAGTCAAAATTCAAGGTTGAATTCAATCGGATTATAAATATAATATTTTCATGCCATTCCTATAATTATAATCATAATAATGTATAAACAATTAAATAAAAGAAATTGTATTTCTAGTCTGTGTTTTTATTTTCACTTTTCTTCGAAAATTTCCCACTGTGTTTCCCAGGAACCATATAACACAACAATAAGAATGCAGGAAAACATATAAAATATAGATAAATTTTATTATTTTATGAAAAATAGTTTGCGGTAAAGTGGTAAGAGAAAAAAAAATTAATTATACAGTGACAGGCAAAATGATATTTTATATTTCTTTATAGATAAATACTTAAGGTTAATTTTTTTAATTAATGTAATTTTAATATTTGCTACATAAGTCTTGTTTTTCATAAAAATTGTTTTTAATAAAATTCTTTAAATAGAATATATGTATTTATTCTTACAAAAAATCTTTAATAATTTGCCTTTAAGTAAGTGAAAAATTTTAAATAAATTTTCTTTCCTAGAAAACATGGCGATACGTTTTATTGTAACAATCATGGTGCATTTACATAAGGTGATAGCGTAAAGGAGAGCGATTTTCGGCTCTCTTTTTTTATGTATGAAGTTTGACAATTTCCGGAGTAGAAATCATTTTTTTAATATGTAGTTTGACATACTCCGAACACAAAAAATTGTTGCCACCTTGTATAAGTGTACCCTGGTAACAATTATTGTATGAATTTTATTAAAAATAAATTTTGTGTATAATTTTTTTTTAAATATTGTTATTGATAAAAATTTTATATATATTTCCACTTTCGTTTTATTTTTAATTCTTGATACCATTTTATCATAAAAAAATTTTCTTAAAAAGATTTTTGGATAATTTTTGTCTTTGCAGACAATGTATTAGATTATAAATTTTCCTTTAATATAAAGTGACTAAAAAGTAATTGTTATGAACAAAATTTCTGTAATTCAAAAGATGTTTAAATTGTCAGTACAATCCAGCTGTCAAAATACTCACTAATGTTTTTTATTTTAAGGCGCTTTATCTTACCTCTTCCACAACGTAGACAATGTATATCACCTACTTTATTACTTGGCAAAATTGTCGTTATTTTAGAGAACATAACTAGCGGCAAACTAAAATTTATCGTCGCCGTGTCTTAGTTGCCCTCATCCACAAAACGCATGTCTCTGCATACATCCCACATGTGTTTGACTGAGTATCATTGTAACAGATACCGATTATCATTTTCAAGTAGTTAAGGAGGCACTACTTATAACCGTCAGCTATCTAACAAGACGAATATATAGAATATTCAAAGTTATACAAGAAAAATTTGGCAACTATTGGCCATCGTTATCATTTGATCCCAATTTTTTTTCTCTTGCGATATATCAAATCATTAGGCAAATATTTTGGACGAGCCAGGGGACAACATTCAAGACGCTATTTTCGAAATATCGGAACGATTTATCCAATCTTAGATATACAGGTTGCGGCTATAGTAACTCTATGATTTAAAAGAATGTTAACTTCTTTGCTTGTGAACATTTTATATTTAATTTTTTTATTTCAGAATTTATACTTAGGAAAACTATCAAAAATGGACGCTATATAATTGCGCAAAGAAATAAGATTATTTTTAGATTCCTTGAAAATAATCGCTCGCTAATTAATAGTCAAAGTGCATATAGAAGTTTTAATGGTGTAAAAGTTGATCCATCGGGTGCAATCATTTGTTCGTTGGTGGATAGTTTTGGTTAATAAAGGGTTGTAGGAGAATAAAGACATACAGGCAGACCTAGAATATTCGGTGATATTAACGAGAAGAAGATCGGTCTAATTGCTGCTTTTGAACTACACTCTTTGGCGGAAT